>JACBKR010006267.1:0-443489 GCA_014218235.1 Colocasia esculenta | reverse complement strand
AACAACAACAAAGAAGTTGCAGAAATTGCAGAGAGATGCCTGGCGGAAGACAGCACGATGAAGAAGTTGCAAAGAGATGCGCCGGCGGAAGACAACACGAGCAAGATGGATGGTTGCAAAATTTGTGGGGTGGGTGAATCGTGGCCTCTTCTCTCAGATTTTTCACACAAAAGGTGGGAAGGGCAAAATTGGGTTTAAAAATTTCAGAAGTGTAATCGCGGGTTTTTGACGGTGGCTTCTCATGATGAAACGCCTCGGGAAGCCGCAACACAGGCGACGAGCATTAATGGAGTATGATGTGGCTCCCTGGCAACGTGGGCGAATGAGAAGCCACCCGGCGAATCCAACGTGGCGTTTTTGACCGTCTATACGTGCACAAAGCATTTCTCATAAAAAAATATTAAATGATATAAAAATTATAAAAATACAAAAAATCTGTAAAAATTAAAAAAGTACAAATGTCGAAAATATTCTCTAAACAAAAGATTAACATTAGATATATTATATATGTATATATTGTATATGGATCATTAGATTTAAGATCTAATGATAAAAAATAACTCTATTTCGGAGCGGATCTTAAACGGAGTGGATCACCCGTTTCCGTATCCACTCTATTTATTATCCAGATAATATCTGTATCCGAAATCTGTTCTACGGATATTTATTAAACAGATAATATCTAATTAACTGACAAATCAAATTCATATATTATCCGAATTAATATCTAAATCAGCACTAGTTGTGGACGTTGGCATCAATAATTAAGGTGTGCAAATGGTTAATTGTATCTTTGACGGACTAGTGTGAAAGGTCGCTTAATGGTGCTCTTCAAATTGGGTCTTCAGAAGTACTTTAGTGTTCTTTGAAAGGCTAGATGATATAGATCATTTTTTAAATAATTTTATTAGTTAAAAATTTGACCAGATTATTTTTTCTATATTTGTCAATTAACATAATTATTAGGAGAGTAATCTACATTATCTTTATTACTTTCCTTGGAAGAGACTAAATATTTCTCATTGATCTATATAGTATTGTAGTGGAATAAAAGACAACAATTCAAAATAATATGCATTAAATTATCTGATACACATTAAATTTTGTAATATTTTAAAGATATTTGTTATATTTCACTCTTGGAGTAAGATACTTATTGAATTAAGTTACGATTTTAGATAAAGTAGTTTACTAAGTTTGAAGCATATTTTGATTTCCCGCTGTGGAAATGGCTTTTAAATATCTCAAAAATCTTTTTAAATATTGGTTCTTTTTATCATGTTTCTCATGGATGCTTATTGCTAATCCAAGTCCCGTCAAATGTTCCTCGAGCAAGAGTGACGTGAGATGAATCGGTAATTTGCATAGCGCAGGCGTGCCAGCCACCGAAGTGGCAATAAGTGTTTTGCCTCCGAGAGTCGAAGGACTTTAGGTCTATTGTGCGCACCGTTTAAACTTCGTCAAACGAAAGTGAGTGTCGGGTCGGGACCAAGATCCCGTCGTTGCCTAAGCGCAACGACGTTAATTACATCTCCTTTAAAGGAGAAAACCCTTGATTAATAGCCAAATTGAAAGTCTTGTGGCCTAAAACGGGACATCCGATAAAAGGTGCAAAATGAAACTCAAAGTATGCAGTTAAGATTTGCAAGAGAGTTGAATGTATGTGTCTGCTTTTCGTCTCTTAGTGTCAATTTGCATGCTTACACATTTGCTCTTTTATCCATTACACATTTTTTTTGTTCAATTATGCAATGTCTTTTAACATGCTTTTAGTTGTCATGGCTCTTTTCATGATTCGGTGTCATTTAGTCACTGCATGCAACAAGCGCAGCTCATTTTGCAGGGCAGCTAACCCATCTTGCAGGACATACACACTTCATTCAATTCGGTAGACAAATCGATTTGGCAGCCAAAACGATATGGCAAGGACGAATCGGCAGCTAGACTTATTCTGCAGGACCCATTCTGCAGGGCAGATTGATTCTGCAGGGGTGAACCGACAGCCAGACCCATTATGCAGGACCCATTCTACAGGGTAGATTGATTCTGCAGGGGTGAATCGGCAGCCAAATTCATTCTGCTTAAACAAATTCGAATGCTCAAACAGAAATTCGATGGCATTTCCCCTCTTATTGGGTGATGGGGAAAAGCATGGTAACCGCCCACCATAGTGGAGACGGCACCAAAAATAAGGTGTATGTCAAAAGGTGACATCTCCGGGATGGCACACGGTACCGGTTCCCAAGGCATGCCTAACGGGTGACCGGTTAATATCGAGACCAAAAGAAATCCAATGAGTGACAAAATAATGTTTGAGTCCATTTAACTGGGCCTAGACATTACATTATCTAACCCAGAGTCTCATGGATTTCTCATTCGTGGGCGAATCTGTAGGGATGGTACTTCTGTCCACGTGATTCGGCAAGAGTTCTATTCAAATGATACGGCAAGGGACCTTGCAGGATCACTTGGCTCTTGGATAACCATTCTGTAGGGTACCCTACCGAATCATCACAGTTCTCAGGCCTAAGTCATTCTGTAGCCCTATTTAGGCACAGTTCTCAAAATCCATGAGGGGTATGAGCGTCCAATTGGGAAGCCAGAGCTTTTGACATGTATGGACACTATTCATGAGTTCAAACAGGGTCCAGGTATTGATTACCTAACCCTTTATGTTTAAGACTCCATGAAAAAGTGATTCTGCAGTCCTATTTGGACACAGTTCTCAAAATCCATGAGGGATATGAGCATCCAATTGGGAGGACAGAACACTCAACCCTTAAGGAACCAATTTATAAGCTTGAACCAGGCCTAGATATTGGTTATCCAACCCTTTGTGTTCAAAGCTACATGAAAAAGTGATTTTGCAGCCCTATTTGGACACGGTTCTCAAAATCCATGAGGGATCTGAGCGTCCAATTGGGGGGACAGAACCCTTAACACATGAGGAATCAATTTATAGGCTTGAACCGGGCCTACATATTGATTATCCAACCCTTTGCGTTCAAAGCCACATGAAAAAATGATTCTGCAGCCCTATTTGGATACGGTTCTCAAAATCCATGTGAGATCCGAGTGTCCAATTTGGGGGACAGAACCTTTAACACATGAGGAACCAATTTATAAGTTTGAACTGAGCCTAGATATTGATTATCCAACCCTTTGTGTTCAAAGCTACATGGAAAAGTGATTCTGCAGCCCTATTTGGACATAGTTCTCAAAATCCATGAGGGATCCGAGCGTCCAATTTGGGGGACAGAACCTTTGACACATATAGACACTATCCATGAGCTCAAATAGGGCCCAGGGATCGATCACCTGACCCTTGATGTTCAGAACTCCATGAAAAAGTGATTATGTAGCCATGTTTGGACGTGGTTCTCAAAATCCATGAGGAATCTGAGCGTCCAATTTGGGGGACAGAACCCTCAACATATATAGATATTGTACATGAGCTCAAACAGGGCCTAGGTATCGATTACCTAACCCTTGATGTTCAAAACCTTATGTAAAAGTGAATCCACGGGGTTTGACATAGTGAAACAGGGGTAGCGTTGGGGGTATTTGGGCAGTGCTTTGACTGTGGGTGGTTCCCCATGGGGTGCCTTTGATGGGCTGGGGGATACCCAACTGTCCTCTTCATTACCCATATAGGATGGGGCGTTGAGGTCTCATGCAAGAAGAAAACGAAAAGGGGACACATGGAAGGAAACAAGTCACATCTCATGCACATAAAGAAACCCCGGTCTCATGCCAAAAATCATTTAAACAGGGGCAAATGGAGCATATAAACATGATATTCTATTAGCCCATACCCACCACAATCGAGGCCATGCAAAAGGGGAATGGAGAAAGGGATTCTTTTCACTATTGGGAAGTGGGGTTACATGGAGAGGGAAAGGAAAAGAAGAAAAAACAAAACAAAACATGGGGACTGCCATAGCAGTCCCCTCACCCCTCTTTCTTCTCTCTTCTCACCCTTCCTCTTCTCTACTCTTGGTTCTCTTCCTTTCTTTTTGGATGGAGCAGGTGGAGACGTTGCCTAGGAGGAAGACCCTTCCTCTTTCTCTTCTTCTCTTCAACTTTCTCTTCTCACGCAAGCAGCCCCCCCAGCAACTTCTTTCTTGCTCTGCCCAAGCTCCTCACACAGCCCAACCAGCAGCCTTCTCTTCTTGCTTTCTTCCTTCACGTAGGTAGCCAAAGCAACCCCCCCTCTTCTACTAGCAACCAGCCCTCCAAGGAAGAAAGGAAGACCCCTTCCACCTCTTCTACGTAGCCAGCCCAATGGGGCCAAGAATGAGCCCTTTTTTTTTTGCTCTCCCAGCCTCTCACGCAGCCACCAAGGGAATGTTCCAGCTGCTTCACCTCTGCTGCAGCAGCTTTTTGCCTATGGTGAGGAGGTGTGGAGTTCGCCTAAGCTCACCCCCTTGCATGGGGTCTTTGGAATATTGGGTAATCGGCCTTTAGGTGCCCTTTTAGAGGGCTTTTGAGGGGTCTTTTCCTTTGGGGAAACTGGGCCAGCCGATGCAAGCCCCCTGCTTTTTTATGTGCCCACAAATGCCCCCCACCCGCAGGTGGTGCGAGAGGAGGTGAGCAGCGCCTGCAGGTGAAACTTGATGGAATTTTGACATTGCAGCCGGATACAGACTAGCCTCATCAATGCGAGCAATTCCGACTCATTGTCGTTCTAGGTGATCTCATCATTTGAGGAGTTTGTCATTCAGCAGGCTGACAGTGTAGCCCCAGGTGGCTATCATCTCATCTTTTTTTGCTTTCTATTCTTGTGACTGTTCATTCACTTTGGTGACTTGTTGGACAGAACCAGGTGATATTGCCTAGGTGGCCACTTCTCTTGACTTAGAACTCGAACCCCAGGTGCCTTCCACGGTTGAAACAGTGCCAGTGCCTTCTGCTATTCAGGAAACAAGAGTGTATGGAGATGTATTTGTCCCCTCTCAGACGGCAGAATTTTCAAGTTTGGCCGGAGAGCCTCTTCCTTCGGTGGCAAGTCCCCAGCGAGGTGAAGGCAAGCTTTCTTTTTACCTCATGGATTACTCTTTATCTCTTTATAACTGACTCTTCTTCTCTTTCAGTCGGCTTTTAAGAACTATTCATGTGAGTTCCCATGCAGCCGCCAGGTTGGCTCTCATGAAGATTCGTAGAGGTGGCCGGGAACCCTCACCTGAAGGCCCTGAAAATCCAGTGACTATTTCTTCGGGCAGCTCTTCGGGTTCTCATGCTTTCTGCTCTTCGGACACCAACCTTGGAGTCAGAGAAGAACACAGGGAGACAGCAAAGGAAAGGATAGCAGCCTTGGAAGGCATTGAATACGATTCCAGCAGCAGTGTGGCTGCTTCCTTGGCTGTTAGTGCAGAGCAGGATGTTATGACGCCTGTCGAGTATGTTCTTGTAAGTATGGCTATTTTGCCTTCGCACTGACATTCTTTTCGTGCAAACCTTTTAACTAGTTTGTCTATTTTATGCAGGGATCTGATCCGAACATCTCCGCCTTCGAGTTGCAGTCGGCGGCCAGTGTTGAGCCTTTACCCATGATGGCAATGGTGCCATACAAGCCGCCTTTGGAGGGGGCACCGAGCACCCTAGCTGAGCCTGTTCTTGAGGGTAAGGATCCTTTGATTGAAGCCTCTTCTAATGATCATTCACATGCACCAATTCCTCAGGCGGCGCTTGCACTCATTGATGGTGGTGTAGTCTCTTCAGAGGTAATGACGATCCCTACTGTCATGGCTGAAATGCAATATATTCCTTCAACAGGCGACATGGCTACCGCAGCTGCACTGCCCTCTTCGTCCCATGAAATAGACGCCAGCTTATGGTCTGATGTAGATGCCCAAGTACACTTCGAGGTGCCACCTGTTGTCTCTTCCGGGGTCGTTCCTTCTTTCAACGTCATAATTAAGCAACAAATGTCTACATTGCGTTTGATGGCGAGCCAAAACCCTGATGTAAGTTATGAGGCCATGAAGCACGTGGCAGACAAGCTCACCGAGGTTTTGGCTTTTATGGGATGCCCCTTGGCTGTTTGGGTTGAAAGAGTCATCATGCTGCTTAAACTTGTAAAGCGGTGGCATTACGTTCGTCACGAAATGCCGGACCAGTTGACAGCTTTGGAGATGCAGCAATCTGAATATGAGGCAGTGTCAGAGCCTCTACAGGCCAGCAAGGAACATCACCAATCTGCGATTGCGAAGCTCGATGCCACCTTGGAAGACTTAGAGGCCAAGATTGCAAGACTGCAAACCGAGCTAGCCACCGCCAAGGCTGAACTGGATGGGGTAGCACTTGCCCGGGAGCAGGAAGAAGAGGCCCTTTTGCTGAGTGAAGGCCAAGCTGCCTCAACTAAGGAGAAGGTGGAAGAGATTCGGGCTCAGAAGAGCTGTTTGAAGGAGAGGGCCTCCTTACTCTATTTGGGCATTTTGCCCTTGGAAGATCTCTTTAGAGATTTAGAGTAGATTTCTTTGTGTCTTTTATCCCTTTTTACATGTATACCCCCGAGGTAGTACCTCGATGATGTGTAACTTGACTTTTATCAATGAAAAGAACCTCCTTTTATTTATTGATGTTTCCCTTCATGCACTTTGTGGGTGCACATTATTTATGCTAGTATATATATATATATATATCTATATACACATTATTATATAGCTCTCATTATCGAATTGAGCACCCTCTCGGGTTTTCACTCAACCCGACCCCCTCTTGCTTTTGCCTACATGCCCTTTCGGGTTTTCATGTAGCGGGGTACCTTATTTTGCCCATGGCGCCCTTTGCGGATTTTCACCATGGCCGAGTTTTGGTTCTTTTTACCCTTACTCGGTGGGGTAGTCCGAGTAAATCTGACAAGGCCTCCATTTTTAGCCTCTCTTTTTTTCCCTTCTTTTTTTTGTAGGTCTTGTCTTTTCGTAGTTGTCTATTGGTAGGGTCTTGAGTGATTTGTTGGCCGTCAGGATGACGGAGTCATTTGCTATCTGTTGACTGTCAGGATGATGGGATCTTTTGTCATCTATTAACCGTTAGTATGACAGAGACTTTTGCTGTCAACATAACGGATCTTCTGTTGTCTGGTGACCGTCGGTATGGTGGGCTTCTGTTGTCTGTTAACCATCAGTACGACATGGGCTTTTGCTGTCGAGATGACGGAGCTTCTGTTGTCTGTTGACCGTTAGTATGATAGGGACTTTTCTTGTCACGATAACGAACTTTTGTTATCTATTCACCATCGGTATGACAGGGACTTTTGCTGTCAAGATGACGGGCTTCTGTTGTCTGTTAACCATCAGGGTGATGGGCTTCTGTTGTCTATTCACCGTCGGTATGACAGGGACTTTTACTATCAAGATGACGGGACTTCTATTGTCTATTCACCGTCGGGATGATGAGGCTTCTATTGTCTGTTCACCGTCGGGATGACGGGGCTTCTGTTGTCTATTCACCATTGGTATGACAGGGACTTTTGCTGTCAAGGTAACGGCCTTCTGTTGTCTGTTCACCGTTGGTATGACAGAGACTTTTGCTGTCAAGATAACGGCCTTATGTTGTCTATTCACCGTCGGTATGATAGGGACTTTTGCTGTCAAGGTGACGGAGCTTCTGTTGTCTGTTCACCGTTGGTATGACAGGGACTTCTGCTGTCAAGGTAACGAACTTCTGTTGTCTATTCACCGTTGGTATGACAGGGACTTTTGCTGTCAAGATAACGACCTTCTGTTGTCTGTTCACCGTCGGTATGACAGGGACTTTTGCTGTCAAGGTGACGGAGCTTTTGTTGTCTATTCACCGTCGGGATGACGGGTTTCTGTTGACTATTCACCGTCAGGGTGACGGGCTTCTGTTGTCTATTCACCATCAGGGTGACGGGCTTCTGTTGACTATTCACCGTCAGGGTGACGGGCTTTTGTTGTCTATTCACCGTCAGGGTGCAGAAATTTCTTTTAAGACTCTTTATTTGTTATGTTTGAGGAAAAACATGAAGTTTTTATCTTTTAAAAGGTCATTTTCACATGGGGAGAGGTACGGAAAGTCCGAACAAACTCCACAAAGCTCATAAAGAGGTGATATGCTAATTAAAACGGGGGACTCTTTTCATTGTCCTCCCCTCAAAATCAGCGAAAAATCACGGAAATCTTATAAATTTTTGTTGGGACGTTCGTCGCCTCAAAGCCATGGTCCGACTAGCGGTATGGCTGCCTCTTCTGTTTTTTTTTTGCCATACTTTGCATGTCATTTTTTTGCATTTTTTTTCTTTTGGCTCCTTGTCATTGGTGACCAACGTCCCCAGGGGTTTGAGGGTTTAGTTTTTTTTTGTATTTTGTCTATTCCTCTTTTTTTTTAAAGGGGGAGCTTGAGTGTAGAAACTCCCTATTGTTGCAACTGCAACGGTTCTTTTGTAGCCGAGCACCTCATTCGTCGAACAAGCTGCTCGGATCTTGTTCTTGTCCAAAGCCATGGTCCGGCTAGCGGTATGGCTGCCTCTTCTGTTTTTTTTTTTTTGCCATACTTTGCATGCCATTTTTTTGCATTTTTTTTCTTTTGGCTGTTCGTCATTGGTGACCAACGTCCCCGGGGTTTGAGGGTTTAGTTTTTTTTTGTATTTTGTCTATTCCTCTTTTTTTTTAAAGGGGGAGCTTGAGTGTAGAAACTCCCTATTGTTGCAACTGCAACGGTTCTTTTGTAGCCGAGCACCTCATTCGTCGAACAAGCTGCTCGAATCTGGTTCTTGTCCATTCTCTTGCTGCTCATGACGCTGGCCACCGAAATGTGGGTGACACGCATGGTACAGCTTCAAGTGTCTTCCGTTGAGGGGTGAAAATTGTACTTCACCCTAATGGTTGACTAGGATGTAGGCACCGCCCTCGTAGACTCTTTGCACCACGTATGGCCCAGTCCAGTTCACGTTCAACTTCCCTTTTGGGTTGCCGGCCATGACTTCTCTTTTCTTGACCATTACCAGGTCTCCTTTCTTGAATTCACGACCCTTGACGAGCTTGTCAAAGGCACGTGTTATGCGGGCCTGGTAGACCTGAATGTTCTGTTGGGCTCGCAGTCTCTTTCCCTCCAAGTCGGAGATCTCTTCGAGTCTTCTTTCAATATTGGTCTGATTCTCAGGAGCTAGCCCATGCTGAATGGCTATCCTAAGAGATGGCACTTCCGATTCCACCGGGACCACGGCTTCTAAACCGTACACCAGGGAGAAAGGTGAGCAACCCGTTGGTGTCTTGTAGATGGTCTGGTAAGCCCATAAGGCCTCATACATCCGGTCCTCCCAGTCTCTTTTGTTGGCACTGACTGTCTTGGCCAGCAAGGTGCACAACGTCTTGTTAAAAGCTTCCTCCAGACCATTGGCTTGCAGATTGTAGGGAGTGGAAGTCCTCCAGTCTATTTTGTATTTTGTAGCCATTTTAGAAACCTTCTGATTTTTGAAGTGTGTTCCATTATCTGATATGATTCGGTCTGGACTCCCAAATCTTAAGATGATGTTTCACTGGATGAAGCGTGCCACCAACTCCTCTGTTACTTCTCTTAATGCCACGGCCTCGGCCCACCTTGAAAAATAGTCGGTGATAGCCAAGATGTATTTACACCCCGATGAAGAAGGTGGCAGAGGGCCCACAACATCTGTGCCCCATTGTGCAAACGGCCAACTTGGAATGGTCGGATGCAGGTGTATGGGAGGTCTTCTTGGTATGACCGCATGTTCTTGACACTTTTGATTTGTTTTGGCGAAATTGCCACAGTCTTCGAACATAGTCGGCCAATAATAACTGAGCTTTTTAATTTCTATTTTCATTTTTGGCCCGGCCTAGTGGGCGCCAGTCGTTCCGACATGCACCTCTTTCATGACCTTCCAGGCCTCTTCAGGTGACAGGCACCTTAACAAGATCTTTTTCTTGGAGTCTGTCACGGTTCTGAACAGAACTCCGCCTCTTAACTCGTATGAGTCTTTTGTTCTGACCAGTTTGATCTTTTCTTCTCTTTGTTTTGGCAGCTGCTGGTGCTCGAACCACTGTAGCAAGGGCTCTCTCCAGTCTTCTTGCCTGATCTCTTCAGCCACGGACACTTCCTCTTGGCCGGTCTCTTCAATTTCAAACTCTTCTTCTATCATACTGGGAACTTGTCATCGATTCATGATGACAACTTCCAGCTTCTCATTTGGTGGCACTGCCAAGGAGCTGGCCAATTTTGCTAGAGCATCTGCTTGTGCATTTCTCCTTCTGCCAATGTGCTCTATTTCTATTTGGTAGAATTTTGACATTAGTCTCTTGACTGTTCGATAGTATGGCAGCAACTCTGGCTTTTTGACGTCAAACTCCCCTTGCACTTGTCTGACAATCAGCATTGAGTCACCAAACACTTGCAGTACCCTGATGTTCATGAAAAGGGCCACTTGCAAGCCAATGATTAGGGCCTCATATTCAGCCTCATTTTTTGTACATGGCTTGTTAATAGAGCAGGAAGTGTGCGTGACTTCTCCTTCCGGCGACTTCAGGACGATGCTTGCCCCTGCTCGGACTCTTGCGCTGCCATATGCAGTCGGTTCTATTCTTAATGCCCCATCGAAGTATAGCTGCCAGGTGGCTGTTTGTAGTTGGTTCACTTCGAGGGTCTCATCTTCTGGTAGCTCTGTGATGAGCGGAGAATTTTCTGGCACATGATGAGCTGTGAAGAGATCAACTACTGCCTACCCCTTGATTGCCTTTTGAGGGATGTACTTGATGTCAAATTCCATCAAGATGACAGCCCATTTGCCAATTCTTCCCCTCAATACCGGTTGTGAGAGGATGTATTTGATGGGGTCGGCCCTGGAGATTAGCCTAACCTCATGCGATAGCATGTAGTGTCTCATCTTCTTGGCTGCAAAAACCAAGGCTAGACAGACCCTTTCAATTGGAGAATACCTCTCTTCTGCACCCATTAACCTTTGACTGAGGTAGTAGAGAGCCTGTTCTTTTCCTTCCTCATTCTCCTGTGCCAACATAGCTCCCAAAGAGTGTTCTGTGGTTGCTATGTATAGGATGAGAGGGTGACCTTTTACTGGAGCACCCAGCACTGGTGGAGTGTTCAAGTATGTCTTCAGTTGATCCAGAGCGTTCTGACACTCCTGGTTCCATTGAAAAGGGACATCTTTCCCCATTAATTTGTGGAAGGGATGACATCGCCCAGATAGATTTGAGACAATCCTACGGATGTAGGCTAGTCGTCCTTGTAATGATCTGAGCTCAGCCAGATTCTTTGGTGGCAGCATCTCTTGGATGGCTTTGATCTTGACAGGGTCAATTTCTATTCCCCTGTATCAGACGATGAAGCCCAGAAACTTGCCACTGGATACCCCAAATGCACACTTCATCGGGTTCATTTTCAGCTCGTACCGCCTTAGCCTTTCAAAGACGACCCTGAGGTCAGCCAAGTGGTCTTCTCTTTTCCTGGTTTTGACCACCAGATCATCAATGTAGCACTCCACCTTCTTGTAGAGCAGCTCATCAAAGATTTTTGTCATTGCTCTTTGGTAGGTGGCCCCAGGATTTCTGAGACCAAAGGACATCCTCTTGTAATGGAATATCCCTTTAGGTGACCTGAAAGCAATGTGCACCCTGTCCTATTCCGCTATCCATATTTGGTTATAGCCGGATGATCCGTCCATGAATGACAAGGCCTCATGTCCGGTGGTCGCATCTATCATCACTTCGGTGATTGGCACCAGGAAATCATCTTTTGGGCATGCCTTGTTCAGATCTCGGAAGTCTATGCAGATCCTGATCTATCCATTCTTTTTTTTTTGACAGGGACAATGTTTGCTAACCAAGTTGTATACTGGTTTTTTTCGACAAAGTCCACATCTATCAATTTGTCCACTTCAGCACAAAGTTTGTTTATCAATTCCGGCCTCATTCTCCTGGGAGATTGCTTGACCGGTTCAATTTTTGGGTCAATTGCCAAGATGTGTTGTGCCATCTCAGGGCTGAGTCCTGGCATCTCTTTGTAGTTCCAGGCAAAGCAATCCCAGAATTCTTTTAACATCATGACATACTGCTGCTTCTCTTCTTCTGGGATGAGGGCACTTAGGAAGGTTGGTCTGTAATCATCTTCCGTGCCGAGATTCACTTCTACCAACTCATCCATTGTGGCTTGGCCGCCATCTTTAAACTCTTCTGGTGCTGGCTGGAGGTCCACAAAGCCTTCTTCATCAGCTTCTGCCTCTAGCACCTCCATATATTCTTTTTTGCTGGTCCCCAACTACATACTCTCTTCAGTCTCTTTTGCTTGTTGGGCCTCTTGCCTTGGATCTGGTGATATGCGTATTGTCACCTTTTTGCCTCTTGCCTCTTCTGAGCTTGTAGAGATCAGCTGGGCAGTCTCATCATTTTTGTTTTTTTCAGCTGCCGGGAGCACCTGGGTAGCAGAGAGCTCCACGAGAGTACATGTGGGAGAAACTCTTGCCCCCTGGGGAGGCTCATCATTTGTGTTTATGGCTGTTGCAGATGTGTCTCTTTCTTCAGGGTAGTCATCATAAACCACCCCTGATGGGCTCTCTTCTGTTTGGTTGGCTATGCTGATCATGCCAACGGTATAGCTTCCTCCCAGTGACAAGCCGAGTCCTAGGTGCTGAGTGATTTTTAACAAATCCCTATCCATATTTGGAGGGTACCATAGTTTTCTAAACATCTCCCTCTGGCTGAGACGTTGACGGAGAGGGATTTGTTGTCTTTCAGCCAGTCTGGTGACTGTGTTGGACATGTCGGAGAACCCTATGATTGGTACTAAGGGGTCTCCAGTCTCTTCAAGGATTTTACAGTCATCATCCCTTCTCATTGGCTGCTCCTCAGCCGCATAGAAGACCGTGAAGCGGCCACCTGGGTGGACTATCACCATGGTCTTCAACGCCCTTACTGTTTGACAGTCTATTTCGGCGACCAGCTTTATATGGCCTTTTGGCACCAGAATAAGTTCGGGCTCTTCATCTTTTATCTGCACAGCTGAACCATGTTTTCAAACTGAGGCATCACATGACTGCACATCGATCTTTGTTATTGGTGCTAGGTCTGCAGCGGCGATCCCTGGTGGTGGTGGTGGAAACCACTCATCAGCGACGATGATCTCTTTTCCTTTGCCCTTCTAAGGGACTTGGCTTTCCGAGTGCTCCAGATACAGATCAGCATCAAGGAGATGACACTCGTACACTTCAAATGGGTGCGCATCGACAAAAACCCTTTGCTCTTCCCCTTCTTTGATGTATTTAATGCACCGGTGCAATGTTGATGGGATTACTCCATTTTGGTGGAGCCAAGGCCGACCCAACAAAGCCTTGTAAGATGTGCTTGCATTGATCACATGGAATTGTACTTTTGTCTTGAAGTCCTCCAAGATCAGGTCAAACTCTGCAACCCCGAGGGGAACCTCAAACTTTTGGTTGAAGGCTGCTATCCTCACATCGTGTACAGAGGTGAGGTGCACATTGAAATGATATTTTCGGTAGATCTTATATGGTAGGATGTTGATCGACGCTCTAGGATCTACCAGAATTCTATTTAGGGGCAGCCCGTTCAATTGCCCCCTCATGTATAGGGGTCTATTGTGAATGTAATGGAGTCCGCATTGGCAACGGCAGCCTCTACCTGCACTTCGGCAAGGCAGGTCTCATATTGCGCTGGAGCCTGTAGGGCTGTGATCAGCACCTTTCTTGTCTCTTCACTAAATGACAAGATTTCCCAAACACTAAATCGTGTAGGGATTTTCTTCAGTAGCTTGATGATTCTGTCTTCTGCTCTGACATCATCTAGCTTTAGCTTCTCATTGTCATTTGTGCCCGTTACAGCCTGGAGTCCAATGATCGGACCGCTTTGCTGATTGTTGTCTTTCTCTTAAGCTGTTGGAGGTTTAGGCAGCGTTTTGATTTGCTCTTCTGCTGCCAAAAATTCAGCAAAGGATGGGACCATGCCCCCGGCCTCTTCATTAGCATAGAGCCCCGGAGGAGGTGGAACTTGCACCCCTCGCACTTCAGGTTCTGGAATTTGATATGAGGGCTCCCCCCTGAAAATGATATTTTGATTAGTCGGAGGAGGGCGTCCCCATTTCCTTCCGGACCTTGTTATGAACTCGGCCCCCGAAGCCCCAACCTGATTAACATCATTAGGGGGAGGATAGAATTCTTCTTCTTCATGGTGTTCCACCAAACCCAACAAAGAGGAGATGGTGTTACATGTGAAGACTACAGCTGCCTTCTTTTTCTTGGATCTTCTTTTCTTTTTCTTTTGATTTGTTGGCTCTTGCCCCCAGAATAAGTCCTCTTTTAGCTGGTGTGTCACTACAAGAAAAAGAAAAAATAGCGACCGAATTGGTGACCGAATAAATCGGTCGCAAATCTGTCCCAAATAGCGACCATATAGCGATCGATAAAATCGGTCGCACATCTGAGACCGATATTGCAACCGATTTTATATCGGTCTCAAAGCGGTCGCTGATGCCCTACTTTTACCCCACGACCACTCCCCCCCCCCCCCCCCCCCCCCGCCGCGACCAACTCTTTCCCCCTCTCTGCTACTGTCGTCGCCGCCGCTTGCTATCGTCGGCGTCTCGTGTGCTTCCGTCGACGCCCTGCCTGCTCCCCGTCGACGCCCCGCCTGCTCCCCGTCGATGCCCTGCCTGCTTTCCGTCGACGTGCCTCCTCGCCGCCGCCTGCTCCCGTCTCCACGCGCCTCCCGCCGACTTCACCGGTAAGCCTCTCTCTCTCTCTCTTTCTCTCTCTCTCTCTCTAGGTGCCCCCTCCCCCATCCCTCTGTTGTGCGCCCCGCCGCCCCCTCCCTGCCCAGCTCCCCCCCCCCCCACATCCCTCTGTTGTGCGCCCCGCCCCCCCCCCCCCCCCCCTCCCGACCCGCCCCACCCCCCCCCCTCCCTGCCCAGCCACTACCGCCCCTCCCCTACCTAGCTCCCCCGCTGCTCCCTCCCTGCCCAACTCACCCGCCCTCCCACCCTCCGGCCCTCCCTCTGTCTGTCCCTCTCAACCCTCCACCCCCTGCCCTCCCCCCCTCCGGCCCACCATTTTGAGACTACAAGGCCCACCATTTTGAGCGAGATGCAAGAACTCTCCTACTGCCAATCTCTTAGATTTAAGTCAGAAAATCTTTGAAATCTATGTTTTGAGCAGATGTTTCCTCCGAAGAATACTGTTTGTGAGTCCTAAACTCTTCTGAAAGTCTTCCTTCAGGTGTCAGCCTTACACTCGTACCCTTATATGCTTATCACATTATTTGTATCTTATAAATGGTGTTTTAAAGAAGAGCAGTAAAATAGCTAGAGATTTTTTTTACTTTGAGTGCCCCCTCCCCAATCCGATCATGCATATTTGATATTTTTAAATTTTTTGGTTAACATATATGCTTTTGTTATCAAAACCCCACATCTTATAAAGTTAAGTTTTTCGTCTTTGTTAGAATTATGTGACTGGATGATATTTGCATACATTTGTAGAATCAATATATATATATATATATGTTATTAAATTGTAAGGAAAAATAACTTTGGCTCATCACAATACGATGCATACATTATGAGATCGACTAGGTGATTCATCTGCATGTACTATCACTTCATCACCGAAACTTTAAGTAGGGTGTGCTTCTTCGTGAACTAAAATTCCGATATGACGTCCTATTTGGTCGCCTTGAAACTTTCTTTCCGCCCTGTCCTTTCAAATTTTTATTTGTTAATCCCAATGGTCAAGGAGTAATTAAAAAGTCCTAACTGGGTGCAACTTGGTTGTACATTTCTATATCTCTCTAGATTTGATATAGTTGCTGCTCATCTAAAATAATTGCTGTGTTTTATTTCTAGTTGACAAAAACAATGTTGACTAGCTAGTACTTCTTATTGTGGAAAAAGTCTTGCGGTCCGCTTGGATCCGCAGACAGAGAGGGGAGCATAAATCTATTTGACCATAACTTCGATCAGGTGAGTTAATGTATAATTATATAATCTACTCGGTTCCGTAGATTAGTTAATCCTTTTTCATAAACTTAATAGACCTACTAAGAATGGAGTCTTTTCTTTTCCCGGTGTTGAAAGATCTAAACTAGCAGGAAATACATACTGGAATATGAAACAGAGAAAAATTACCTCACTTTAATAGACATTACCCCTCTTATCTTTCAGACACATAAGAAGCAAACTACTGACAATGCCTTCAAGTATTTATAAAAATATTTCAAATCTAAACTATTATAATATTAAAATGCATTTTGACATCCGATATAAGGCCTTTGAAAATTAATGATTTTGGGAATGTGATCTACAAATAATTTTTCGGGAAGCTAGCTAGGCAAGGTTTTTGATATCCATATACTTAGTGCAATGCAGTACTACTGGATCATGAAAACTACTAATATTTAAACTGTAGCGATGTCCAACCAGATCAACCTTTCTGCTTATATGTGCAGTAACAATATGAAGCTTACGTGTGCATCACTTTCCTCATTCCATTAGCAAACTTTCACGTGAGATGTTGTCGTCCATGAATGCCATCAAGTATATATCTCTTGAAAGCAACACACATATGAAGGCTTGCCATCATAATTCATAAGTTTGGTGCCAAGATCAAGTGGCAGTAGACAAGGCTCCTTTTTCTTTTTGATTTGTATGCATTGCGAAATTTATTTAATATAATTCTTGATGTCATCGTGGTAACTTATTCTTATTTTCAAGAACCTACGACCTTTGAACCGGTACCACCGACCTCTGCACTGCGACCACCGGTAGTAGGTATGTATACTTTCATGTATAATGCAATGTAGTCTTTGTTTAAAATAATTCTTTATATTTTTGTGGTATCTTATTCTTATCCTTACAGGACCCACGACCTCTGCACCTTTACCACTGACAGCAGGTAGATTGACGACCTCTGCATCTCCATCACACATGGCGAGTGGATCTACACCTCCTCCATCTGAGCCAGGTATGTTCATTCATTTTTATTTTTTTTTTTTTTATAGTTTGTTTTATTTATACTATTTAATTCGTATAGTACATGCTGATGATGAGACGAGTCATCACGAAGGGGAGGGCAGTTATAATGAGACGATGCGGGCAGTGTGGATAAATGAAGCGTATGTAATGCATTATTTTTGTTATCTATTCATCATGTGGTATTAATATTTTCAATTTCAGGAATAAAATAGAGCCAGCCCAAGCATCAAAATTTATTACAAAGACAATTCAAGCACATTTTCCAGGCCCCATTCATCGCTTTTCTGATTTTCCGATGGATGTTCAGGATTTATTGTTCTCTATGTTCTTGGTATGTATCTTATTTTATCATATTAAGTCATTTTCAATCTTATTTAAACACACTAATTATTGTTATGTAACATATAATTTATTTTTTGTTAATATGTAGAGGAATCATCAATTCACAGAGCATTCAGATGAGTTACGTGCCAGATCTGCATGGACAACTACTGCAAGAGCAAATTCAAACATCTTATATACAATGTCTGAAAAAATGTAGAAAGAGCATATGCAAGTACAGATAATAACCAATGGAAGGAGCATGGGCCTGTGTGGATGAGAAAGGAGTATTGGACGGAGCTGTGCGACATTTGGGGAGCGGGGAAATGGAATGAAAATTCAAGCAAATTAAGCAAAGCAAAACAGAGCAGCGCATCCTGAAGCGAATGTACACACGAGTGGATCTGTCTCCTTTGCAACGCATAAAGCGAGATTGGTAAGTACACTTCTACATTTGTGAATTTTTTTAATCTAATAATAAACTGTGATTTATTTGAATAACAGGAAATACGCCACCTCAATTTGAAAAACTTTTTGATGAAACTCATAAGAAGAAAGGACAAATGATTACATTAGTGAGAAAGCTCGGGAGGTAGCGGTAAGTGTATACACTAATATTTCATTTAAAATTAAACTGTAGAATAATTTTGTTTTGTTTTTTTTTTTTGCAGGAGTCATATAGTAGAGGAATGGATGAGAGGTACGGGGATGACAGTCAGCGTCCAGAGTTGGATCCTGACATTTGGGTTGCAGCATCTGGGGCACCCAAGAAAGGCCATGTCTATGGTTTTGGACATAGCTTGGCACGAGCAGGGTGATATCATCATGCTCGAGTTCGGTCTCACATGCGACCTCTCCATTTACCACACCAGCAGCCCTAGGTCGTTCTTCCAGTGCCGCCCCGACCATGACTCCGGATATGTTTAGGGTGATCGTCAACGAGACCGTCTCTCAGAATATCTCAACCATCGTCTCTCAGACCGTCTCCCAGATGCTCGCAGAATTGGGAATTCCTGGTAATAGAGCACCTCCTACACAGCAGCCTCCAGTAAGTATTTTATTTGATTGATTTTCTATTTGTTAACTCTAAATATCATTTTACAAAATATAAGAATTTAGATTGAGGAGGGGAAAATATCATTTTCTTAACCCTATGAACTTGGGTTTGAGGGTCCAAAATTTGAAAAGAAGGTCCAATCAATCTATCGATTGTTCCAACACGACATGGGGGGTGAAAGTAACCCGTAAAAACTGACAGAGTTCAAATTGAACTCCAAATTTGAGCTCAATGCTCAAATTACATTTTAAAAACAACTAACTAAATCGGGTTAAGAGGGTCAAAATAAAAAAAATAGATCTGATTAATTTGTCAATGACTCCAACACGACCGGGAAGGTGAGAGTGACTTGTAGAAACTGACGGAGTCCAAATTGGACTCCTGATATGGCTTGGGCAAACAATTTTGCATTTCTTAACTAGTTTAGTTTCAAATCTATGAACTTGGATTTGAGGGTCCGAAATTGAAAAGAGAGGTCAATCAATCTATCGATTGTTCCAACACGACATGGGAGGTGAAAGTAACCCGTAAAAACTGACAGAGTTCAAATGGACTCCAAATTTGAGCTTGATGCTCAAATTTACATTTCTTAAGAAGAACTAACTTAATCGGGTTTAAGGGGGTCAAAATATAAAAATAGGTCCGATTAATTTGTCAATGACTCCAACATGACCGGAAGATTTGTCAATGACTCCAACATGACCGGAAGGGTGAGAATGACTTGTAAAAACTGACGGAGTCCAAATTGGACTCCTGATATGGCCTAGGCAAACAATTTTGTATTTTTTTAACTACTTTAGTTTCAAATCTATGAACTTGGGTTTGAGAGTCCGAAATTGAAAAGAAAGGTCCAATCAATCTATCAATTGTTCCTACACGACATGGGGGGTGAAAGTAACACGTAGAAAATGACGGAGTTCAAATTGGACTCCAAATTGAGCTCGATGCTCAAATTTACATTTCCTAAAAGAATCAACTTAATCGAGTTTAAGAAGGTCAAAAATAAAAAATATATGTCCGATTAATTTTTCAATGACTCCAACATGACCGGGAAGGTGAGAGTGACTTGTAGAGATTGACGGAGTCCAAATTGGACTACTGATTTGAGCAAAATGTTTAAAACTGTCATTCGTCAATTTCAATTAAATGAAAAACATATTGCTTTTAATTTCAAGAAAAATTGATTTCTTTATTAAGTATTGATTAATTTTTTAAATGATATACAGGATCATTCGTCGCGAGATGTTGGATGAGACGACAACCAGGATGACACATATGTGGAGGATTTGTGATTTCATTTTAGTTGTGTGCATGTTGTCATTTTATTATGGATGTATGATTAGTTTGTGTGTTTGTATTTCATGTGATGAATTTGAGGTTCGTGGAGATTGTGATTTGTATAGTTGAAGTTGATTTATTGTGATTTTATGGTATTGTTATTTATCAGGTGATTTATAGTCATTTATGTAAATTTATAAATAAAAAAATATTGTAAAATTAGCGACCGAATGGCGATGGATATATTTCCGTCGCGGATCGGTCACTGACATTGGTCACTACACACATGGCGATGGATCATGTTTGGTCGCTAGGTCGGTCTCTATGTTAGCGACCGATATAGCAACCAAAAGAATCAGCCGCTGACAGCGACCGAAACAGCGACCAATTATCGGTCGCTGTGGGTGACCGTCCTGCGACCACGCCGGGCGGTCTCTATTTGAGACCGAACGTGCGACCGACCTATTTTAGTCGCTATCAGAGGCGGATTCTGCGACCGACAACAATCGGTCGCTATCTAGCGACCAATATATAGTGACCAAAATATTCAGTCGCAAGGCGGTGGCTGTTTCGGTCGCAGATGCTCACAGCGACCGAACAGAGACCGAATAGAGACCAAACTTGTCGTCGCTATTTCTGCTTTTTCTTGTAGTGTGTCTCTTGTTCAGTTGGTGCTTTCAGAGTCAGCTTCTCGAGCTCTTTCCATGGAACGTATTCTTGTAACTGAACAGGATACCTTTCAGGCTGCTCGTACTCATCAAGCTCATCAATCAACGCTTGCAAGCGCTCAAGTGAAGGGCTGCCCCCTCTGTACAGTGGTAGAGGCGTTCGATGCCTTCTATTGCCAGGGTTTCTTTGGATGACGACCCTGGGTTCTATTGGGTGCCATACCGGGGTGACAATTGGAGCAGGTGGCTGAGGTGTCACACCCCGGATATGTACTTTTGGGGTTGGCCTTTCATTTGTTCTCTTCTTTGCCTTTCCAGACACCTTTTGCCACTCCTCTTGTTCTTTGATCGGGGCGAGGATATGACTATCATATGTTTTTTCGTGCTGGCTTCGGAGATCTCTTCTGGCAGTTACTGGTATAGAGAGATCATATTGATTGCAGCTTGCCGAGCAGGTAGCTCATGCAGCTGGGGCGGATCAACCTTGTAATCCCCCATTTGCAATTCTCCCTTCTTGATCAAAGACTCCATGATGTCTTTAAAAACATAGCAGTCTTCTAGAGGATGCCCCAAGATTTAGTGGTACAGACAGTATCGGGGATCATCCTTCTTTGCAGCCTAGTCGGGTCTTTTAGGTGTTGGAAGGGTGATCTTGTTGTATTTGACACCCCAATCAAACAGTGTCTTGGTCTTTTCTTTGGGGAAGGAGTATGGCTTCCTCATCTTGTCTTGGAAAGGGATAACCTTTCTCTGTGGTTCGGTTTTGTTGTCGGAGGATCCGGCCACTGCCTTGCCCCCATCTCTTTGCTTCTTAAAAGTTTTGAGGTCCACCGCGTGCACCTCCTTCCCAGCAGGCTTCTTATCGGCCGACTTGCTCTTCTGGCTTGTGAATGAGTTGGTGGAATACTTTGCCAAAAAGGCTTCTATTTCTGCCACCACAGTGCTCAGCCTGTCAAATGACCGGATCTCCATTCCGATCATTCTTTCCAGTAGTTCTCTTTTCAAGCTTTGCTTGCAGATTTGAACCGCATCCTCTTGGTGAGGGGGACGCTTAGACCTCATGTTGAGGGTCCTCCACTGCTGGATGTAGTCCAGTGCTGACTCATCGTTCTTTTGTCTGGTTGCGTAGAATTCAGCAACTGTCACCTCCCTCTCGGTAATATAGAATCTTTCCCTGAATTTCTTTTGCATGTCAGTCCAATCAAATATGGACCCTACTGGCAGGCTGGAGTACCATTCAAGCACCAGACCCGTTAAGGAGGAGCCGAAGAACTTCAGCAAGTATGATTCATCGGCTGCTAAATCTCCTATCACATTGATGTAATAGGCGATGTGTTCCTTTAGGGATCCCCGCCCGTTGAATTTATCGAACTTTGGGGGTTTGGTAATGCCTGGGGGCAGCCTTTTTATGGCATGGTGTGCAGAGTAAGGCACCCTATACACATCAAAAGTCATGTGCTCTCCATCACCCCACTCAGCGAGCTTCGTTCGATCATTTGTTCCACCACTAGCTTGCGATGGTGGCAGGGTCCACTTGCTGAGGGTAGAAGTGGGCCGGCTGATTGTTTGGGGTATTGATGATAGCCACCGGTGGCGGCTCTTGATTTTCAAATTACTGTTCAAGAGTGTGAGCCGGCAATGCCTGTTGTTGTTGCAGGAGATGGTCTTGTCGCAGCTGGTGTTGCTACTGCTGCTGTTGGAAGAACTGCGGCTGCAACAGTGTATATTGGGTCTGTGGACGCTGCGGCTGAGCTGCAACCACAGCATCTGTTGGAGTTTCTCATTCATTGGTTGCGCCATGGTGCGCTGGGCCGAAGCTCCTACTGATCCTGACGTCCCTTGAGGGGTTTCGCCCGAACCCTCAGCCTCTCGGGCTGCATGCTCTTGAGTCTCTTTACCTTTTATCTATCGTTTGAGCACTTCAATTTCAGCTTGATATTGTTGTAGCAGCTCCAAGATGGCCGGATCTAGGGGTGCAACAAGAGGAATCTTCTACGCTGTGCCCCCAGAAGTCATTTCTGGTGGTGGCGGCGGGGGAATTTCATTGTTGCCCCCACTGCCCTGTGTGGTGATCACGTTGGCAGTAACCGTCGTCATTTGTACTGCAGGTACATAAACATTTCCATATGCGGCTGCTAAGGCTGCTGCCGCTGCTCTTCTCCTAGTCACGGCACCAGGTCTTTCTGCCAGTTCCGCTAGCTCTTGGTTGCTGGTTGGCAGAGCCCCGTAGCGGCTCCCTACACCTGCCATGTGGCTTGCAAAGATTTTGATGTTCCCTTTTCGGTCTCTTTCGACCCTTCGGGAGGGAAAGGACAATCTCTTGAAAATGGATATTTTCGGCATAATCTTTTCAGGCCGAGTGTGAACGTGCTCACTAGGCACATTATTTTCTCCCTAACTGCTTTCAGCTTCGGCTTGAGAGGTTTCCATAGCTCTTAGTGATCTTTCTCGCTGCAACGGAGAGGTTGCAAGGCCAAGGATGTGATCACGTGGCCTTCGTGTCCTTTCTTGTTGGTGGCGGCGCACGGCCAAGACAGTGGGCGCTGGTTGGTTCCCCCGAATAACTAGGATGCACGAAGATTGTCGCAGCTCCATTCCCTTGTCATGGAAGCGGGCATAGGCACATGCCCCTCCCCGTTGGACTCTGGCCTTGAAGCCTCTTGGTGGCTTCTGATAGCTAGGGACCTTCACAACGGTTGTTTCTTTTAGTGCTTCTTCTCTTAGCATGGCTTCTTCCATTCTGGGTTTTTGCATCTTCTTGGGTCTCCAAACTTGTTTGAATTTGACTGGCCTTGGGGGCAGCTTACCCCTAAAGGTGTTGTACATTTCTGTTTTACCTGTTAAGGCTTGAAAAGGGTTCCTTACTGGTACCGTCGGTGTCACCTGCTCTGGTATAGCTTCAACTCTTTTGGCCTGTAGGTGGATCCGCATGTCGCCAACCCGCACACTTTTCCCGGAATTAGAGACTCGCGCACGATGAGTGACAATGTTCTCATGCTCTTTTGCTTGTTGAAAATGTTTGTTGGTTCCTTTTCCCTTGCTCTTGTTTTGGTTGCCATGCTCCACGTGATGAACGTGGCAGCTCAGCTTCTTAGTGATCTCTTTGACTCCAGCTTCATGCGCAGCTTCAGCTTCAGCTTTTGCTTCTGTTCCAGCTCCTAGGTGCAGGATATCGACGAACGCAACTCCCAAAAAGTTGGGGAACTCCACGACCGGAGGGAAGCTTCCAAAGCGGGTTGGCACGGCAAGATAGCCATACTGTGCATGGTCTTGGATGACCAGGGGTCCAAAGCGTACTTCAGCCATTGTCTGTTAGTACCCTGTCAGTCAAATAAAAAAATGATAGTAAATATCGAGCATTAAGGCCACATGGCTTTCTATTTTGGCGAAGAGATGAAGGAAAGTTTGGTCCCATCGGGCGTGCCACGCTGTGGAAATGGCTTTTAAATATCTCAAAAATCTTTTTAAATATTGGTTCTTTTTATCATGTTTCTCATGGATGCTTATTACCAATCCAAGTCCCGTTAAATGCTGCTCGAGCAAGGGTGACGTGAGATGATCGGTAATTTGCATAGCGCAAGCGTGCCACCCACCAAAGTGGCAATAAGTGTTCTGCCTCCGAGAGTCGAAGGACTTTAGGTCTATTGTGTGCACTGTTTGACTTCGTTAAATGAAAGTGAGTGTCGGGTCGGGACTAAGATCCCGCCATTGCCTAAGCGCAATGACGTTAATTACATCTCTTTTAAAGGAGAAAACCCTTGATTAATTGCCAGAATTGAAAGTCTTGTGACCTAAAACGGGACATCCGATAAAAGGTGTAAAATGAAACTCAAAGGATGCAGTTAAGATTTGCAAGAGAGTTGAATATATGTGTGTGCTTTTTGTCTCTTAGTGTTAATTTGCATGCTTACCCATTTGCTCTTTTATCCATTACACATTTTTTTGTTCAATTATACAATGTCTTTTAACATGATTTTAGTTGTCATGGCTCTTTTCATGATTCGGTGTCATTTAGTCACTGCATGCAACAAGCGCAGCTCATTCTGCAGGGCAGGTAACCCATCTTGCAGGACAAACACACTTCATTCAATTCGGCAGACAAATTGATTTGGCAGCCAAAACGATACAGTAAGGACGAATCGACAGCTAGACTCATTCTGCAGGGCAGATTGATTATGCAGGGGTGAACCGGAAGCCAGACCCATTCTACAGGGCAGATTGATTCTGCAGGGGTGAATCGGCAGCCAGATTCATTCTGCTTAAACAGATTCGAATGCTCAAAAAGAAATTCGGCAGCATTTCCCCTCTTATTGGGTGATGGGGAAAAGCATGGTAACCGCCCACCATAGTGGAGACGGCACCAAAAACAAGGCGTATGTCAAAAGGTGACATCTCTCGGATGGCACACGGTACCAGTCCCCAAGGCATGCCTAACGGGAGACCGGTTAATACCGAGACCAAAAGAAATCCAACGAGTGACAAAACAATGTTTGAGTCCATTTAACTGGGCCTAGACATTACATTATCTAACCCGAAGTCTCATGGATTTCTCATTCGTGGGCGAATCTGCAGGGATGGTACTTTTGCCCACGTGATTCGGAAAGAGTTCTGTTCAAATGATACGGCAAGGGACCTTGCAGGATCACTTGGCTCTTGGACAACCATTCTGCAGGGTACCCTGCCGGATCATCATAGTTCTCAGGCCTAAGTGATTCTGCAGCCCTATTTAGGCACATTTCTTAAAATCCGTCAGGGGCATGAGCGTCCAATTGGGAAGCCAGAGCTTTTGACATGTATGGACACTATTCATGAGTTCAAACAGGGCCAAGTATTGATTACCTAACCCTTCATGTTCAAGACTCCATGAAAAAATGATTCTGCAGCCCTATTTGGATACGGTTCTCAAAATCCATAAGGGATCTAAGCGTCCAATTGGGGGGACAGAACCCTTAACACATGAGGAACCAATTTATAGGCTTGAACTGGGCCTAGATATTGATTATCCAACCCTTTGCGTTCAAAGCCACATGAAAAAGTGATTCTGCAGCCCTATTTGGACACGGTTCTCAAAATCCATGAGGGATCCAAGCGTCCAATTTGGGGGACAGAACTTTTGACATATGAGGAACCAATTTATAAGCTTGAATCGGACCTACATATTGATTATCCAACCCTTTGTGTTCAAAGCTACATGGAAAAGTGATTCTACAGCCCTATTTGGACACAGTTCTCAAAATCCATGAGGGATCCGAGCGTCCAATTTGGGGAAAAGAACCTTTGACACATATAGACACTGTCCATGAGTTCGAATAGGGCCCAGGTATCGATTACCTGACCCTTGATGTTCAGAACTCCATGAAAAAGTAATTCTGCAGCCCTATTTGGACGTGGTTCTCAAAATCCATGAGGGATCTGAGCGTCCAATTTGGGGGACAGAACCCTCAACATATATAGATACTGTCCATGAGCTCAAACAGGCCTAGGTATCGATTACCTGACCCTTGATGTTCAAAACCTCGTGAAAAAGTGAATCTGCGGGGTTTGACACAGTGAAACAGGGGCAGCGATGGGGGTATTTGGTTAGTGCTTTGACTGTGGGTGGTTCCCCATGGGGTGCCTTTGATGGGTTGGGGGATACCCAACAGTCCTCTTCATTACCCATATAGGATGAGGCGTTGAGGTCTCATGCAAGAAGAAAACGAAAAGGGTACACATGGAAGGAAACAAGTCACATCTCATGCACATAAAGAAACCCCTGTCTCATGCCAAAATTATTTAAACAGGGGCAAATGGAGCATATAAACATGATATTCTATTAGCCATACCCACCACAACCGAGGCCATGCAAAAGGGGAATGGAGAAAGGGATTCTTTTCACTGTTGGGAAGTGGGATTACATGGAGAGGGAAAGGAAAAGAAGAAAAAAAAACAAAACATGGAGACTGTCGTAGCAATCCCCTCACCCCTCTTTCTTCTCTCTTCTCACCCTTCCTCTTCTCTTCTCTTGGTTCTCTTCCTTTCTTTTTGGATGGAGCAGGTGGAGACGTTGCCCAAGAGGAAGACCTTCCTCTTTCTCTTCTTCTCTTCAACTTTCTCTTCTCACGCAAGAAACCCCCCCCCCCCCCCCCCCCCCAGCAACTTCCTTTCTTGCTCTGCCCAAGCTCCTCACACAGCCCAGCTAGCAGCCTTCTCTGCTTGCTTTCTTCCTTCACGTAGGCAGCCAAAGCAACCCCCGACCCCCCTCGTCTGCTAGCAACCAGCTCTCCAAGGAAGAAAAGAAGCCCCCTTCCACATCTTCTACGTAGCCAGCCCAATGCGGCCAAGAAGGAGCCCTTTTTTTTTGCTCTCCCAGCCTCTTATGCAGCCACCAAGGGAATGTTCCAGCCGCTTCACCTCTGTTGCAGCAGCTTTTTGCCTATAGTGGGGAGGTGTGGAGTTCGCCTAAGCTCACCCCCTTGCATGGGGTGTTTGGGCTATTGGATAATGGGCCTTTTGGTGCCCTTTTAGTGGGCTTTTGAGGGGTCTTTTCCTTTGGGGAAGCTGGGCCAGCATGCAAGTTCACTACTTTTTTAGGTGCCCACACCCATCCAAATGTCATGTAAACCAAGTTTTTTTTTTTGGCATACGATTCAGAACACATGAATAGTATGCATGTGTTGTTGCCTATGTCTAAGAAATGCTAACTTTTCCTTTAAGAAAGAAAGTTTTACATTTTTGTCATCCACAAGATCAGTCGGTGTGGATGGCACGAGGGTAAGGCTGTCAATAGAGACGATCGGTGATTGGCCCAATTTTAATTAGGCCGTGAAATTTTTTTACTACTCGTGAATTTTTAATCGGATAGAAATTCAATCCGATTAGATTCATGAGTTAGATATGGACTTTGAATTCGTCCTGTTAGATCAGTCCGGTCAGTTTTTTTTTTTCTTTTCAAATTTTAAATTTTATTTAGTTAAAATTATGTTATTTTACTTACTTAAAACTAAAAACTCTCTTTTCAAATTTATTAAGTAATTAACATCAAAACTCTAGTTAAATGAGTGAGATTATAAATTTTATATTATTAAATATGTTATTTTTATAATTTAATTTTTATTTATATATTTAGATCAAGTCGGACTTTCATCGAACTTTACATTTTTTTTGTAAAAACGTCGAACCCGACTCGACATGACCCAACATAACTCGGGCTGGATTTGAACTTTCATATTAATGATTTAAGTATGAGTCGGGCTCATCTAAACTTTCCCCTGACCCAACCCATTGATAGCCCTACACGAGAGTCTCATCATTTTCTCTCTCTTTTTTATATATTCTTTAAATATCAAAGTAAGTATTAGTTTAATCAATTATTTATTATTAAAAATAAGAGATAATTAGTTAAAAATCAATGATAAAAATTATTACTTTTAAAATTAATTATCATTCTTAAATTACTATTTATGACGTATAATCTAGTACCTAACTATATCTGTGAGACCTGGGGTCCCTACACAACTCAATCCGTGGCGGTGGCGGGGGCCGCGAGCGATGTGGCGCTTGCATTAACCTCTGACTGTATGGTGCCTTCCCGGGGAACTCCGTCGATTTGAACGCGCACTAGTCGTCAACCACCAGTCTTCTTCAACCGTAACAGCTAGCCTCCTTTTTCTTGCCTCTCAGTACCACTCGCTCCAATGGTGGCTGCCGGTAGGTGCGGGAGAGGGTGCATGTGCCAACCAACCTGCCCTCCCCCGCCGGCCGTGGAGGTCGAGCATGGAAGGACCCCCCCCCCCCCCCCCAAGCCCCAGCAGTTTCTTTATATATTCAAACATGTGTACTCTTATGAGCAACTCCGCAGAGACTTCACCCTTGTTTGTGGTCACCGTGACGGTGGCGTTTTACTTCTGCAGTGGGGTAGTGTCGAAGCTCCGAGCTCGCCGAGATGGTCGTCAAGGTGTACGGGTCGTCCAGGGCGGTGTCGCCGCAGAGGGTGATGTTGTGTCTCCTCGAGAAGGGGGTGGAATTTGAGGTCGTGCATGTCGACCTGGACGCCATGCAGCACAAGACGCCCGAGTACCTCATCAACCAGGTGACCGGGGAGGAGGCCGCTGCCGCTTCTTTTTTTTTCCTCTGATCTCCCTTGTAGCATTTGTTTTGCTTCTCCTGCCCTAACGCGCGTGCATGTTTCTGAGATATGTTGCTAACTAGTGCTTGTTGAACACGTCTGGTCTTTGCAGCCGTTCGGGAAGGTCCCCTACATCGAAGATGGAGATTTCAAGCTGTATGGTGAGTTGAAAACTTGAGAGATTTGACGATATTAGGAGAGATCTAGATGTGTCACTCAGTTGCTAGAGCATGTGAGACCTGCATTGCTTAGTTTTTTTGGCCCGCTTTAGTAACCGGGGTACCCAAGGTACCCCTCCTGCCCCGTTTTCGGGCGCGGAGCGGCTCTGCCCCGGGATACTCCGGGATATCCCACTTACCGCGGGGTACCCCCACCCCACCTGTTGAGGTGGGGTGGAGGGAGTTAAATTTATTTTTTAAAAAATTTTGAAAAAAAAATATCATAAAATTTTAAATATTCTGTTATTATATATCTCATATTTTATTTATTTTTTAATTTTTTTATATGAAAATAAGTGAAGTTAAAATTATTAGTTGACTAAAAAAATGAAGTAACACAACTTCATTTCCTAAAGTAAAATCACTCCTACCCTGGGTTACCCTACTTTGAATAAAATGCTCTAATAACAGATTATCTTCCAGATGCATCTTAGCTAGGCAAGATTTATAAGTTAGGAATACATTAGCATATTCAAAAGGAAAATGCTAGGCTTTCATCCGGGACGGAGCCATCCTAAATACAAAGTTCAGAGTCCGTAATCTTGAAGGATGTGGGTCTCTTATATCTTCTGTACCTGAAGATGACGAAACCAACGAGATTTCGCCGCTTTTCTGAATAGAAGATATATACACATTCTCCTATCCCAGAAAGGAGTGATCTTTTGAGCTTCGCTTTCATAAGTCTATCGAAAGGCAACGCAGGGCCAACCCATCGTAGCTTCTCAAGGAATACAACTGTAATACTTAAATGGATCTTCCTAGCCCATTCCCTTGTTCCCCGTTACGAAGTAGTGGTTCCCCCAAAAACGTTCTGGAGAATATATTCCCATTAATTCAGCCAATGGTACGTTGCATCTCCATTTATATTTTTATCTCTTTACCCTCACACAAAGTTAATAGGAAGCCCCGGTCCTCACTGCCCCGTTTCAGTGAAGGGGAGGACCCAACTCAAGTAATCACCAATTCCATGAGGGGACGGGGGGGGGGGGGAATTAAAAAAAAAATTTCTCTGTAACTTTTCAGATTTGAAATTAAGATTTTTTTAAAATTTTTCCCCTATCCCCTCATGTGATTGATGACTGTCTGAGTTGGGTCCTCCTTTTCACTGAGAGGATCCCAACTCGTTATTAATTAGCCACCAACCAAAGAGTGATCGTGACTGCTTTAACGAACGGGCACAATCTGGACAACGAGCTAGTGAGGACACCTAGTCATTTATGCCAATAGTCCGCTAGAAAGTGACCCCTCTGTCTCTTGATAATTAAAAAAGGACTTGGACTACCCAATTAACGTGGGGAACCTTCTAAAGTAGGGGAGTACGAATCCAGTTTGAAACACGAGACATTACACACATTCTCCTCAATTGCACTATATATTGTGGTTATGTTGCCATGGAGCTAGCTACCTGGGGCTAAGCATGCCGCAAGCTAGGTAGATTCTTTTGAGCACTTGAACTGTAGGATGAGAGACTCATCAATTTACTGAATCCATTTGATTTAGTATCTGGAGTATAACTACAGCATCCGGCAAGGCCCCGGATGCAGATATCCCATCATCGCACCTGTGTGAATGTGGACAGGAAGAGGAAAGGTTTCGTGCGGGAAGCCTGCACCCTGCATGGGGGCAGTTGACTCAGCTCTACCACCGCCTTTATGCCGTGCTCCCCCCACCCCAACCCCCACTACCTAACTTGTTTTATGCTCTAACTTTATTGAAATAAGAAACACTTTTTTTTACTCGTGAAACTGGTAAAAAAACTATTCGAATGCGCCGTTTGATTAGACGGGATGTTTGGATCTCGCACGTAATATATTGAAGGATCCCACATCCGATCAATTAGGAAAAACGTCGGATAACACTTTTACCAATTTCATCGGAGAAAAGTATTTCTAAATAGAAATTGTTAACTTCGAATTGCAAAAAGAGTTCAATGGCTAGCTAATTAAAAAAATGAATTATTTCTTGCATGGTTGGGCCACACGACACCGAGAATATTAATTTTAATTAATTAATTTTTTTAAATCTGAAGCTGTGCTTGTGTGTGTGTAACTCTAAAATTTCAAATGTCACTTATAGTTCATAACAATCTACAGCTGTATTATTATAAAGAACGTCTAGACAATATTTTCTAGCATTGTTAATAAAGGAAAACAATAGAATTTCTTCTTTGGTTTCGCTCTTTTTGTCACGATCCGGACACAAGGTTGGAGTCACTATCATATCTCACAGGTAATTACTAATTACCCAACTGTGGTTAATTTTTAGCAACTTTAAGAGCATGGCATCAGATACATTAAGTTCCTGCACATCTAACCTTTAATTCAGATGTGGTGCCCGAGTCTTATTACGTACGGTAGCTACATTTCTTTGGAAAGAGGACCGATAATAGCTTCGTCTGTTTCTTCACCGCCTAAACTCCTGCCGTGATACGTGCATGCATACTTCTCCCATGTCCAGAGTCGAGGGCGATCATAAGGTACTACGCGGCCAAGTATGAGAAACAGGGACCGCAGCTGCTCGGCAAAACGCCGGAGGAGAGGGCCCTGGTGGACCAGTGGCTGGACGTGGAGGCCATGACCTTCGACCCCCTGGTTTTCCCCATTGTGTTCAACCTGATCATCCTCCCCCGGCTGGGGCTGCCGGCGGACGCCTCGGCCGTCCACAGCAGCGCGGAGAAGCTGGACAAGGTGCTGGACGTCTACGAGCAGCGGCTCTCCAAGAGCAAGTACCTGGCCGGCAGCGAGTTCACCTTGGCCGACCTGGCCCACATCCCCGCCACCCGGCGCCTGGAGGACGCCGGCTTCGCCTGCATGTTCGCCAACAGGAAGCACCTCAATGCCTGGTGGGAGGACATCTCCAGCAGGCCCTCCCTCAAGAAGCTGGTGAACATGGGGGCCTAGGTATTAGCCTCGCCTCCGTCTTGAAACAACTGGTTACAATGACGACATGCGTTACATGTTATATGAGTAGATTGTTTCTCCCTCATGCATCTCTCTCTTTCTCTCTCTAGATTTCTCTCTAGCTATATCCCTCTACCCCGCTGTGTGTCCCCGTGCGTGTAACCTGTTGTGAACCGCAGATGGGAAGGCAGATGCCGTCTGCGGTTGGATGTCGGGAAGTTCAGCACCCTTCCGGACCAACATAATTCCAGAGGGATGTATCCAGCGAGTTCCGCTTCCTGTTTTTTTGTTTGGAGAGCAAATAAGTAGTGTACGGGTCCTCCTGCAGGTATCAGATGATGTAACGCATGAATCGGTGTACGATGTCCATGAATGTATACGAGGAGTCGAATACCGACCTTCCTTTCTCTCTGTCCTTAATTAGGAAGGAAGGTGCATATATCTATGTTAATTTTAAATATTTTCTGTCGTTGCTCTTCGAAGTTTGAAAGAGTAATAAAAAATAAATATTATGTGTATGCGATCGTATCACTAGTCACATCATGATTAGATATTGGTACATACCCCTGATCCGTGTTCAGATTATACTCTCAGGGGGCTGTTTAATATTAAAATATATTAAAATTTTGAAATTATTTTTAAAAATTTAAAAATATTTTTACTCTATTCTCGATTTATCTTGATATCAAATATAATCTAAAAATCTAAAAAAATAATTAATTATATAATTAGTTAGTCATTACAATAAAAGAAATTTTTTGCTATTACGTCAATAAAATCATTAAATAATAGGTAAGGATCCCCCTCCCTCCTCTGCGGCGTCGAGTAGATTGTTATGTTGCTTTTGGGGTTTTTCGGCCATGCTTGGGGTTCTCCATTGGGGGGTGCGAGGACGAGGGAGAGGTCGGCGGGCACCGGTGCCTCTCCCACCACTGGCAGTGCCCGAAGGTAGGCCGCCACCGGGCTTGGCCTCCCCTCCCCCACTGGCCTGGGTTGAGCCCAAGCTAGGGCTCAACGCATCAGCCTAAGACTGGTTGCCCCAAGTGTAGTGCGCTAGAGGGGCAGGCCAACCTGAGGCCCGACGCATTGCATTAGGGATTTGGCTAGCCAGCTAGCCATTTTTAGCCCCCGACCCATTTTCGTGTCGTTGGTTGTACCGGCTATGCCATGGGCTAGCCTACAATTTGCGACCGTCGTACCGGGCCCCACAGCTACCGGGCCTACCCAGGTCAGCTCTGACTGGGCCGATGGGGCCGTTTGACCAATTAACAGGGATAGTCGTGCTAGGGTTTCTAGCACTTGTTGGGTGAGTTCCGAGGGCCAACCAACTATTTGAAAGAGTAATCCGAACCTTCCTAGTTTGATCGTTCATCGGGTACTTTAGCTAGTCCATTTTCGTGCCGAGTTTTCATATAATACTGGTGACGTTTGTGCTGACTTTCTAGCACTACGTCTTACTAGTCTTTTCCCAGTGTTGCAACACTTGAGCATCTGTCCTAGCGCACGATGTGCTTTTTGGGATATTGTTGTTTCCTGGGACCCCCGTCTTCGTGGGCTTGTTGAGGGTGGTCTTCGAGCCATAAGTTCGTCTATTGAGCATTTCTCCGAATGGTGTTGGACAGTAGAGTCAAGTCATTTGTAGAGCTCTCTTAGTTGGCCCAAGTTGTTGTGTAATTGTTTTTGCAAACCTTTTTACTTCAATATTTTTGAATATGACAAAATCATCTCTTATTCTGGTAACTAACAAATTCATCTGATTATAACAAAAAAGTCAAATCACTAAAGACTGTGTGTATTATATTGTAGTGATAGACAGTATATGTCGACACATAAATACTTACCGGTAGACACTTGCCTAACTACTACCAATAAGATTTTCTAAGTCCACAATTTATATTATCTTGTAGACTCCGACTCTTGAAAGTCGAAGTGAGACTCTGACTTGTGAGCAAGTCACAACAGTCAAAGTCCAACTCCGACTCTTGGAAGTCGCAGTGAGATTCTGACTTGTAAACAATCACAACAGTCGAAGTTCAACTCCGACTCTTGGAAGTTGAAGTGAGACTCTAACTTGTGAACAAGTCACAACAGTTGAAGTCCAACTCCGACTCTTAGAAGTCGAAGTGAGACTCTGACTTTTGAACAAACCACAATAGTCGAAGTCCAACTCCGACTCTTGAAGTTTATGTAAGACTCCGACTTGTGAATAAATCACAATAGTCGAAATTCCACTCCGACTTCAGTACAGTTGAAGTTTGCACTTAACATAATTTTATCTAGTTTCACATATGTTAAAGTTATTTCATTTCGATTAACTTTGTAATATATTTTTGTGAAGATCTTTATTAATAAATGTAGAATCTATATTATTTCAAACAATTGCTCATCAAATCTAACTTTGCTCAAATCATTAAACTCTCGCTTTGTAAGTCGAAATACATACTTCAATTGTACTTATTTTCTTGACTCCAGGAAGTACTATTGTACATCTTGTTCTTTATGTTCTCTACATTCAAACTTATTAATTTTTAATAAGATTATACCTAAAGTATTGTTCTCAGAATGTTCCCTGATAGTTGTATACTTTACAGGTCCTTTGTCAATGTCCTTTAAACTGACAGGCTAGGTTTCCAGGTTTTAAGGTTAGACTATTCCAGACACACTGCGCGCCGAGCAAGTATCTGTAGATTACGCTTTTCGTTCGTTGGGGAACCACGAGCGTCCACAAAGAGAATATAAAGAAAAATAGATAAAAATAATAAAAATGGTGGATGCCGACTCCTTGAATGTGACTGTGATCGCCAAGTACACGCAGGTACCGAAGGAGGTGCACGCGATGGGTGCGAAGGAATATATCGCGAGCGTACCTTTTGCGGGGAGATTGAGATGGCGGCACTTCAATTGATTACCCGTGCAAAATAGACACATAAAAGGAGAAGATTAGCCAAATGAACGTAGTATCAAATCCCAAATAAATTAAATGACATGAATGGAATGGAGGACGACGCACCTTTGGGTGGTTTTCAAGCCCCTAGAAAATAGGGGTGTGTGTGTATGCATGCATGTGTGTGATGATTAAAAGGGGAATAAAAGGGAAATAAAAGAAGGGATAACCACGCAGGGGCTTAGAGGAGATAATTATGAACAAGAGGAGAGGGAGGCGCTTCCACAATGAGTAAAGGTACAGAGATTGCTTGTTGTTGGAGGTTGAATGGATGAAGGAGGCGCTGCTAGTGTTGAAGACGGAGGCGTTGAAGTTTGAGGCGGCAGTCCGGCAGGGCTTCGCCTTAGAACACTACAAGAATAAGCGGCATTACCGACGGATATTTCAAATGAAAATATTCAATCGATATTAATATTCTGTCGGTAATACCGCCGGATATGCCGAGTGATACCTTTTGGTTAGAATATCCGTTGAAAATTTTGACGGCTATAAATCCATCAGAAATGTCCGTCGGTAATGTCGCTTATTGCGAACATTCCGACGGCCATTCCGACAAAACTATTTCCGTCGGTAAATATTCCGACGGAAATTTCGACTAAATATTTCCGTCGGCATATCTATCGGAAAGTCTCATTTTCCTCCCCCGCCACAACCCGCGAAACCAGTGTCTCTCTCTCTCTCTCTCTGTAACGTCGCTTATTTTCGGATCCTTTTTGGATCGTGTGTGTTGTGGTTGTGATGGCTGTTGTAAGGCCAGTGTGGTGTAGACGTGTGGTGTGTGTAGGTGTGGTGCAGGTTAGGTCCCGAAATGAAATAGGACCTGCTGCAGTTGAGTAGGAGTTGGCGGCCAGGGGTGGTCGTTGACTTGTTGGCGTCCAGGCAGGTTGCCGTTGACTGCATGATCTTGGCGGCATTAGATGTGGACGTTTAGGGTGACGGTTGTCCTTGGAGGCAAAGGGGTTGACGCCAACCTGAGAATTCTGCAGGTTATAGGGTCACCCGAGAGCAGGTTCTTCTCCTGGTTCTCTCTCCCTCTTGCCCCAGCTTCACGTTCCAGTGTTTCTAGAGCTTCCAACAGGTACTGAAGGATGCTTGGAGGACCGTGGAACGTGTGGCGGTGACGAATCGCGCGAGGAATCGCCGGTGTGAGGCGTGGTTCCCGTGGGAGTTCGCGGAGGGTTCGGTGTGAACCAGGAGATTGCGGGAGGTTTGAGCGTGTTCTGAGGTAGGGGACGAACCCTGTTAGCTTGTTAGAAACATTAAAACACGACTTAACCACTTGAATCAGCATTTTTAATGTATTTTTGGATTATATTGCACCGTGTGGGGATAATGGGTCGTTTGATGATTTTATGTAGTAAAGCATGCTGTTTTAGTTTAATTATAATGCATGGGAGTTAGAGGAACTGTTTCCTCCTATTTTCTTGATGATTTCGGGATCAGGAATGCATGTGGGATCGATTAGGGTTTGTGCAGGGAAAGAGCTGAAGAACTTGGCGTCAACATTGCTTGTCGCCAAGTTCATCAGCCGAGATATAGACGGCTAGATCGCTTGCCGTCTACTTCCTATAAGTGGCAGTCGATGTTGTCGCCAACTTGTGCATGTATCCATGCAGTGTGGTTTACGTAGTTTTTCTGGTTATGAATATTGCGTGTTTGTGTGTACATGGCGATGATCGGTGTGAGCCAGTGCACTTGTTATGCTCTTGGAGCATACTGCTCATGTAATGGGCATGTTTTACGTGAATGATGTGTGATGTACGTAATTGCTTTACGTAGTATGCGTGGTGCGTTGGCACCCGTGGCACTCTTGGAGTGTGTTGTCCATGTGTTGGACATGTGGTTTACGTGGTAGACGTGTGGTACACCAACCAGGGTGTAATATACACGTGTTGTTTACGTGGTTTGAGTGCGTGTATACTACACACTTTGTTGTAATATAATTATTATGATTTGTCGTAGTAACTGGGCAGTGAGGTTCTTGTGTGAGCCTAGCCATGACTTTGTGGTGTTTGGGCAGTAAAGGTCCATACCGACCTAGCCCTGGTCTGTTGTTGTCTTTCGAATAATATTATATTGATTTATGTATTAAGTGGTGTGTGTTGCCACGGAGGTCACCTCATGACCAATGATAGGCAGGTTTGTGGTTCAGGTATGTGTTGGTGTGGGATAGCTTTGGGGTCATATGGTGACCAATGTTAAGCTAATCCTAACACTTGTATATTGTGAATTATAAGTAAAGGCTATATGTGTTAGTATCGTGGTTTGAGCTTGCCGAGTGTGGTGGTCCGGTGCCTATTCCGGAATGCCTCTCTAGTCGGGTACCCCAGGTTCTTTGTGAGCCAGGCACGTGTGCTTGTTGTGCTCAGGGTTTTGTCCCGGTACTTGTGTTCTACTGTCGAGGTCTGTGTCGTCTTCCTGGACACCCTCACTCCTGTGCTTGAGTTGTACGTCCGCTGAGGGAAAGACGACAGTAGGGCAGCGGCTTGTGTTTGTGGGTGTGTAGTCGCTTGTAGCACGCTCGTAGTTGGGGGTACGGACACCAGTAGACGTCACTGGTCCCCAGCTAGTCTTGTTTTCCAGTGCCTCACTTTAGAGTGCTCCGGACAGAGACTCTAGAGGTGCCAGGCATGGGCCTGCAGCTGTGTGTCTGCAGGTGTGGTGTTGGTTGGTCTCCACAGTTGTTTGACTTCTTCCTTGTGGAGCGGCAGTTGGACCTTTCGTCCGTGACTGCAAGACTGAGAGGTTGTTCTTGTGTTGTGTTGTCCGGGTTGGATATTGGCCTGATCAGCCATTAGTTTGTTCCCGTGTGGTGGCGTCGTTCCCTTCCGACTCGTGCTTTGCTACTTGTCGTGGTTCGTGAGTTTGTGACTCGTGGTCGAGGTTTGACCAGTTCGAGGTGTGCCCTGGTGTTGGCACAATTATGATTGAGTTGTGGTTTGTGTGACTTGCCGGTTAAGGTTTTACTTGTAATATTGTGCTTAAATAAAGGTATAATATAATTGTGGTTCAGTGTGGTGTCTACCACCTGCTTGTACCCTTGTTCGGGTGTTTGTGTTGTGGTACCTCAGAATAGCAGGTACCTATTCCCTTCATGGGTTACTTTGTAGTTTTGTGGTGGTACATTGTGTACCAACCTTTCCGGGTATTTGTGTGTTGTGGAAGTCTGGTGGTTTGACCTGCCACTTGTTGTATCCTAACTGTTTTAAGTAGATCTTGTTTATATTTTATTGTGGATTAGTTTGTGATTATTAATTATGTACCATTGTGGGTATTTTGCCGATGAGGCTTGTGGCTTAGGCATATTGTGGTTTAGTAGAGCTATGCTCCGTGGAGGCCGTGTGAGACCTTCCACTTGTTGAGTTTTACTCTTCTTAGGTATGATTCTAAATAGTTTTAGTGTGTTATGGATTGGCTTTGTGGTACCCAGTTCTGTTACCTTGTGTGTAGTTTCCGATGTAGTGTGGTTTGGAGTATGAAGGACCAGCTCTTTGTTAGCAGTCCTGTTATTCAAGTGCTTGAGTTTTGCCTGTGAAACTTGCAGCTTAGGCAGTGACCTACCTGTGTGGCTTATAGTTTAGGCAACCAGTTGTTGTAGCAGTGTGCCAGTGAGACTGTGGTTTAGGCACTTTAGTAGTTGGGCTGACTAATGATATTATGTTAGTCCTGTAGTCCTACTTTCCTTCTGGGTATGCCCCAGGTAGTTTACTCTTTAATTGGACATGTATTAATGTAATGAGACAGTTGTACAAATTTGTGAACAGATATGAGCACATGTACTTTCTTGTGTCTTATTTCTTGTGGTTTGTCTTTTATACTCTTACTAGACACGTGTGTGAGATATCCCTTGCGAGACTTCGGTCCGTTCGCGGGAGGCAGATCTGGATATGGAGCCTTATTGGGCATAAATACCCCGGTCCGTCACTCACTCTCTCTCTCTCTCTCTCTCTCTCTCTCTCTCTCTCTCTCTCTCTCTCTCTCTTCCGACGACTCTGCCGGCCGCCGCGACCAGCACTGGCCCTGGGAGCCGCCGTCGAGCCCTGCACCGTTGCCGTCCGCCACCACCGCGACCTGCACTGCCGCCACTGTAGCAGCAGGTACCCACTCCCCCTCCCCTGCCCCTCCCCCTCTCATCCCCTACGTTGGCGACCTCCTCCCCCTCCCAACTACCCCCACCCCTCCCCGGCCCCTCCACCTCCCATCCTCGGCGCCCCGGCCGGCGACCCCCTCCCCCTCCCAGCTACCCCCACCCCCACACCCTCCCCCTCCCATCCCCGCGTCCCACCCCTGCCGCCCCCTCCCTGTAAGGCCCTCGAATTTTGTTACATTATTGAATTGCATGTGAATAATTCATGTTGTGTATGTATGTATGTATGTATCTACGTATGTATTAATTAGTATACTTATGTGTGTATGTGTATAAATTAGGTATAAATAATGTATGTATTGCTTGATGGTAGTGTGTGCATAAACCATATAGATATTACATGTATATATACATGATGTGCATTGTTTCTGCATGTTTTAGAGTTCTGGCCGAAGGCCAGATTGGCGTCAATATCAGTAGACGTCGATGTTGTATCGGCGTCAACCCTGTGGACGCCAACACTAAGTCCAGCGTCCAGCGATGTGGACGCCAATCTCTCTGACCTGCATGCGTTGCAGACCCAAAATTTCGGAAGCAAGCCACCCCAACCATTGGGGAGCTGTCCCCAACGGTCTGAAAGGGGTATCACATCACCTCCTGCGTGGGTGAGAGGTCTTTGGCTATATACAAAGCCATTTTTCACACCCTAAGCCTTCTCTTTACCCCTTTGCAAGAGAGGAAGAAGAGAAAGGAGTGAAACCCTATTTTCTGTGAGAAACCCTCACCTTTGCAACCCGAAATCTGAAGTTCTGAATCTTGATCCGGCCACCTGCTGCATCAAGGAGCTTGCTGGATCATCAAGGAAGGCATCCCCGACCTCGGATTGCACTGGAGCTTGCTCAAGAACCCGGAGGAAGGCCATCTTGGAGGCTGGTTGGGAACTTCTTGGGATAGCCCAAGGAGAGCTTCACCAAGCCTTTTGATCCCTTTGGAGTATACCTAAAAGGCAAGTACCCTACTCATAGTGTTCATGTATGTGTCTAGGATGGTTTTACCATTTTTATGTATTTTCCCTCGTGTCCTAGACCCCCAAATTCACCCCATCTTTGGAGCTCGGGTCTGTGTTTTGCACAGACCTGACCTTAACGACAATATCCCTTGCCGCTAAGATCATGCTTAGCGTCCAGCGATTATACCGCTAACATTAAATTAGCGGCCATAGCTTGCCGCTAAGTTCATCTGAGCAGAACAGCAAGCTGTTCTGTCCTTCTGTATGATTAATTTTGATATGTTTCACGATGAGGATATAATGTAATTATCTCTTATATGCTATGTATACTAGTGAATGTGGTGTGTGGATGGATTTTGTGCAAGGTGGTAAATGATAGAGTTTATTTATTCCATGGAAATACATGTATGATGAGTTGCTAATCTTGTCAACCCTTTGTTTGTATGATTTAGGACGAGTCTGAATGTCCTACATTTTATGGGTCATGCATGTATTAGTCAGTCTCTGTTCTGAAATTCTGAGATTTTTCTCATGCTTGTGTGAATTAATGAAAATGTTGTTTGGGAAATAGAAATCATGTGTAGGTCATGATAAATCTTCGGTAAATCATGTATTGCCCACAAATTTCATGAATAAATTCTGTAGCTCCATGCCTGTTAGGGCTCAGACAGTGAGTTGTTAAAATTGTGCTTGTGTTCAGCTCCATGTTAAATCGAATTGCGGATAGCATGTGGAATTAATGTTAGATTTCCTGTAATTTCTTTTTAGCTTAGAAAAATCTGAAATTTTGCATGAAGAACCCTAAACCGAAATTAGCCTGTGGTTAAAATTTCAGGTCATTTGGACCAGTATATGATGCAATATGAATTTTCCATGTAAAAATGTGAAACTAATGCATGCCGTTGTAAAAATGATTTGATTTTGTATATAGCAACCTGGTTAGTGAAATTTCCTGAGCACTAAATTTCGTAATTGTAGTGTTATGTCAGGAAAACAGAGCAGCATGTGTGTGAATGAGTGAATGAGTGAGATGTGAGTGTCATGTGCTAAACTAAGTGCTTAAATCGGAAAAACGTGTAATGTGTAAATTGTGCCAAGTGTGACATTGCTTCCACAGATGGCAGTGGAACCGTATCAGGGAAAAGTCCCCCTGAGAAGGTTCAATGTGTTGTGACCCTAAGGGCATTAGGGAGAAATCCTGGAGGTGGACAAGTACCACTGGTTAGGGTGGAGACTTGTTCTCCCGGTCTGCGTAGTCCAAGAGTCGCCATTGTATTGCCTAGATGGCGTCTATGTGATGTGATGTGTTGTGTCCTTCTTTGGTGGTTTGGACTATGTGTCACGGCACTAAATGTGAATGTGTAAATGTGTATGTGTTCATGTGAAAAATGTGAATGTGAGCAATGTGTAAAAGTGCATGTGTAAAGTGTGAAATATGCGAATTTGAAATTGTGTAAAAATGTGAAACCAAAATGTGAGGATGTGAGTTTGTAATCCATGTTATGACAATCTGAAATCATGCTTAAACAGTAACTTACTATGTTATGATCTGTTTATGTATGCAAATTGCCTAGAATCCATGCTAGGGATAATTGTTAAGCATATATAAACAACTTCCATACTTGGTTGTTCATATGTTGTGATTTAATCGTTGTTGTAGCTCTCATGTGTTAGATTATGGTTGCTAAAGCATGTAAAACCAGCAAGCTTAAAGCATGTAAAATGGTTAAGTATATGCGTAGGAATGTGTAGATTCCATGTTAGGTGTGTTTCCTTTCATGCATGCTCGGGAATTCATGTTAATGGCTTTCATGCCTTAGTTGGTTGAAGGTAGATTTTATGTGAGGAATGAATAGAAAGCATGTGACAGGTGATTCTATTTTAGGAAATCTGAAAGCATAGTCCATGTGTTTAAATTGTAGATTCACCATGATAGGTTGTGAATTTTAATGTCAAGCATGCTACATGTTGTGTCTTGTGAATGTGTATGTAGAACCTACTATGATATGTGCATGTACGGTATGTGTAGAAGTACTTGCGGAGTCTTTTAGACTCACTACTTGTTTCGGCATACAGGTGTAGTTGGTGACGAGACACTTGTGGAGGAGATGTTGGAGACCGACTCTGAGCGCGGAGATTAGAGTGTTGGAGTACTTGTGACATTTTGTGACTTTCATAGTATGTAAATTGAACATTGTACTAGCATTATCATGGAAGAATGTATAAGTATGGACATCTATGTATTTGATTTTCAGCAATTTAAATTATGTGGACTTTTAGCTCTTTAAATGTTATCGAAACATGTATGTTAAATGTGGATGATGAATGAAATGAAGACAGTGGTTCTTTTACTTCCGCTACTCTCTGTTCTTATATTCACATGTATCTCAGCTGAATGTCATTGTTGGGTAAATGTCCCACTGTGATGACGCTCGCTATACGACTGGGTTGGTATAACCGTACCGGTATGATGAGGGTCGTCGCAGAGATTGGTATCAGAGAAACCGGTTGAGATTGCACATGGATATACATAAGTCATATTTCATTACATGCTAAGTCTACATAGGAATGTCCACATGTGTAAAATTGATTAATAATGAATGAAGTAGATAAGAAAATGGTTAGAAAACTTAGTAACCTAGCTCTAATGGTGGCTGAAATTTATTACAGCCATGGCTTCGAGAGGTAGACGTGGCGGAGCGCCGGCCCGTGAGGACGAGCCGAGACGTGATGAGCGGGCGGAGCAGCAGGCCCCGGCACCGCAAGGTCCTGTACTTCCCCCACCGCCGCCTGTGGATTATGGAGTATTCATGCAAGGTCTGGTGCAAGCCATGCAGACGCAGGCTCATACCCAGGCAGCACTCCAGGCTCAGTTGGAGGCTCAGGTTAGACTAATAAAAGGATTAATAGTCTATTGTATTTAATTATGTGATATTGTGTTGATTGTGTATTGTTTGCTGTGATGTGGCAGGCTCAAGTACCAGCTCAGGACCATGGTGGACCTTCTACCATGGAAAGGTTCAAGAGGATGCTGCCACCCTCTTTTAAGGGGGAGAGCGATCCGTTGTTGGCTGAAAGCTGGATGAGGGAGATAGAAAAGATCTTCAGAGCCATCAGGTGTGCAGATGAGGATAAGGTTACATTGGCCACCTACATGCTACAGGTATGCTTTAGTTTATATGCTTGTATGTTTGTTAAGCTAGATTTGTTTAGATGGTGCTTATGAGCGGTGTACTGCAGGAAAGAGCTGATGTATGGTGGGCTTCATTGCTGCGTACCCGGTTTGAGGACGGAGCTATCGACGTTGCTTGGGACGAGTTCGTGAGGCTCTTTCGGGCCAAGTTCGTCCCCGAGCATGTGCTAATCGGATGGAGCAGGAATTCCTATCTTTGGCTCAAGGCTCCATGACTGTGCTGGAATATGAGGAAGATTTTCTGAACTCTAAATATGCACCTCACATCGTGGCAGACGAGCGCAGGAAGACAAAGAAGTTCGTGATGGGACTCAAGCCATCACTGCGGACGAGACTCGTGGCATTTGACCACCGCACGTTGGACGAGGCCCTCAGTGCTGCTTGTAGGCAGGAGGGAGAGATGGAGCAATACTTGGAAGAAAAGAAAGCTTCGCAGAAGAGGCCAGCAGCGACTTTCCAACGGCAAGACAAGAAGAAAGTAGTGTACCAGACACCGCAGCGATCCGTGACAGTCGGCAGTTCTCAGGTACCCTCTGTACGTTCCCCTGGTGTGAAGAAAGAGTGTCCCCACTGTGGGAAGACACATGGTGGTACCGAATGTTGGATGATTACGGGCAAGTGCTTGAAGTGCGGAAGCAGCGACCACAAGATCAAGGATGGCCCAAGACTTCAGCAGGGAGTCCAGCGCGGAGCGCCAGCCCCAGCGGTAGCGGCAGCAGTGCCAGCTACAGGAAGACTAGGAAGGCCTCGAGCCCCAGCTCGAGTGTTTGCTTTAGCTCGCGAGGACGCCGAGCAGGCGGAGCATGTCACCGAAGGTACGGTTTTGCTTTTAGGTGTGCACGCTCGGGTTTTGTTTGATACGGGTTCTACTCACTCGTTCATTTCCGAGCGGTTCGCTAGGCAGTTAGCCCTAGAGTCAGGTATAGAGTCTGAGGATTTAGATGTCCTTTGTCTGTGCACACCCCTGCGGGTACGGTATCGACTAGGAAGTGCATTCCGTCGTTACCTGTGTGCATTGAGGATAGAATCCTAGATGGGTGTTTCTTCTTGCTAAAGATGAAGGACTATGATGCTATTCTTGGTCTGGATTGCTAGAGGAGCACTATGCGTTAGTGGATTGTCGCCGGAAGAGGATTGTTTTCCGCATTCCTGGTGAGGACGAGTTCTCTCATCCCTTGCCAAGGAACTTGGCGGGAAAGTTAGTCATCTCTGCCATGAAGGCGATGCGCATGGTGAACAAGGGTTGTGACGCTTTTCTTGCCAGCATGGTACTAGTGCCAGAGGCTGATGAGTCACCTACTCTTGCAGAGATTGAGGTAGTGCAAGATTTTCCAGACATTTTTCCTGATGATTTGTCTGGTTTGCCACCGGATAGAGAGATAGAGTTTACCATAGAGTTGCTTCTAGGCACCTCTCCTATCTCGAAGGCCCATATCGGATGGCACCTGCGGAGTTAGCCGAGTTGAGGAGGCAGTTGAAAGAGTTGCTAGATAAGGGATTTATTCGCCCTAGTGTTTCCCCTTGGGGCGCACCTGTATTGTTCGTCAAGAAGAAAGACGGGTCACTTAGGTTATGCATCGACTACAGGAAGCTGAACCAAGTGACTGTGAAGAACAGGTATCCCTTACCTCGTATTGATGACTTGTTTGACCAGTTGCGAGATGCATCAGTCTTTTCTAAGATTGACTTGCGATCTGGTTATCATCAGTTGAGGATTCGGAGTGAGGATGTGTCCAAGACGGCGTTTAGAACCCGTTATGGACATTATGAGTTTTTGGTCCTTCCTTTCGGATTGACCAATGCCCTGCAGCGTTCATGGATCTCATGAACAGGGTGTTTAGGCCTTATTTAGATAGCTTTGTCGTGGTGTTTATTGATGATGTGCTGGTCTACTCTCTGGACGAGGCCACACACCGTCAGCATTTGAGGTTAGTGTTAGAGGTTCTTCGTGAGCACAAGTTGTACGCTAAGTTCAGCAAGTGCGATTTTTGGTTGTGCGAGGTTCATTTCCTTGGGCATGTTATCTCCGGTGCTGGTGTTGCACTGGATCCAGCAAAGGTCCAGACAGTTATGGATTGGGAGGTTCCCAAGACCCCTTCAGAGATTCGTAGTTTTATTGGTTTAGCTGGTTACTATCGACGATTTATTGAGGGATTTTCATCCATCGCCGCCCCTTTGACTCAGCTTATACCAGAAAGGGAGTGAAGTTTGTTTGGTCCGAGAAGTGTGAGAGTAGTTTTCAATTAGTTGAAGACTAAGCTCACGACAGCCCCGGTGTTAGTCTTACCGAGCGGTGTAGAGGGTTTTGCTATCTACACGGATGCGTCTCGCATTGGTGTTAGGCTGTGTGCTAATGCAGCAGGAAAGGGTAGTGGCTTATGCTTCTCGTCAGTTGAAGGAGCATGAGAAGAACTATCCGACTCATGACTTGGAGCTCGCAGCAGTGGTTCATGCACTAAAGATCTGGAGGCACTATCTTTATGGTGTCAGATTTGAGGTGTTACCGACCACAAGAGCTTGAAGTATCTTTTCTCCCAAAAGGAATTAAACCTGAGGCAAAGGAGATGGATTGAGTTCTTGAAGGACTATGACTTCGACCTTCAGTATCACCCTGGAAAGGCGAATGTTGTAGCAGATGCTCTGAGTAGAAAGAGGCCATCTCTCCAGCAGGATTGGAAGATGTTGGAGGATGCGGCTTGCGCGTTGACCGAGTTAGAGCCATCGCTATGCCAGGCTTTTGTAGCTCAGTTACTCTTAGGTCCTCAGTTTTGGATGAAGTGATCGAGCAACAGGGAGCTGACCCTAGACTCTTAGAGTTAGTGGGCAAGGCAGGCATTGCTCGTGATGAGGACGGTGTGATTAGATTTCAGCACCGTGTTTGTGTCCCTGATTTAGTAGATGTCCGTGAGCATGTGTTAGCGGAGGCTCATAGATCGCGATTCTCTATTCATCCGGGTAACACAAAGATGTACCAGGATTTGAAGAGATCCTTTTGGTGGTCTGGCATGAAGAGGGATGTAGCGGATTATGTATCCCGGTGTTTAGTATGCCAGCAAGTGAAGGCCGAGCGACAGCGACCATCCGGCCTTATGCAAAGGATGGACATCCCAGTGTGGAAGTGGAAGCTACTTTGGACTTTGTTTCGGGTTTGCCTCGATCTAGAAGGGGCAATGACTCGATTTGGGTAGTTGTAGATAGATTCTCGAAGACTGCTCATTTCTTGCCTATGAAGAAGAAGCAGTCAGTAGAGAGTTTAGCTAGATTGTATGTTAGTAGTATCATTAGATTGCATGGTGTGCCGAAGTCGATCATTTCGGATCGAGATCCGAGATTTACTCGAGGTTGTGGAAGGGTCTTCAGGATGCTTTAGGTTCGGAGCTGAAGCTCAGTTCGGCGTTTCATCCCCAGGCTGATGGACAGTCCGAGAGGACTATCCAGACGCTCGAGGATATGTTGAGAGCGTGTGTTTTGGATTGGAAGGATGATTGGGAGCGTCATCTACCTCTAGTGGAGTTCGCATACAACAACAGCTTTCATGCAAGTATTGGTATGGCTCCATTCGAGGCGTTGTATGGTAGGCCTTGCAGATCTCCTTTATGTTGGGAGGAGACTGGTGATAGGCAGTTGATCGGTCCGGAGTTAGTTCAGGAGACTTCGGATAAGGTCCAGCTTATCAGAAAGAGGCTTGTTGCAGCACAGGATAGGCAGAAGAGTTATGCCGACAACAGGAGGAAGGATCTTGAGTTCGAGGTTGGCGATCATGTCTTTGAAGATATCGCCTACTCGAGGTGTGTTAGATTGGCAGGCATAGTAAGTTGAGCCCTAGATTCATTGGCCCATATGAGATTCTCAGACGTTTGGGCAGCGTGGCATATGAGCTAGCCTTACCCCCAGCTTTGGCTAGTGTTCATCCCGTTTTCCACGTTTCGATGCTCAGGAAGTATGTCCGAGATCCGTCTCATGTGATTAGTCATGAGCCAGTGGAGATTCAGCCAGATCTGTCGTATGTCGAGCAACCAGTAGCTATTCTTGACCGGAAGGTTCAGCATCTCCGGAACAAGAGTATTGCGTCGGTGAAAGTTCTCTGGCGGAACTTCTCGCGAGAGAGGCTACTTGGGAGCTTGAGGATGCGATGAAGAAGAAGTATCCCTTTTGTTTGAGTAGCGTCGTTCTAACTTCGAGGACGAAGTTTCTTTTAAGGGGGAGAGGTGTAAGGCCCTCGAATTTTGTTACATTATTGAATTGCATGTGAATAATCATGTTGTAGTATGTATGTATGTATATGTATGTATCTACGTTATGTATACTTATGTGTATGTGTATAATTAGGTATAAATAATGTATGTATTGCTTGATGGTAGTGTGTGCACAATACCATATAGATATACATTATATATACAGATGTGCATGGTTTCTGCATGTTTTAGAGTTCTGGCCGAAGGCCAGATTGGCGTCAATATCAGTAGACGTCGATGTTGTGTCGGCGTCAACCCATGGACGCCAACACTAAGTCCAGCGTCCAGCGATGTGGACGCCAATCTCTCTGACCTGCATGCGTTGCAGACCCGAAATTCCGGAAGCAAGCCACCCCAACCATTGGGGATGTCCCCAACGGTCTGAAAGGGGTATCACATCACCTCCTGCGTGGGTGAGAGGTCTTTGGCTATATACAAACCATTTTTCACACCCTAAGCCTTCTCTTTGCCCCTTTGCAAGAGAGGAAGAAGAGAAGGAGTGAAACCCTATTTTCTGTGAGAAACCCTCACCTTTGCAACCCGAAATCTGAAGTTCTGAAGCTTGATCCGGCCACCTGCTGCATCAAGGAGCTTGCTGGATCATCAAGGAAGCATCCCCGACCTCAATTGCACTGGAGCTTGCTCAAGAACCCGGAGGAAGGCCATCTTGGAGGCTGGTTGGGAACTTCTTGGGACAGCCCAAGGAGAGCTTCACCAAGCCTTTTGATCCCTTGGAGTATACCTAAAAGGCAAGTACCCTACCATAGTGTTCATGTATGTGTCTAGGATGGTTTTACCATTTTTATGTATTTTCCCTCGTGTCCTAGACCCCCAAATTCACCCCATCTTTGGAGCTCGGGTCTGTATTTTGCACAGACCTGACCTTAACGACAATATCCCTTGCCGCTAAGATCATGCTTAGCGTCCAGCGATTATACCGCTAACATTAAATTAGCGGCCATAGCTTGCCGCTAAGTTCATCTGAGCAGAACAGCAAGCTGTTCTGCCCTTCTGTATGATTAATTTTGATATGTTTCACGATGAGGATATAATGTAATCTCTTATATGCTATGTATACTAGTGAATGTGGTGTGTGTGGATGGATTTTGTGCAAGGTGGTAAAAGATAGAGTTTATTTATTCCATGGAAATACATGTATGATGAGTTGCTAATCTTGTCAACCTTTGTTTGTATGATTTAGGATGAGTCTGAATGTCCTACATTTTATAGGTCATGCATGTATTAGTCATCACTATTCTGAAATTCTGAGATTTTTCCCATGCTTGTGTAAATTATGAAAATGTGTTTGTTTGGGAAATAGAAATCATGTGTAGGTCATGATAAATCTTCGGTAAATCATGTATTGCCCACAAATTTCAGGAATAAATTATGTAGCTCCATGCCTGTTAGGGCTCAGACAGTGAGTTGTTAAAATTGTGCTGTGTTCAGCTCCATGTTAAATCGAATTGCGGATAGCATGTGGAATTGATGTTAGATTTTCTGTAATTCGTTTTAGCTTAGAAAAATCTGAAATTTGCATGAAGAACCCTAAACCCGAAATTAGCTTGTGGTTAAAATTTCAGGTCATTGGACCAGTATATGATGCAATATGAATTTTCCATGTAAAAATGTGAAACTAATGCATGTCGTTGTAAAAATGATTTGATTTTGTATATAGCAACCTGATTAGTGAAATTTCCTGAGCTCTAAATTTCTGTAATTGTAGTGTTATGTCAGGAAAACAGAGCACCATGTGTGTGAATGAGTGAATGAGTGAGATGTGAGTGTCATGTGCTAAACTAAGTGCTTAAATCGGAAAAACGTGTAATGTGTAAATTGTGCCAAGTGTGACATTACTTCCACAGAGGGAAGTGGAACCGTATCAGGGAAAAGCCCCCTGAGAAGGTTCAATGTGTTGTGACCCTATGGGCATTAGGGGAAATCCTGGAGGTGGACAAGTACCACTGGTTAGGGTGGAGACTTGTTCTCCCGGTCTGCGTAGTCCAAGAGTCGCCATTGTATTGCCTAGATGGCGTCTATGTGATGTGATGTGTTGTGTCCTTCTTTGGTGGTTTGGACTATGTGTCACGCACTACAAGAAAAATTGGAAATAGAGACCGAAATATTTGGTCCTATTCGGTCTCTATTCGGTCCCTAACCAGCTCAGAGACCGATTAGGGACCGAATAGTGACCGAATTTGTCGGTCAAAAACTTCTGGTCACAAATCTGTGACTGACTAAATTCGGTCCCTATTCGGTCACTAAATAGGGACCGAATAGGGACCGAATAAGATCGGTCCCTATTTAGGGACCGAACGTATTCGGTCCTAGTTCGGTCCCTAAAATAGAGACCGAATAGGGACCGAATATTCGGTCCCTATTTAGGGACTGAACAGAGCAGTGCCTATTCAGTCCCTATTTTAGAGACCGAATAGGGACCGAATTTTCGGTCCCTATTTAGGGCCCGAACTGAGTTGGTCCCATTCAGTCCCTACAATAGGGACCGAATAGGGACCGAATTATTTCGGTCCCTAATCGGTCTCTATTTTTTAAATATTTTTTTTAAATATATACATTTTAAAGAAAATAACCTGCTTAATAAAATAAATAATATCCACAACAATAATAATTGTCCACAACAAAAATGTCTACAACACAAAAATAATAAAAATATCCACAACAAAACAATAATAAAATGTCGACAACATCAACAATAATAAAAATATCCACAACACAAGAATAATAAAATGTCCACAACATCAGAATAATAAAATGTCCACAATAAGAATAAAATATCCACAACATCACAATAATATAATGCCAACAACAATAATAAAAATGTCTACAACAATAATAATAATGAAATGAAAATCATGATGCCTCGTCTTCGTTCTCATCCTCGTGTCCTCCCACTCCACCTGATGAAGGAACCTACAATACATATATAACAATAATAAGTTAAATTAAATACTATTATAAGCAATAACTTATTTTAGAAGCATAAATTAAATAAAACTATAAGCAATGGAGGTCAATTAGATGAGTATTTCTAATTTTGGACCATGAAACCGAAGTTCTTCATTTTTTAACAAAACTAACTTGGTTAAGACGACTTGGCGCGTCGCGGTCAAACCGGGAGTCCGAATTGAACTATGTCAGTTTCCACAAGTCACACTCATCGGCCCGACCGTGTGCTGGAATAAACGGGAGGCCAATCGGAAGAGTATTTCTAACATTGGACCCTCAAACCGAAGTTTTCATTTTTTAACTAAACTAACTTGGTTAAGACGACTTGGAGCGTCGAGGTCAAAACGAGAGTCCAAATTGAACTCCGTCAGTTCCACAGTCACACTCATCGACCCGACCGTGCTGGAACAAACCGGAGGGCAATTGGAAGAGTATTTCTAATTTTGGTCCCTTAAATCGAAGTATTTCAGTTAACTAAACTAACTTGGTTAAGACGACTTGGCGCGTCGCGGTCAAACCGGGAGTCCGAATTGAACTCCGTCAGTTCCACAAGTCACACTCATCGACCCGACCATGCTGGAACAAACCAGAGGCCAATCGGATGAGTATTTCTAATTTTGGCCCTCAAATCGAAGTTTTTCATTTTTTAACTAAACTAACTTGGTTAAGACGACTTGGCGCGTCGAGGTCAAACCGGGAGTCCGAATTGAACTCCGTCAGTTTCCACAAGTCACACTCACGACCCGACCGTGCTGGAACAAACCGGAGGCCAATTGGAAGAGTATTTCTAATTTTGGTCCCTCAAATCGAAGTATTTCATTTTTTAAACTAAACTAACTTGGTTAAGACGACTTGGAGCGTCGAGGTCAAACCGGGAGTCCGAATTGAACTCTGTCAGTTTCCAAAGTCACACTCATCTACCCGACCGTGCTGGAACAAACCGGAGGGCAATCGGATGAGTATTCTAATTTTTCCCTGAAACGAAGTTCTTCATTTTTTAACTAAACTAACTTGGTTAAGACGACTTGGCGCGTCGCGAGGTCAAACCGGGAGTCCGAATGAACTATGTCAGTTTCCACAGTCACACTCATCGGCCCAACCGTGCTGGAACAAACCGGAGGCCAATCGGATGAGTATTTCTAATTTTGGTCCCTCAAATCGAAGTTTTTCATTTTTTAACTAAACTAACTTGGTTAAGACGACTTGGAGCGTCGAGGTCAAACCGGGAGTCCGAATTGAACTCCGTCAGTTTCCACAAGTCACACTCATCGACCCGACCGTGCTGGAACAAACCGGAGGCCAATCGGATGAGTATTTCTAATTTTGGTCCCTCAAACCAAGTTTTTCATTTTTTAACTAAACTAACTTGGTTAAGACGAACTTGGCGTCGCGGTCAAACCGGGAGTCCGAATTGAACTCCGTCAGTTTCCACAAGTCACACTCATCGGCCCGACCGTGCTGGAACAAACCGGAGGCCAATCGGAAGAGTATTTCTAATTTTGGTCCCTCAACGAAGTTTTCATTTTTTAACTAAACTAACTTGGTTAAGACGACTTGAGCGTCGAGGTCAAACCGGGAGTCCGAATTGAACTCCGTCAGTTTCCACAAGTCACACTCATCGGCCCGACCGTGCTGGAACAAACCAGAGGCCAATCGGAAGAGTATTTCTAATTTTGGTCCCTCAAAGTTTTCATTTTTTAACTAAACTAACTTGGTTAAGACGACTTGGAGCGTCGAGGTCAAACGGGAGTCGAATTGAACTCCGTCAGTTTCCACAAGTCACACTCATCGGCCCGACCGTGCTGGAACAAACCGGAGGCCAATCGGATGAGTATTTCTAATTTTGGTCCCTCAAATCGAAGTTTTTCATTTTTTAACTAAACTAACTTGGTTAAGACGACTTGGAGCGTCGAGGTCAAACCGGGAGTCCGAATTGAACTCCGTCAGTTTCCACAAGTCACACTCATCGACCCGACCGTGCTGGAACAAACCGGAGGCATATCGGATGAGTATTTCTAATTTTGGTCCCTCAAATCGAAGTTTTTCATTTTTTAACTAAACTAACTTGGTTAAGACGACTTGGAGCGTCGAGGTCAAACCGGGAGTCCGAATTGAACTCCGTCAGTTTCCACAAGTCACACTCATCGACCCGACCGTGCTGGAACAAACCGGAGGCCAATCGGAAGAGTATTTCTAATTTTGGTCCCTCAAATCGAAGTTTTCATTTTTTAACTAAACTAACTTGGTTAAGACGACTTGGAGCGTCGAGGTCAAACCGGGAGTCCGAATTGAACTCCGTCAGTTTCCACAAGTCACACTCATCGACCCGACCGTGCTGGAACAAACCGGAGGGAATCGGATGAGTATTTCTAATTTTGGTCCCTCAAACCGAAGTTTTCATTTTTTAACTAAACTAACTTGGTTAAGACGACTTGGAGCGTCGAGGTCAAACCGGGAGTCCGAATTGAACTCCGTCAGTTTCCACAAGTCACACTCATCGGCCCGACCGTGCTGGAACAAACCGGAGGCCAATCGGATGAGTATTTCTAATTTTGGTCCCTCAAATCGAAGTTTTTCATTTTTAACTAAACTAACTTGGTTAAGACGACTTGGAGCGTCGAGGTCAAACCGGGAGTCCGAATTGAACTCCGTCAGTTTCCACAAGTCACACTCATCGACCCGACCGTGCTGGAACAAACCGGAGGGCAATCGGATGAGTATTTCTAATTTTGGACCCTCAAACCGAAGTTTTCATTTTTTAACTAAACTAACTTGGTTAAGACGACTTGGAGCGTCGAGGTCAAACCGGGAGTCCGAATTGAACTCCGTCAGTTTCCACAAGTCACACTCATCGGCCCGACCGTGCTGGAACAAACCGGAGGCCAATCGGAAGAGTATTTCTAATTTTGGTCCCTCAAACCGAAGTTTTTCATTTTTTAACTAAACTAACTTGGTTAAGACGACTTGGAGCGTCGAGGTCAAACCGGGAGTCCGAATTGAACTCCGTCAGTTTCCACAAGTCACACTCATCGGCCCGACCGTGCTGGAACAAACCGGAGGCCAATCGGATGAGTATTTCTAATTTTGGTCCCTCAAATCGAAGTTTTTCATTTTTTAACTAAACTAACTTGGTTAAGACGACTTGGAGCGTCGAGGTCAAACCGGGAGTCCGAATTGAACTCCGTCAGTTTCCACAAGTCACACTCATCGACCCGACCGTGCTGGAACAAACCGGAGGCCAATTGGAAGAGTATTTCTAATTTTGGTCCCTCAAATCGAAGTTTTTCATTTTTTAACTAAACTAACTTGGTTAAGACGACTTGGAGCGTCGAGGTCAAACCGGGAGTCCGAATTTAACTCCGTCAGTTTTCACAAGTCACACTCATCCGTCCGACCGTGCTGGAACAAACCGGAGGCCAGTCGGATGAGTATTTTTAATTTTGGACCCACAAACCTAATTTTTTCATTTGTTAACTAAACTAACTTGCTTAATGTAAGTTTGAGGCGTCGACCTCAAACCGGGAGTCCGAATTGATCGACGGCGGTTTCCACAAGTCACACTCATCACCCCGACCGTTCTGAAAAAAATCGGAGGCCAATCGGATGAGTATTTCTAATTTTGAACCCCCAAACCTACCTAAGTTCTCCCTTTTTAACTAACCTAACTCGCTTAACAAGAAATTGTGCGTCGATCAACCCAAATTAAAGTTAAACTAAGTTAACTGTTAAAATTAAACCTCTGAAATAAAATAAATTTACTCACGTGAGGGGCGTGTGCTGATGTCGATGGTGCTGCCTGTGGAGGAGGTGCTGCCTGTGGAGGAGGAATGTTGATCTGGGAGAAGGCTGGGAGATAACCTGGGAGAGGGACTGGGAGAGCTGGGCCTGTAGTGAGTCGGTCACCTGCATCTGCATCTGGGCCAGACGAGTCTCCATCGAATCCGTCAGACGAGACTCTAAGCCCGATATCCTACTGTCAATGAAGCCCATCAGCTGTCCTGGAGAAGTACCTGGAGTACCAACTCCTGCGTGGAATGCACTGGTCTGTGACCCTGAGCTGGATCCTCCAGATAACACCCGGCTCGTGTCGATGCTGTGCCCAAAACCATACACATGGCCTTTCTTTGGGGCCCCAGATGCCGCAACCCATACCTCAGGATCTAACGGCGGCTGCTCGTCCTCCCCGACGTACTTCTCTGTCATTTGTTGGCTGTATGACTCCTGCAAGAAACCAGAAAAAACGATAGTAGTTAATATTCATATTAATGTGAAAAATTAAATAGTGAATATCTTCTAAATACTTACTGCAACCACTCGGGCTCTATCGCTAATGTATACATCCGTTCCTTTTTTCTTGTGTGTTCTATCGAACACCTCGGAAAATGTCGGCTGCCTTTTTAGCTCCTTCTCCTATTTCACAGAAAAAACATGACATAAATGAGTACCTTTATAAATAAAAGAGACCAGAAATGGACAAATTACTTACCAATCTGGACTGATGGGTCGCAAAAGAGACAGACCCACCAGTATGCATGTTTGCTTCTGGATTCGCAGCCCGATTAACTTTCATTATTGAGGATGTTTGTTGCCATCTCTCTGCAGCCCAGATGTTGCAAAGAGTTTCCCAATATTCTCCCCTCATCCAACTGGGCGCCCGCTCCCTCCAAAGAGTCGGGTCTGCACTCTGAGAAAGTTTCTCTGCATTTTTTCTCGCGTTATACATCAAATGCTTGAAATTTGATCTTGCGGTCATCGTCCATACAAATCGAGACCGCGCCTCGTCCGTACGACTCGTGAATCGATGCTGGCTCTATATACATAAGAGTTAGTGAACTGCATGTATGAATACGATAAGAATTAAATTACAATACGAAATTACATACCATGAACATCTGATACAAGTGCTCCTGGACCTCCATCGGAAAATCATTGAATCTATGAATTGGCCCAGGAAAATGTGCTTGTAACGTTCTTGTGATGAATTGAGATGCTTGAGTAGGCTCTATTTTATCACTGCAATGATGTAACTGCATAATGTCAATTTCTGAACTAAATTCACTTCATTGCCCATAAGAAATACATACATGTTGATTACGTACCCATTAATCCAGACCTCCCGCAGAGTGCTCTCATAAAAACTACCTCTGCCCTCCTGCAGACTACCAGCATCCTCTGGCACCGAACCTGGAAAATAATGATGAACAACATGAGTAATGTACAAAAATACTAAATAATGACTACAGAAATACCCTAACAGTTAAATATACAAATCTACTGGTGCATCTGGAGAATGTGTAGAGTGACCTGAGCATGTGACATTTTAATGGCATCAGAATTAATGCATACATTAAAGTATAACTTTACATATACATACCAGCTACTACAGGAGGAGACTCGGAGGATGCACCAACAGCTGTAACTAGAATAGAACGCATAAGTAATGAGGAAGATGAATGCACAATAAAAGTACATTTGTAAATATACATACCTGCAGGCACGGTAGGAGCAGAAGAACTAGAAACTGTAGCAATTCTAATAACATTAATAATATATATAAATAATTACTACAAAAATACTTGGAAATTGAAATATACATACCTGCAGGCACGCTAGGAGATGCAGAAGAAGGACCAGCAACTGTAACAATTCTAATAACATTAATAATATGTGTAAATAATGACTAAAAAAATACTTGAAAATTGAAATATACAAACCTAGTCCGCTAGGTAGAGGAGGTGTCCGCTCACTCGAAGGAGAAGCAGAAACTGTAACAATTTTAATGGCATTAACACTACACAAGTACACATAAATAATATACAGAGAAAAATACACAGCTGATGACTATATTAGAAAAATATACATACCAGATGCGGGGAACAAAGCCCTCCCACGAATGCCCCTCCTAGAACTGCTACCAGATCTTCCTCCACGCACCATATCTTCATAGAGAACATAAAATCATAATGTTTACTAGTCAATTGCTTATATTGAAAGTGAGCTGCTTTAAATATACTCTACAAGTGTGAAAAAATTCTACCATAGTTTAATTGATATCCATTTCCTCCTCAGATGATGACGATATGTCTAATTCAACCCCATCTTCATCATCATCTTCACATTCATCACTGGTATATTCCTCTTCCTCACCAGAACTTTCATATTCAATATCTGTACGACGAGCACTACTGTCTTTCATCTCACGTGGATCGACTTCTTCGACCTCATTTCCGTGAGACAAGGACATTGGTGCTTCGGATTCGTCTTCTCCAATATGAGTTGTCAACTCTACATCTTCAACAAAGTCTTCTTGAAAGAATTCTGCGTTGATCTCTTCAGCTGTCTGATCAGTCATGTCCAATTCATAATCAGAGAATAGTCTTGACTTAACTCTGCAAACTACCCACCAATCATTTCGTTCTTTGTTTGTACATGAAGGATAGCTTGTATAATACACTTGCTGGGCTTGTGTGGCTAAGATGAATGGCTCATAAGTATTCAATTTTGACTTATGCTTAAGCTCGACAATCCCATGTGTTGTGTCATTTCGAATGGAATTCGGATCAAACCAATGACACTTGAACAAGAATATATGATTGTCTTGTCCTAGATATTGCAATTGTAGGATCTCCTCTACAATACCATAGTAGTCATACTCACTTTCATTGTATGTACTTCCTTTTACACATACGCCACTGTTCATGGTAGATTTATTCTGCCCATAGTCTTTCGTATGAAACCTATACCCATTGACAATAAATCCAGGATAATTCTGTGCAATTTTGGATGGGCCGTAGGCTACCTGACGAACTCTTTCATCAGTAATTAAACCTTCTTGCACCTGCGTGTAGAAAAGGCTAGTTATAAAGTGAAATGAATTTTGTTGAATACTCTTTGACGGTGTACACTTACGCGTTGTCTTAGCCATAAGGCCAATGACTTCTCTCGTTCTTTTTCAACCTCAAAATCAGTGAGTTGTGGATTTTTTGTATTAATTCTGAATCAAATTGTCTGCAATATGAATAGCAGATCACATTGAATAGGTAGAATAAAGGCAAAAAACTTACATATAAATTTAAATTGTGAGATTAGTACTTACTCAACATAACATTCTAGCTCAGAACAATTTAAAAGAATATATATCTCTGCGGCACATAACTCTCTGTCATCCAGCATTCGAGTTGAAGAACGTCCGAAGGCACGTCCAGGATGAGTAAATATTGAGAGTCGATTTGAACCGACAGATTCCCCCCCATCATCATTACGTGGAGGTTGTGTCCGACGAGTTTGAATGTCTGCTTCAAAGTACATTGCACAAAAGTTAGAGATTTCCTCCATAATGTATGCCTCAGCAATAGAACCCTCCACTTTTGCTTTATTTCGGACTTTCATTTTAAGGTCATGCATACACCTACATCCACAATGTAAGAGACAATTAGAAAAGCTATCACTTACGTAAGGTGCAATCGTACGAAGGAAATAGTTCATATTTGCATATACCTCTCAAATGGATACATCCATCTATATTGTACTGGCCCTCCGACCTTTGCTTCATATGGTAGATGTACGAGTAAATGCTCCATTGAATCGAAGAAACCAGGTGGAAATATCTTCTCCAACTTGCATACAGTGGTGACCACATTCTGTTCGATAGTTTGCACATCCTGAAGCCTGAGTTCTGATGCAGATAGAATCGTGAAAAATCGACTCAACTCAGATAACGCTCCCCATAGCTGCTTCGGCAAGATGTCACGAAATGCAATAGGTAGCAACCTTTGCATGAATACATGGCAGTCGTGACTCTTCATTCCATATATCTTTCCCTCACTGACGTTGACAGAACGAGCAATATTTGACACATAACCGTCAGGAAATCTCAGTTGTTTCAGCCACTGACACACTTGCTTTACTTGTCCTCCTCCAAGCACATAAACTGCTTTTGGTTTACTTGATTTCCCATTTACTTCAACAATTTCTAACTCTGGACGTTTACAGAGCATGGACAAGTCCAAGCGTGCATTCACATTGTCCTTTGTTTTACCTTTGATATCCATAACTGTGTTGAATACATTATCAAAGACATTTTTCTCGATATGCATCACGTCTAGATTGTGCCGCACAAGAAGAGTCGACCAATAAGGTAGCTCCCAGAAAATGCTTTTCTTCACCCAGTTGTGCTCCTTCCCAAAACCTGAAAGGTGTCGGGTACTGCCCATCTGTTGTGTGATATCTGGCAAATTTTCAACATGTGCTGCCATATCATGACCGGACAACCTCTCGAATATAACTTCATCTCGTTCCTTTCTGTTCTTTAGGAATGCATCTTTTTGTCTTCTAAAAGGGTGATCAGCTGGTAAAAACTGACGATGGCAATCAAACCAGCAGGACTTCCCACCATGTTTAAGTACAAACGATTTGGTATTATCCATACAATACGGACATGCTAGCCTCCCATGTGTGCTCCAACCAGATAGCATTCCATATGCAGGAAAATCACTTATAGTCCACATCAATGCCGCCCTCATGGTGAAATTTTGCTTTCTAGATGCATCATAAGTATTGACCCCCTCAGTCCATAATAATTTCAATTCATCAATCAACGGTCTTAGATAGATGTCTATATTTTTTGTAGGACTTTTCGGACCAGGAATCAATAAGGACAGGAACAAATTCTCTCGCTTCATGCACATGCTCGGAGGAAGGTTGTATGGTGTCACGAACACTGGCCAGCTGGAGTAGGAAGCCACTGAACCTCCAAATGGATTAAATCCGTCAGTGCATAAACCAAGCCTCACATTACGTGACTCCCTTGAGAAGATAGGATAAACATGGTTGAAATGAATCCAAGCTTCGCCATCTGCAGGATGAGTCATAATATCCATGTCCCGACGTACTCTTTCTGCATGCCACCTCATATGTCCAGCTGTCTTTGAAGACATATACATCCGCTGCAGCCTGGGTGTAAGGGGGAAATATCGCAATGACGCATAAGGTATATCCTTTCCCCTAGAATTGACCCCTCTTTTAGGTTTAAATCTATCATGACGGCAAACTGAACAGGATACCATATCTGCATTCTCTTTGTCATACAACATACAATGATTAGGACATGCATCTATTTTCACATATCCAAGTCCTAAATCATTCACCATCTTCTTGGCACGATAAAAATTTGGAGGCAGCTTTTCATCTGGAGGTAACATGCTCTTGATGATGAGGAGGAGACGATCAAAGCAATTCTCAGAAATATGAAATTCAGATTTCAAGTTCAACAACTGTGACACCGCTGACAACCGAGTGTGCTTTTGACAACCATCCCACAATGGCTCATCAGCATCCTTAAGTAACTGATAGAATCTTTCGGCTCCCTTATTCGGCACGTCTTCAGCGTATACAGGATCCACATGTACACTGAATGCGGACCAGCAGCATCTACAACCATATCCACGTACGTACTTGTGCCTTCCACATTACTAGGCTCGTGCGACCAGAAGTCCTCACCATGACATGTCCAATTCATATAACCTTCAACAAACCCTTTTCTGTATAAATGGCGTTGAACTTCCCATGGGGAATTCCACTTCAAATTTTTACAAATCATACAAGGACATCGGATGCCACCTTGCCTGTCTACTTCTGCATTTGGATTCCCCAATGCAAACTGAACGAAATTCTCAACTCCGACCCTAAACTCCTGGGACACCACATGATCAACTATTCTGCGATACATCCATGAACGGTCTGAAGCCATTGCTGTCCTACGCCCAAACAATATCAATAGACAAATAACTTTAAAATTCTAAATCACACATCCTTCGACGCAACCGAAATGAATAGGAAGGATTTATTATTTAGATTATCACTTTTTACCCATCTGTGAATATTTGATCGCACTCAGATGACCATTTACTATGTGATTGTATTATTTGCTGAAAATTTCGGCAGCATCTCCCCACACCTCTCCGATATACCAAAAATATTTATTGATTAAGATATTTTCTTAAACACTTACTAATAAGTGGTTAAGAAAATATTCTAAATCAATAAAGGTATATCAGAGAGGAGTGAGTAGACACACCCGAAATTTTCAACAAATAATACAAGCACATAGTAAATGACCACCTAACTGCGATCAAACATTCACAGACTGTCCAAAACGGGACAATTCAGGACTTTGAGTTAGATATACACGTTCTCATCTTTGAAAATAAGACTCGTGCACATCAATCCCAAAGTCTTGAACGGGAGGTTCATTGACACGGGCTTAACACGCTCTCGTGAAGTGTGTGCAGTGTTAAAAAGAAAATAAAAACTAAAGCATGCATATAAACAAGTGCAATAATAACCCACATAAATATGAAAAGAAAATAAAAACAATATCATACATATAAACAAGTGCAATAATAAACTAAATTCACACACACATATAAATGAATTGCATTAAAGTAAGAAGTACAATACAGATAAACAAGTGCAATAAGAAACTAAATTCACACATACATGTAAATGAATTAAAGAAAGGAGGCATGTTTGAGTGCCATGTTTTTTTGTTTTTTACCCTAGTATTCCTGTGGAAATGGATTGCCAGTTTTTGGTTCACATCTGTTCTAATCCTCCTGTTCACATTCCTTGGCAATTGTTCCCTTGGTGGAATGATTTTCTTCAAGTCCATGAGTTGATGTCTTTGAAATTTGTTCATACTGTCAGAGAATGTAATCAAGTGGCATCTCAGTTAGCTAATTGTGCTTGCAATTCTAAGCAGTCTAAAGTTTTTCTGGAAGTCAGTTCTCTTCCTTTGGCTGTCAAGGGAAGCTTGGTTCTGGATAAGGCTGGTGTGCCTCATCTTCGATCTTAATTTGATGTTATCCAAAATGGTAGATTTGGATCCTTCATTACATATTTTCTGGTTGGAGTTAAGCAGCTTGGTGGGGGATCTTAAACCTTTCTTCAGCTGGGTCTGGCAAATTTTTGGATGGTCTTCACATGACAGAGTTTTAAACTTGCAGATCCAAATAATATACTCAGAATCTCCCATATCCCCCTTTTTTCTACCTCCTGGTGAGAAGGAAAAAAAATAGTCAAAGAAGTATACTTAATACTTTAAATGTATGCTGAAACACTAGCAATTTCAAACTCAAATGCTTATATGTTTTTAGAAACTGAGTTTTAAAATCTGAGGCATGTCATAAATGGCATCTCATTAATGTGTGTAAATGAAGTAAAAATGTATTTATACATTGAGAGGAGAAGGGTAGTAGAGTCACCAATTAATAGCTTAGGATTTAACGTTAGAATTTCCTTGAAATATTTTAAACTCAAAATAATTATTAGCAGAAATAACTCAGGATTTAATATTAAATTTCTCATTTAAGTATTTTAAAGCTCATGGGCTTCCCTAATTGGGCTTTGCTTATCAAATGGGCCTGCTTTTCTCTGATTCTAACCACCAGGATTTAATATCATACATATATGATGATAATGACGTTTCAACTATTTTAAACATTTAAATGGCAAAATAATATAGACAAATAGAAAAGAAAGATTTTAAATGTGCACCTCCTTGCTAATGTTTAAGAAACAATCCACCAAATTAACGTCCTTGATGAGCTCCAAATGCCTGAAAAAGCAAAGCACTTAAAAAATTAACCTCCCAATCATCGCTTATATTCAGAGATTCCATAAACACTTAAAACCTACAAACTCAAAAAACAGGAAAAGATGCACTAATGAAAATATCTTCTAATCTGCATTTGCTAGCCTTGGTTTTAAACATATGTGTCATGAACTTATGAAGAAATTTCTACCAACCTTGCAATATCTCTATCAAAACTACTAGTGGAGTCTACAGAGGAGGTAAAGGAAGTACGAAAGCTACCACAAAAGAAGCTTCTGAAAGACTCAGACCGGAGGGGGAGACTGCAGCTGCGAGGTGGCCGGGGGGGGGGGGGGGGGGGAGAGAGAGGGAGATAGAGATGGAGGAGGGAGGGCCGGAGGGGGAGACTGCAGGCGATCTGCGCAGGTAGGGGGGGGGGATGAGAGGGAGATAGAGATGGAGGGAGGGAGGGCCGGAGGGGGAGACTGCGCAGGTAGGGGGGGATGAGAGGGAGATAGAGATGGAGGGAGGGAGGGCGGAGGGGGAGACTGCACAGGTAGGGGGGGGGATGAGAGGAGATAGAGATGGAGGGAGGGAGGGCCGGAGGGGGAGACTGCAGGCTAGACCTGCGCAGGGTAGGGGGGGGGGGGATGAGAGGGAGATAGGATGGGGGAGGGGGGCCGGAGGGGGAGACTGCGCAGGTAGGGGGGGATGAGAGGAGATAGAGATGGAGGGAGGGAGGGCCGGAGGGGGAGACTGCGCAGGTAGGGGGGGGGATGAGAGGGAGATAGAGATGGAGGGAGGGAGGGCCGGAGGGGGAGACTGCAGACTAGACCTGCGCAGGTAGGGGGGGGGGATGAGAGGGAGATAGAGATGGAGGGAGGGAGGGCCGGAGGGGGAGACTGCGCAGGTAGGGGGGGGAGGGGATGAGAGGGAGATAGAGATGGAGGGAGGAAGGGCCGGAGGGGGGGAGGATGAGAGGGAGATAGAGACAGAGCTAGGGAGGGAGGGTCGGAGGGGGATGCTTGGACGAGAGGGAGGGCCAGAAGGGGGGGACCACCTGTGGAGGCATGAGAGGGAGGGAGGGCCAGAGGACACTTACAGAGGGAGGAGGGAGGGTCGGAGTCACCGGAGCTACCGCGCAGGGAGGGCCGGAGTCGCCGGAGCTGCCGCGCAGGGAGGGCCGAAGTCGCCGGAGCTGCCGCGCAGGGAGGGCCGCGCAAGGTTGGTCGCCGCCTCCACAGGAGGTTGCTGTGGCCGCCGGCCGGCTGATGGAGATGACGAGGGGTTGGAGGGGAGGATGCAGGAGGGGTTCGAGGGGAGGAGGGGTTCGAGGGGAGGGGGCAGGAGGGAGTTGGGATCGATTTGGGGGAGACGGGTGAGAGGGAGGTCGCCAGGGTAGGGTTTTGAAGCCGATTAATTAGATGTAATTATATGTTAGGTATGGGACATTAATTAGATGTAAGATCCTAGAATTAATTTAATTTCAGATTAGATCTTAAATGGAGCGGATCTCTTATTTCCGCATCCGCTCCGTTTAATATTTAGATAGTATTCGTATCCGAATCCACTCCGTCGGATATGTTAACTTTCTGAAATATTATTATTTATTAATTTTTAAATATTTAAAAACTTCCCGTGCAACGCACGGGCAAAGAACTAGTATATTATTAAAATTCAGTTTTATCTGTTTAGTTCAGTTGATAAGATCTGTAAACCGAACTGAATTAACAAATTCGGTTTAGTTTGAAACCGAACCAATTTTTTTTTCACTTTCAAACCAAACCAAACCAAACCAAATCAAATTGATCAATTTGGTTTGGTTTTTCGGTTTGAACCGAATAGTGAACACCCCTAGTGGGGAGGAACTAGGAAGGGTTAACGTAGGTTTTTTTTATATTTTCATTAATTTTTAATTAATCAGAAATCGGTTTCGAAAATAAGTGGTTCCAAATCCGATACTGATATATATTATCAAAAAACTCGATACCCATTCCAATAAGAAATCGGTATCATCTTTTAATTCTGAACCCATTAATTTTTATCGGTATCAGGTCGAAAAATCAGAATTTCGGATTCCATTTACAGCCCTAATTTCGATAGATAACAACACAGACGATTAAAGTGTGATTTCGTTGTGTGTGTAGACCTGAGAATTCCAATAAGAAATCGGTATCATCTTTTAATTCCGAACCCATTAATTTTTATCAGTATCAGGTCGAAAAATCAGAATTTCGGGTTCCATTTACAGCCCTAATTTCGATAGATAACAACACAGACGATTAAAGTGTGAGTTCGTTGTGTGTAGACCTGAGAATTTAGATTAATTATTTAAAATTTTGACAAAGGTCCATATTGTTCTCCATATTCTGGAACAAAAAAAAGAACTTTTTATTCGACCTAGAATATGGGTGTGTCGACCTAATTAAGTCACTGGAGACATGAGTTATAAGTTGATTTGAAAATTAACAGAGTGTGTCAACGTGAATAGAAGAGAGTGTTGAGACTCTGAAGGAAAGTGTCAACTCTCTACAAGGTATTGGTCGATACTATGAAGGGATAGGTCGACGCTATAAGGGATAAATCGGTCAACACTACTGGATAGATAATGGTGACAGTACTAATATATAGATAGTGTTGACACATGAGTACGGATAGGTCAACACTAGTACTGCATAGATAGTGTTGACACTACTGGATAGATAGTGTTAACTGACACTACTAGATAGATAGGTCACACTACTGGATAGATGTGTGACACTACTAGTACTATTTTCAAAACACAGTCAGAAGAAAAGAAGAAGAATAAGAATCCTTCAATTCACAAGAACACTTGCCTAGCTAAGACTGAGTATTAGCTAAAACACGTAAGTATACCTATAATCTTTTTGACATTATTTTATCTTTTCTTTTATTAACACACACACACACAAACACAGATAAAATATATATATATATATTATATATATATATATATATATATATACTAATAAATATATACACTTTTACACATACCTACCACTACTTACACATGTTCACATTTAGATACAGGTTAATCTTACGTAAATAAGTTTATGGTAATTTTTATTTAAAATTTTTCAGAAAAAATATTTATCAAGTATAAATTATCCTAAAAGTAGATAAATCATATTTACCTCATTAACCGTGCATCAAAAATTCTCAATATCCACATTTTTGGTATAAACATATTTTTATGATAATTATGGTAATTTCGAACTAAATTTCATTACCAAAATCCAGTCTCAATTCGGTCTAAAATTCAGTCTCAATTCGGTCCCTATTCAGGGACTGAATAGGGACCGAAATTATTCGGTCCCAAATATAGAGACCGAATACTTTCAGTCCTTATTCAGTCCTGAATAGGGACCGAATAGGGACCAAAAGTATTCGGTCCCAAATATAGAGACCGAATACTTTTGGTCCCTATTCAGGACCTGAATAGGGACCGAATAGGGACGAAAATATTCGGTCCCAAATACTTTTATGACATTTTGTGACTTCATAGTATGTAATTGAACATTGTATTAGCATTATCATGGAAGAATGTATAAGTATGGACATCTATGTATTTGATTTTCAGCAATTTAAATTATGTGGACTTTTAGCTCTTTAAATGTTATCGAAACATGTATGTTAAATGTGGATGATGAATGAAATGAAGACAGTGGTTCTTTTACTTCCGCTACTCTGTTCTTATATTCACGTGTATCTCAGTTGAATGTCATTGTTGGGTAAATGTCCCACTGTAATGGCGCTCGCTATATCGACGTGGGTTGGTATAACCGTACCGGTATGATGAGGGTCGTCACACTCCCCCTCCTGCCGACAACCCCCTCCCCCTCCCATCCCTTCTACGCCCCACCGCCACCCCCCTCCCCCTCCTGTCGGCGACCCCCTCCCCCTCCCCCTATCCAGGAGGCCATTTCATGGTCTGATTTTCTATTAAGAATAAGTAGGATAATTTGCAAAATTCTTATAGCATGCATGTCTTGGTTCTACTTTCTTTCCTCAGATTTGTGTGATTGATAAAGATGTTAAACTCGCATGAAACAACTATGAAGTTATGCTATGGATAGGGCTGTTCATAATACGGTTCAAACCGAAAAACCGAACCGAACCGACCGGTTCGGTTTAGTTTCATGGGCCAAGTGGTTCGGTTTGGTTTTGGGGCAGGAAACCGAAATGAACCAAATATAGATATATAGTTATATAAATAATAAAATTTAACAAAAAAAAGGGTAGCACAGTGGAGGGCGGAGTAGCGCGCCCCCCACGCGCCGGGTGGTCGCGAGTTCGAAACTCGCGACCACTAGGAAACCCACATTTTTGCCATGTTTTTTATAGAAAATACCAAAAAATGCAAAAAAAAAAATAGTAAAAAATGGAGGAACCGCCGGGATTTTGGTTTGAACCGAACCGAACCGGTTCGGTTCGGTTCAATGAATGAATTCGGTTCGGTTCGATTTCCTCCAAAAATGGAGGAAACCAAACCGAACCGTGTACCCCTAGCTATGGATCAACTTGTCTGCTCGTGCATGATTTTCAATTTTATTACGGTTTTATGATTGAATACAATATGAAGAATATGTAAACCTATAGGAGGAATTTTCCCACCTTAAGTATGCATGGTTTGTTTACTGTTTGGTTTATGATGTGATTGTGTTATGTTTATCTTGCATTAATTTTTGTAGGTCATATTTTAACTTGTTAATCCGATTTCTGTTTCATCATTTTAAAATTTATGTGAAGATATGAATGTTTATTTTGAAAGACAATAAGCATGATAATACGACTATGCTATGTAAGACCACGATGCCATATGTAAGAAACATGGATATTGCCATCAAAGGAGAGATGGACTACCCTTATAGGCATCTGTGGGGGAGTCAAGTTGAAGAAAAATGCTTGTTAACAGTCCTATATTGGCATGTCGATGATCCGCTCAAAACATTATTTTTGGGCAATATGATCCAATCAAACTGATGGCAATAGTGTGGAACTCGAATCTTCGACTTTTGAAATGTTTCATAGATGGGGAGGCTTTAATATATTGGAATTGGGTTCTTGCGATCTTAGACACGATGGGCCCGATAAACTATTTTAACTCATTTTAAAAATTTTATTATTAAAATTTAGACACAAATCAGAGTATTAGACCGAATTGATTGATATATGTTTTGATATGTATTGATAAAGAAAAGTTTAGTGTACTTGAATTTTATACTTTACACTTATATTTCTACTTTTTTATTGGCTAATGAGAAAAAAGTACAATACATCTATCCAATAAAAAGTAAAAAATATAAATATAAGATGTAAGACTCAAATACACTAAATTTTGTTCGTATCGATATATAGGGAGTCTGATTCAATTCACTGGTTTGTGCGAATCATGACTCCAACATAAAACCGTGTGCAAAAGACCAGAGAGAATTGGGGGGAGGGTTTCATGGAAAGAAAATGAAATTCTCACTAACAATAAATTCATAAACAAATTATGAAATTTTTTTAAGGATAATATTAAGAGTTTAACTCTTATTGGTTAATATAATAGCTTAACGTGATTGACCAGTCGTAGGAGAACACATCCCTATGTCCAAAGGAGACCTCGATAACAGATCTTACTATCGTAATAAGTAGTCTATATGGACTCAACTTTGGAGGTCCCCTATAAATTTGATGACAATGCCAATTAGAAACCTTCATAGGTTGTCGGAGTTGTTCCTTTCTTCATGAGAAATCTGAATGGGCCTCATCGATCCAATGGGCCTAAATGTGTTTCGTTGAAGAGGAGAGTTGGGTTTATATTGTCTTGAATTTAAATACGAATATAGTGTTTGATAAATTTTTTTTGACGAAATAAGATTTATATAGCCAACCTCGGATAATGGGATAAAGCTCTATGATGATGATGATGGTAATGATAAGAGAGTTGAGCTCAAATAGTACACAACTTACATAGGCGGATCAATTTATAATCAGCGAGGTCATGTGATCTCACTAGATTCTAAAATATTTATTAAAAATATTAAATTTTGTCATGACTGACTCCACTAGACCAAGAACATAAGTTTAAAGGTGCACCCACTACATGAAAATCCTAGATCTGTCACTGACAACCTAGTCCCTTTCCAAGTTAGATTATTCTTTTTTTTTAGATAGATATGGATAATTTTGAGATGAGGACATATGCCTACTCTTAAGTTAGTTTGTTTATCTCGGCCATAAATCATACTTCACTTGTAATTTTTTTCTTGATTAGTATTGCAGTTCTTACATTAATGTAATTTATTTACATGTATGTGTGAATTTGGTTTAATATTGCACTTGTTCACATGTAATATTTTGTTTTTGTTTTTCTTTAATATTTATGTGATTTTTAAATTTGATCTATGCATGTATAGCAATTTATCATTGCACACACCTCACGAGAGCATATTAAGCCCGTGTCAATGAACCTTCCCGTTCAAGACTTTGAGATTGATGTGCACGAGTCTTATTTTCAAGGATAAGAACGTGTATATCTAACTCAAAGTCTTGAATTGTCCCGTTTTGGACAGTTTGTGAATATTTAATCGTAGTTAGGTGGTCATTCATTATGTGTTTGTATTATTTGTTGAAAATTTCGGGTGCTTCTACTCACTCATCTCTGATACACCTTTATTGATTTAGAATATTTTCTTAACCACCTATTAGTAAGTGTTTAAGAAAATATCTTAATCAATAAATATTTTTGGTATATCGGAGAGGTGTGGGGAGATGCTGCCGAGATTTTCAACAAATTATACAAACACATAGTAAATGGTCATCTGAGTGCGATCAAATATTCACAGATGGGTAAAAAGTGATAATCTAAATAATATGTCCTACCTATTCATTTTGACTTACTCGAACGATGTGAGGGTGTGTTGGGTTTTAACTCGTGACATGACATTTAATCTGTGTAGAAAAAATGTCTTATGAGAATCGGTCATGGATGTACCGTGGAATAGTTAATGGAGTTGTGACAGAGGAGTTTAAAGACAGTTGACAGTTTCATTCAGTTTGCATTGAGGAATTCATCAGTAGCAGTTGATCCGATGGGTAACATCCGATGTCCATGTTCGGCATGTAAGAATAGAAAGTCGATATCGACATGGGATGTGCAGCATCATTTGTATACGAGAGGATTTGTTGCCCATTATGAGTTATGGTTGTCTAATGGTGAGTTTAATATTCAGTCGTCTGAACCAGCCAACTTTGTCGCCACAAGTACGTACGTAGACATGGTTGTCGATGCTGCTGGTCCAGAGTTCAATATTCATGATGACCAAACAAATGAAGAAGTGCCGAATAATACAGCTCAGAAATTTTATCAGTTACTTCGAGATGCTAATGAGCCATTATGGGATGGTTGTGAGATGCATACACGGTTGTCTGCAGTGTCATAGCTACTGAATTTGAAGTCTGAATTTCATATGAGCGAGAGTTGCTTTGATCGACTTCTCTTACTCGTCAAGAGTATGCTTCCTCAATCAGAGAGGTTGCCTGATGATTTTTACCGTGCGAAGAAGATGGTGGATGATCTGGGGCTTGGTTTTATGAAAATTGATGCATATCCTAATCATTGTATGGTATACTACAAAGATGATGCAGATAAGACATCATGTTGTATTTGTAAGCATGATAGATTCAAGCCTAAGAGAGGAGACAAGTCAAAGCAGAAGGATGTTCATATAAGTCACTGCAGTACTTTCCGATCACACTCAGATTGCAGCGGTTGTTCATGTCCTCGAAGACAGCTGGACATATGACTTGGCATGCGGAAAGAGTCCATCGTGATGATGGTGAAATTAGTCATCCTTCCGATGGCGAAGCTTGGGCTCATTTTAGCCGTACTCATCCTTACTTCTCAAGGGATCCACGCAACGTGCGGTTGGGTTTATGCACAGACGGTTTCAATCCATTCAGAGGCTCAGTGGCATCTTACTCATGTTGGCCAGTATTCCTAACACCGTACAACCTTCCGCCAGGCATGTGCATGAAGCATGGGAATCTCTTCCTTTCATTGCTGATTCCTGGTTCAAAAAGTCCAGGAAAAAATATAGACATATATCTCAGATCGTTGATTGATGAGCTGAAATTGTTATGGTCAGATGGGGTTCTCTCTTATGATGCATCCAGAAAACAGAATTTCAATTTGAAGGCTACATTAATGTGGACAATAAGTGACTTTCCAGCGTACGACATGTTATCTGGCTGGAGCACACATGGGAGGTTGGCATGTCCTTATTGTATGGAGGATTCTAAATCATTCATGTTGAAATCTGGGGGAAAAGCATGTTGGTTCAATTGTCATCGTCGGTTTCTACCGAGTGACCATCCTTTCCGAAAGCAAAATGATTCGTTTATGAAAAATACAATTGTGATGGATGAGGTAGATATGGAATGGGTGTCTGGTGGAAACATGGCGAGGCGGGTCTAGAACTTACTGACTGTATCACAACTGGCTGGTAGTACCCGACAAATCCTAGGGTTTGGAAAGGATCACAATTGGGTGAAGCAAAGCATATTTTGGGAATTGCCTTATTGGTCAACACTTTTGATACGACATAATTTAGACGTCATGCATATAGAGAAGAATATTTTTGATAATCTGTTCAACACAGTTATGGACACCAAAGGCAAAACGAAGGATAACGTCAAGGCACGAATGGATTTGAAAGTACTTTGCAGACGTCCAGAACTAGAACTGCAACATGTTAGTGGAAAAGTGGTGCAACCTAAAACTTCATATGTGCTTGGGGCCAGACAGATTAAGGAAGTGTGTCAATGGTTGAAGCAATTGAGATTTGAAGTCATTTCTTTAATTACTATCTCTCTCTGTTAGTGCACAAAGTTGAGTAATTTTATTTCTAAATAGAGGAGGTACGTGTTCACGACACAGGAGGATCTCCCTCGAGCACGAGTCATCTGGGAGTCTACTGCCCAGACTAATTTTAGAAAGTCGATGTGGGCGGCCCGGGACAAGGCAACGAAGACCACAGGCAGCCGGGATCCTACGACTTGGATGAATTACGACCCTGTGTGGCTGAGGAGGGACTATTGGGAGTCCCTTTCTCATTGTTGGGATACTGGACCATGGCAGGAGAGGTCACAGGCGGCTAAACACAATCGAGCAGCTCTTCCGGAGAAGAATGTGCATACTAGTGGGTCCGTATCTTATGCGACCCACAACCAGAAATTGGTAAGCATATTATTGTTCAATTGCTTAATACATTAATTATTATTGTGAAACTAACTACTTTTGTTGAATTGTAAGCATCATGAGCTCGAGCGTGCCCCTACTTTTTGCGAGTTATTTGATCGGACTCATAAGCAGAAGGGGACGGATGACTATATCAGCGAGAGTGCTCGCAAGATTACTGTAAGTCAAAATATAATTTTTGAATTCAATTTAGATATTAAAAAAAATATGATTTCAATAATACATGTATAATTTGTTCTGCAGGAGACCTATGACAGGATGATGGCGGATCGCTATGCAGAGGGCACTCCCCAGCCAGACTTGGATACGGAGGCTTCGGTCGACACAACGGAGGACCGAGGAAGGGCCGAGTGTACGACTATGGGGACAGCCTGTATACTACTCCAGTGTTGTCCTCATATGCGACTTTGGTTGCTCCTCCGGCCTACGCAAGTTCGTCTGCTGCGCCACCCGGCAACGGTGGAGAGGACATGAGAACCCTCATCTAGGAAGAGCTACAGCTGTAGTTTGGCATTATGGTCGAGCAACTGATCTCTGCCATCCGAGGGGTAGGCCACTCATAGCAAGCCCCTCAGGTCAGTATTACTATTAATTTCATATAGTTTAAATGAAATGAAACCACTACAATTGGATGCCACCCAGGTCAATTTATGAATCGGTGTCTATAGAGCTCAAAAGGGAAAAAAAAGATATCTAAATTAAGAAACCTATAAAGAAGGTCCCTTTATACATCAACTTAAGGAAGGATAAAAAAGTCACTTAAAAAATCACTAATCTAAAAACAAAAACCCGTGTAAAGGATCAGAACACGCAACCCGGGAGGTCCAAAATCACAAATAGGGATCCGATCGGTGTGCCGTTCACTCCGACACGACCGGGAGGGTGAAAGTGACGTGTGGAAACTGACGGAATCCTCATCGGATTCCCAGTTTCGGTTGGGTGCTCAAACCACTAATCTAAAAAAAACTCAAGTGTAAAGGATCAGAATACGCAACCCGGGAGTCCAAAATCACAAATAGGGATCCGATCGGCGTGCCGTTCGCACCGACACGACCGGGTGGGTGAAAGTGACATGTGGGAATGGACGGAATCTTCATCGAATTCCCGGTTTGGGTTGGGTGCTCAAACCACTAATCTAAAAAAAACTCAAGTGTAAAGGATCAGAACACGCAACCCGGGGGTCTACAATCACAAATAGGGATCCGATCGACATGTCGTTTGCTCCGACACGACCAGATGGGTGAAAGTGACATGTGGGAACTGACGAAATCCTCATCAGATTCTCGGTTTGGGTTAGGCGCTCAAACCACTATTCTAAAAAAAACTCAAGTGTAAAGGATCAGAACACGCAACCCGGGGGTCCAAAATCACAAATAGGGATCCGATCGGCGTGCTGTTCGCTCCGACACGACCAGGTGGGTGAAACTGACATGTGGGAACTAACGGAATCCTCATCGGATTCCCGGTTTGGGTTGGGCGCTCAAACCACTAATCTAAAAAAAACTCAAATGTAAAGGATAAAAGCACGCAACCTGGGGGTCCAAAATCACAAATAGGGATCCGATTGGCGTGCTGTTCACACTGACACGATCGCGTGGGTGAAAGTGACGTGTGGGAACTGACGGAATCATCATCAGATTTCCAGTTTGGGTTGTGCACTCAAACCACTGATCTAAAAAAAACTCAAGTGTAAAGGATCAGAACACGCAACCCGAGGGTCCAAAATCACAAATAGCGATCCGATCGGCGTGCCGTTCATGCCAACATGACCGGGTGGGTGAAAATGACGTATGGGAACTGACGGAATCCTCATCGGATTCCCTGTTTGGGTTGGGCACTCAAACCACTAATCTAAAAAACGCTCAAGTGTAAAGGATCAGAACACACAACCCGGGGGTCCAAAATCACAAATAGGGATCCGATCGACGTGTCGTTCGCTCCGACACGACCAGGTGGGTGAAAGTGACGTGTGGGAACTGACAGAATCCTCATCGGATTTTTCGGTTTGGGTTCGGCATTCAAATCACTAATCTAAAAAAAACCTAAGTGCAAATGATCAAAAATATTATCTAATTAAACTTAGTGATTAATCACATGTTTTAAATTTAAATTTATGAAAATAATGTTTATATATTATTTTTTATTTATGTTTCTCATATTTCTTTTTTTTTTACTATAGGATCCTCCGGCACCTGACGATCGTGAGGCAGGACAGCGGACGATCCAGCAGACCTTTCTTGATTTTTAGCACTTATCATTGTGTATGATTTTATATTTCTTATGTGTGATGATTTTATGTTTGATTTTTAGTACTTATTATTGTGGAATGTATGAATATTTTAGCAGGTTTTGTAATTTATCATTGTTAATTTAAGTATTTTTTTTTAAAAATAAGTTGTTTATTTCCGGTGGATTTTCCGACAGATGTTATCTGTCAGAAATTTCCGACAGAAAATTCGTCGACAAAACCGTCGGAACTTCTAACGGATTATTTTCCGACGGAACTATCCGACATAGTATACCGACGAAATTTTCGACGGAGTTCTGAAAGCTTTTTTGTCGGAAGATATCGACCAATTTTTTGACAACGTTTGTCGACCACTTCGGTCGGAATTTTCTGACGAATTTTTTGACAGAATAATCGTCGGAAGTTCCGACGGATTACCAACGGTTTTTTCGTCCGTCGGTAATTTCTGACTAAAATTTTCCGACGGACCTTTTCCAACGGTCGTTCACCGGAAAGTTGTCAGAAGTTGTTGTTTCCGACGGATTTCCAACGGAATCTGTCCGTCGAAAATGTCAGTTTTTCTTGTTGTAGAATTGGACTCCTCCAACTCGCAGAAATGAGAAGCTCGACGTCTCCAGGGGTGCACAAATGTCTCCAACCTTGGGAACGATGGGACAAAGGTTGTATTTATAGTGGGCATCAGGCGCAAATCACGTTTGAGATAGTGGACGCGATCATAGTTGAATCACGACGGGGATAATGGATGCGTTTAAGAATTTCCTCATTTCGGCCAAAGCAAGACTCTAAATCGTGATGGAATATCCCATCGTGTTTCATCATTTCCAAATTCCGCTTATAGAAGCTTGCCAAAACCAAAAAATGGAAATTAGAATCACGACGGCTTAGGCTGTCGCGATTCAGAAAATGGTAATCGGCCTTCCCTTAAGTAAAATAAGAAAATAATTTAAAATAAGGGAATCTTTGAATCGCGACATAGACCCCCGACGCGTTTTAAGAAGGCGCAATAGACGATGTGAATCGTGACGGGCTAGCCCGTCGCGTTTCAGTTCAGCCCGACAGTCTTTGTGAATCGCGACGGGATACCCCATCACGATTTGCAATTTCTGACTATCAGTCTTGAAAACCAATGGGGAAGCACCAAAAAAATTGGGAAAAATAGGAAAAACTCCTGCAAGGCAAAAGAGGGTCAATTTGTAGCATTACAACGTAATTTGATATTTGCCTATACGGTGGTGAAGAATTCTCTATATACTCTTATTGCTCACGTACTCTCATATACTTTATGACAGTACTTTTCTCTATAATAGATAAATATCTTTTAGATGTTTTACTTTTTGTCTTCATTGAATAATACTTTATTCACTTTAAGACTAACTGTGAAAAGGAGAAAAGACTTTGCATGAGTATTGTGCTTACAAACATTTATTGCGGCTATCAACAGAAGCATGCAACTACCCATATAGCCAAGAAGTCGTTGAAAATAAGGACTCAAAGATAAACTTCTTAAAGCTCCTTCTGTGCCACAACAAATAAAATTCAAACGACTGCATTACAACGGATAGCTGAAGACTCTAAAAATTTTGAAGACTATATAAGTAGCCAAAATTTGGATGAATTATATATAGACATACATATATACAGATAGATATAGCGATACATTCAAGTAAGCAACCTGAAAGTGAAAAGCAAGAGCTATCTATCAAAGAAAAACCACTCCAAACATTCAAGCTCTCAAGTCTACAACCAGTCTGTCATTGGGTGGATTAGATTCATTAGATTATTTTTTAGAATTCACTTTTAGACACAGAAAGAGAGAAGTGCCAAAATTCTTTTTCCTTTAGATCTCTTTATGTTCATCTGTGCTTTCTCATCTTCAGAGCAGCACTTGGTCTGTAACATCTTTGAGTTGTACCCGAGAAGGGTTTGTTTTCTATGTGTTCCCCTTTGGTAGAAGGGAGACCCTACTATGGTAGGAGGAGTGTTATACCCTTTTAGTTTAAGGGAAGACATGTGTGACGGCCTTGGATATTTATGCCCATTAAGGCTCCATATCCAGATCCGCCTCCCGCGAACGGACCGAAGTCTTGCAAGGGATAGCTCACACAACTGTCCAGTAAGAATATAAAAGACAAACCACAACAGTATAAGACACAGAAAGAACATGTGCTCATACCTGCATATAACAATTACAACTGTCCAATTACATTAATACATGTCCAATTAAAAAGTACAACTACCTGGGGCATACCCCGAGGGAGCACAAGCTCACACAAACTAACTACTACACAACTGCTGGTGGTACAAGTCAGACACAACACCGCTGCAAGCCAAACACTCGGCAAGCCCTGAAAAGAACTGTAGGGGAGTGAGCCTCAATAAGTCACTGGCTCAGTAGGGGCTACCCAAAACAACACCGTAACCACGGACACCTCAACCCAAATGGGTCTCACTGGCAACACCAATAGCTAAACCATTTCATGCTTACAACATTTATATTTAAATAACACTTTAAACAGTAATTGATAAACAAATGCATATTCCTTATAAAGAAAGAGGAATCACAGGCTAGTCTGCTCAACAACTGAAATGCCTAGGCCGCAAGCCTCATAGGCACACCACAGTCACAACCAATCATTTAAGCTATAAGCTGCACAAGCAAATCACTGCCTAGGCTATAAACTTCACAGGTAAATCTCAAGTACGTGGGTAACAGGACTGCTAACCAAAAGCTGGCCCTTTATGCCCAAACCACAATATGTCGATAGCCACACACACCAAGTAACATGATCGGCTACAGCAGGCCAATCCATCACACATGAAAACCATATACGGTAGTTTACTCGAGGAAGGTAAAACACATTGAGTGGAAGGTCACACCACACGACCTCCACGAAACACAGTTCAACGTCAACACCATAAAGACTGGTATATGACATACCACCACAAACCATTACCCACACAGGGTACAGGTACCTATTACCACAAGGCACCAGCACGAAAACCACAAGTGAACCAGTGTCGTAACAGGGCACACCATAACAAATTAAACCACATTTGGTGAGTCAACACTCACTAACCATAACCAAAACTATGCCACCACTCGGGCACACCACAAGCTACAACCGCAGTCACAACTGTGCCAACACCAGGGCACACCTCGAACAAGTCAAACCTCTACTACGAGTCACAAACTCATGAATCACGACAAGTAGCAAAGCACGAGTCGGAAAGGAACGATGCCACCACACGAGAACGGACTACTGGCTGATCAGGCCAATATCCAACCCGGACAACACAACACAAGAACAACCTCTCAGCCTCGCAGTCACGGACGAAAGGTCCAACTGCCGCTCCACGAGAACACGTCAAACAACTGTGGAGACCAACCAACACCACACCTGCAGACACACAGCTGCAGGTCCATGCCTGGCACCTCTAGGGTATCTGGCCGAAGCACCATAAAGTGAGGCACTCTAAAACATGACTAGCTGGGGACCAGTGACGTCTGCTGTGTCTGTACCCCCAACTACGAGCGCGCTACAAGCGACTGTACACCCACCAACACAGCTGCTGCCCTACTGTCATCTTTCCCTTAGCCGGACGTATAACTCAAACACATGAGTGAGGGGTCCAGGAAGACGACACATACCTCAACTGTACAACACAAGTACGGGGACAACCCCGAGCACAACCACACAACACCGTGCCTGGCTCACAAAGAACCTGGGGTACCCGACTAGAGAGGCATTCCGGAATAGGCGCCGAACCACCACACTCGGCAATACACAAACCACATTACTTACACATTTATTACAAATCACGATATACGTGTGAGGAATAGCTTGTCCTGGTCACTCGCGACCTGCAAGCTAGCCTACACAAAATACATATATGAACCATATTAAAATAACACCACGACCTGTCATTGGTCACATAGTGACCTTTACTTCCATACTAGACACAATATACACTAACACTCATATTTTATTACATATCCATTTAGGATGTTTACAAGAGATCCTAAAAGATCAAGGTAGGTTCCAACGTGAACCTCATCGCCACAACACCACGGATTAATTATAATAATTAAGACCTAATAAACACAATGATATACGATATGCCATGCACATACAAACTACATGCACGACATCTAAACCACGTAGACTCCACGTGTATAATACACCATGACTGGTGTACTACACATCAACCATGTAAACAATATATCCAGCCCATGGACAACATGCACACATATGTATTACACATTAATCAGGCCAATATCCAACCCGGACAACACAACACAAGAACAACCTCTCAGCCTCGCAGTCACGGACGAAATGTCCAACTGCCGCTCCACGAGAACAAGTCAAACAACTGTGGAGACCAACCAACACCACACCTGCAGACACACAGCTGCAGGTCCATGCCTGGCACCTCTAGGGTCTCTGGCCGGAGCACCCTAAAGTGAGGCACTGGAAAACAGGACTAGCTGGGGACCAGTGATCGTCTGCTGGTGTCCGTACCCCCAACTACAAGCGCGCTACAAGCGACTGCACACCCACCAACACAAGTCGCTGCCCTACTGTCGTCTTTCCCTCAGCCGGACGTACAACTCAAACACAAGAGTGAGGGTGTCCAGAAAGACGACACAGACCTCAACAGTACAACACAAGTACCGGGAGAACCCCGAGCACAACAAACACACGTGCCTGGCTCACAAAGAACCTGGGGTACCCGACTAGAGAGGCATTCCGGAATAGGCGCCAGACCACCACACTCGGCAATACACAAACCACATTACTTACACATTTATTACAAATCACGATATACGTGTGAGGAATAGCTTGTCCTGGTCACTCACGACCTGCAAGCTAGCCTACACAAAACATATATGAACCATATTAAAAATAATGCCACGACTTGTCATTGGTCACATAGTGACCTTTACTGCCATACTAGACACAATATACACTAACACTCATATTTTATTACTTATCCATTTAGGATGTTTACAAGAGATCCTAAAGGATCAAGGCTAGGTTCCAACGTGAACCTCATCGCCACAACACCACAGATTAATTATAATAATTAAGACATAATAAACACAATGATATACGATATGCCATGCACATACAAACTACATGCACGACATCTAAACCACGTAGACTCCACGTGTATAATACACCATGACTGGTGTACTACACATCAACCATGTAAACAATATATCCAGCCCATGGACAACATGCACACATATATATTACACATTAATCACGTAAAGTATGCCCATCTCGTGAGCAACACGCTCTATGAGCGCAACAAGTGTACTGGATCTCATCTATCATTGCCTTGCACACACAACCACGTAACATGTACAACAAGAAAAACCTCATGAAACACACTGCGCTAATACCTGCACAGGTTGGCGGCAGCATCGATTGCCGTCCACTGGTTATAAACGGCAGCATCCCCTGCCGTTAATACCAAATAAACTCGATATTAACGGCTAGACATCTGGCCGTTAATCTCCAACTGAAGAACCCGACGCCAATCGATGTTGACGCTAAGATCTTCAGCTCCCAGGTATACAAAACACACAGACCGGCCCAAGGCCAATCATACGGGCAACTTAGCCCTATAAACAATAAGAAAACAAGGGAACACTTCCCCTTACATCTAAATACTATAATTAAACTAAAGAAACAAGATCCAACGCTTGGATCGATCAAACCACCCAATTTCCCAGCATGGAGAATTCTTTCCAAAAACTCAATTAACATACGATCTATGCAACAAAGCTTGGCGAATCAACCAGGAGAGATCAAAGGGTCCAGTCCCTACCTTAGAAACGCAATTAAACCTCGATAGAACCTCAAATTACACCGAACCCCCCAGGAGCTTCCTGCGAATACCGCCCTCCAATCCGTCATTCCCCGCCAGATCTGCCGCTGCTGCGCGCATCACGGCCTTCCCACGTGCTCCCGTCGACCGCCGGAAGTAGTGAAGAGGCACAAAGGTGAAGGTGGGGGAAGAGGAGAGGAGAAAATGGGGAAAGAAGAAGGCTCGGGTTACCCCTAAAAACACAGGCACCTCAGATTAACGTCAACCTCTGCGCCGCTAACCAAACCGCCCCAACTAGGCGTTCACAACGCTCGCCGCCAAGTTCAACAGCCGACGTCTACATCGATGGACGCCAAGAACTATCAACGGCAACACCATTGCCGCCAACATACAGAAGACGTCACACACCTGGACGCCAACCCACTATTGATGTCCAGCACACTGAACACCAACACAGATCCATAACTAACTCCGGTAAGGATCCAATAAGAAACACACAACACAAGTCGCACTGGTCAAGGTATGACCACCCCACGCTACGCTAAACCGAGGATCCACGAATCATCTAAAAAAGAAATGAAACCATATACAGAACAAGAAGGATACTCTTTCTCTGCATCAGCCTTTCAATTCATCTATCCATTTCCATCCTTGCTTTGTTCTTTTCTTTTCTTTCAATTCATTTCACAATTACTCTATTCTGTCGATTCCATTGCCTTTCCCCTTTCAATTGTAGACGATTCTACCTTGCCAATGGCGCTTTATCTCCTTGGACTGAACCTACTTTCACATTTTTCCAACTGTGTTTGCAACATTTCTTTCGGGACCACTTCACCTTTCTCGAATATCTTATACTGTAATATTCTTTCATGCCGCCATTTCTTTTTTCTTTTTTTTCTATTTATCATTGCTTGCTATTATTCTGCCTCATCTGCATTTACATTCGCAACTGTACATCTTCAAAGAAACCAATCACCATCTTTGAATTTCTGTCTTTTCATATTATTCTGCTCATACCTACCGTTTTAATCATCTCTGATTAAAAACCATAATAAACTCTGCTCCTTTATTCCACTGTGCAAAACTTTACACTTTCTTCTTATCCCAGTAAAACTTGACAGTCTGTGGATATTAAATCTTTCTTGTTTCCGCTTCCACTGCGCTACTCTGATCACACTGAACACTTGCAAAATATTCCACAATTTCTGTTCACATTATTATTTTCAATTATTTCCATCTGGCTTTAACTGAATTCATTTCTAACTTTAACTGCTTCTCAAATCATCTTATTCAATTAATTCATGCTGAAGAAATTACTGCAATTTTTGACCTTCCAAACTGCTATTAACATGGTTTACTCTTCATATACCTTTCTTACTTTACTGACATTCTCTAGCTAATCTCATAATTCTGTGGCATAAACTTTCCAAATATTACTTAATCAATCTGCTCCAGCATTAAACCCTGAAATATCTTAATAACAGTTCACTTTTGTTCAATTAAATCATTTCTTTGCACCGATATGCAAACTCTAACTAATATTTTCTGACTCATCTAATTTTATTCACTTCATCATTTGCTAAATTCTTCCTTTCTTTGGTCCATATTTCTTCTTTATCTAAACTGCCAATCATTCTAATCATAACATCTTTTCCGCAAAATACTTCTCTTATTCATTCTGCTGCCTGGCTAATCTTGCTGTACTGATCATACTATAAATCTTTCTAGTATTTAATTATCTTCTTTAAATATGGCAAAAACTCAAATTTAAATACCAATTTCTTTAAATATAACAACTTGCTCTGCCTGCTTCCTCATTCCATTAATGCTCTTTTCTCAAATAACATAATTATTACAATCTGCCTTGCTGTTTTTCTCAACTCAATATTTATTAACTGCTTCTCTCCATTAATGCACTTCTTCCATTCTATTTCATTTGCCTTGAACTCATTCTAACATACTTAACTTTAATTTTAATTTTCCTCGAACTGCTCATAGTTACTAACTTTCACTGCTCTTATCTTTAGCACAGCCATCTTTACTACTACTCTCTCTGAAGAATTCCTCATAACCTGTCATTCATCAACTAAATATTTCTCTTATGCAATTCTTAGAAAATCTCTTTGCACACTGGTTCTTCTTTTCTCTCTTTTTTATTCAACTATCCTTTCTATACATATTTGTACAAATCCTCATATTAAACTTCATATTACCATCACTATTCATAACAACGCTTTTCTCAAATTTCCGATCTTAGGTACACTTAATCATCACTATTCTTCTATGTACCAGTACCTCTTTTAAGCTGATCTGCTTTACTTAATCATGCCAAACTCTTCATAACACTAATCACATTCTCATCCATACTGATTCTTGATATCATCTGACTCAGATCTCTAATGCCACAATACCTTTGATGAGGTTCTCAACTATACTTTGCACATTTAATCATTTTCGACACACTCTGAGCTGTTCCTCATCACCTCGTTACCATATACCTATCTCTTCTAACTCTGTATTCTTACTGAATTCCATATCCAAACTTATTAATTTCCTCAATCCTTTAACTGTGAATCTTTAACAACCAAATCATTCTATCACAAACTACACACTGGTATAATCACACAGATTATACCACCTCTAATCACATCAACTTTCAACAACTGCTAACGGCTACCAAATTCTCAACTCAAAAACACATTTTTCAGAACAAATTCAGATAAATACTATATTAATCAACACAAAACAACAGACTTACTACCAGCAGTGGACATTAATCCATGTATTGGGACATTGTAACTTCAATGTCTTTTTCATATTCTAACTGGACATTGCTCTGATACCAACTGTGACGGCCCTGGATATTTATCCCCATTAAGGCTCCAATCCAGATCTGCCTCCCGCGAACGGATCGAAGTCTCGCAAGGGATAGCTCACACAACTGTCCAGTAAGAATATAAAAGACAAACCACAAGAGTATAAGACACAAGAAAGAACATGTGCTCATACCTGCATATAACAATTTACAACTATCCAATTACATTAATACATGTCCAATTAAAAAGTACAACTACCTGGGGCATACCCCGAGGGAGCACAAGCTCACACAAACTAACTACTACACAACTGTTGGTGGTACAAGTCTGACACAACGCCGCTACAAGCCAAACACTCGGCAAGCCCTGAAAAGAACTGTAGGGGTGAGCCTCAACAAGTCACTGGCTCAGGAGGGGCTACCCAAAACAACACCGTAACCACGGACACCTCAACCCAAATGAGTCTCACTGGCAACACCAATAGCCAAACCATTTCATGCTCACAACATTTATATTTAAATAACACTTTAAACAGTAATTGATAAACAAATGCATATTCCTTATAAAGAAAGAGGAATCACAGGCTAGTCCGCTCAACAACTGAAATGTCTAGGCCGCAAGCCTCATAGGCACACCACAGTCACAACCAATCATTTAAGCTATAAGCCGCACAAGCAAATCACTACCTAGGCTATAAACTTCACAGGCAAATCTCAAGTACGTGGGTAACAGGACTGCTAACCAAAAACTGTCCCTTTATGCCCAAACCACAATATGTCGATAGCCACACACACCAAGTAACATGATCGGCTACAGCAGGCCAATCCATCACACATGAAAACCATATACGGTAGTTTACCGGAGGAAGGCAAAACACATTGAGTGGAAGGTCACCCCACACGACCTCCACGAAACACAGTTCCACGTCAACACAGAAAGACTGGTATATGACATACCACCACAACCATTACCCACACAGGGTACAGGTACTGTGGGTACCCCATTTCATTAATGGGCCCAAACCCCAGCCCATTACCCAAGCCGCTAGCACCGGTTTTAGCCCCTCATGGGCTGTGCGCAGGAGCCCAAAAGGCCCATTCAAAGGCCACCAAGGCCCATCTGAAATCAACCCTCATCTCACCCCATAAAGTGGGGGTGAGAGTAAGCTTTGTGACACAACCCAGTCCAAGGGAGTGCCACAAATGGTAAAAGGTGCCTCTGCCATCTCTCTTGCGCAGGACCAGAATTGGGGCCTTTTGGCCTTCTCTTCCCTTCTAGAAGACTTGGGCAAGGGCCCAGCAAAAGGGATTACGTGAAGAGGGCCAAAGGAGAAGGGGGAGGAGGGTCTCTCTGGTTTTCTTCTGAAGCAACCACCAGCAAGAGCCAAGAAGAGCCCCTGCGTTTTCTGCTCAAGAGGGTCTTCCACCCGTGAAGAAGCAAGAGGAAAAGAGAGAGAAGAGAAAGGTGAGGTGGGAAGGTGAGAGAGAGAGATACTTTTTCTTTTCTTCTTCTTGTCTTGTCCCATCAAGAGAGAGGAGAGGGAGGAGATGCCATGTTGAAGCTTCCGTCCCCCATTTCTTGTACTTCTTTCACCCATCTCATGAAAGCATAATCTTATGCACCCCTTTTGGGTATTTTATGTGAATGTGTTGTCCATTTTGCATTTATTGCATGCTCTCCTCCCATCCATCTTGGGTTTCAAAAATTTTCCTTTGCAAATGGGGTTACGGATGGGATTACCTCTTCATAAAGGTACGTCTCTCTCCCCTCTAATACCTCACATGAGGCCAAGAAGCCTCCCATACCTCAATAATGAGGTCATGGGGGTATAAGACCTCATGCCCACTTAATGCATGCAAAGCATGCTAAATCGTTCCCCTCAATAGGCCAAACCCCTTGCTGTTTTTCTTCATGCAAAGACCAGTTTCTACTGCCTTAGCCGCCCCTCAATGGTCCCCTTTGTGGTCAATGTGTATGCCCTTGGTAATGGTCAAGGGATTGAGCAAGCAATGCTCATATCCCCTTGACTAAATACCTTCTCCAAGACCCATCCAAAGAGTCCATTAAGCCTTGTTCGCACCCCCCCCCCCCCCCCCCCCATAAGAGATGGTTCATCACTGTTCAAACGCCCCCATCAAAGTCCCCATTGCGGTCAATGTGCATCCATGGCAATGGCCAAGGGGATTGAGCAAATAATGCTCATATCCCTTTGCCTAACGCCACCTCCAAAAGACCCTTTCAAGGGGATCATCAAGTCTGATTCACCCCTCTAAACAGACCACCCTCATTGCGGTTTTCAGCCTCATTGATGTGCGTTTCAAACCAACACCGATAGTCTCAAGAGTCCCATTTCGCTAATCAAGGAGGTTGGGCAAATGATGCCTAAATCCCTTTGCTTAGCCCATCTAGAAATGGGTTGCAATACCATCTCAATATCCAAAATCACCCTGGCCATGAGCAAGGGCGTTCTTGGAGAGAGGCGTTGTCACCCCTTGCACAGGTGACTGGCTGCGCTGATTCAGCCTGGTTCTGGTTCTGGCAGTCCTGTAAGACCAGAGCAGAGCTGCGCCGATTCGACGTCCTGGCCATCACGTTGGCCGAAATCATGTGAGCAAAACCATTACTCTATGTGACACCGGCTGATAAACAGTCAAAAGACACAATATGAGACCCATCCACATCCTCGGATCGGACAACATAATGTTCGTGTCCGGACGGGTGGGTTCGCATGTGATTCATCGTCCCGCGGGTTGTTTGGCCATAACATTGCCCGAATCTCCGTAGGCATGCCTGGGGGATCGAGGTCATAGGCCGTCGGAGTTACGCCATTTTACGACGTACACTCTCCCTTTTGGTGCCATCTCCGCTCGTGGTGGATGAGCATCGCGCTTCCCCCTCTATCACCACGATAAGGGGAAATGCTGCCGAATTTCCCCCGCGAGGGTCGAGTTGGCGCAAAACTCCTAAAAGAGGTCATTAGCTTCTAATTGAGTTGGCAACGTTGCAAACGAAAGCCAATTCGATGATGTCTATGATTTCAGTCGGGCTGCGCCGATTCGCCTTATCTCGTCAGCTGCGTCAATTCGAGGACGTCTGCGAAGTGCGTTGAGCCATCGAGCTCCGCCGAACGAATAGAACTTCGTTTTAAATGCTCAAGGGACCCAAACGGCAAATTAAAATCGTTTAATAATAAAAAAAGAATTGTAAAAGCAAATTGACCTCTTTTCAAACAAAAAAGGGAAGAAGAAAGTAAAAGGCCATTCCATGTTGTTAAATGACTAAGTTCAACCCTTTTTCAAATGACAAAATCACCTCGGTTTTACAAAGGATCAAAGGGTCGAATTAAACCTTCTTTAAGAGAACAAAAGACCGTCTCATATTTTGTAAAAGAACAAAGGACCAACTTGAACTATTTTCAAGCAAATCAAAGGTCACCCCCCATGTTTTCCAAAAGAGCAAGAGATCAAATTAGACTTTTTTTCTCGAGTCATAAAAGATTGCATCACCATGCATAAAAGAGTCAAACCGAACCTTTCCAAATAAATGATCATCACATGTTTTGCAACAAAAAGAGAAGAAATCAAATTGAAATGATTTTTAACAAAGACCAAATTGTATCTATTTTCAACAAAAAGTAAAAGAGACCACCCTTTTCAAAGTTGTCTTTCTCAAATAGATTTAAAAGACCCAATTGAACCTTTTTGTGATAAAGAGGACCAATAAATAAATAGGCAAAGAGATTGGGTAGCGGGTTGAGTGAAAGGTCTATTGGGTTCGATTAGGCGTTCGTCTTGCTCCCTAATATTTCAGTTCAATTATGCTTCGCACCCTTTATCGAATGTCCCGTTTTAAGGTCACGAGGCTTTCTAATCTGCCGATTAATCAAGGGTTTTCTCTTTCTAAAAGAGATGTAATTAAAGTCGTTGCGCTCAGGCAACGACGGGATTTTGGTCCAGGACCCGACCACTCACTTTCGTTTGACGAAGTCAAACGGCGCGCACAAAAGACTTGAAAGCCCTCCGACTCTCGGAGGCAAACCATTTGGTTGTCACTTCGGTGACTGGCACGCCCACGCTATGCGGATTGCCGATTCATCTCACGTCACCATTGCTCGTGTAGCATCCGACGGGACTTGGATTGGCAATGCGCATGCATCCATGAGAACATGAGACAACACAATAAATAGAACCTTTAAAAGATTTTAATTTTTCAAATTTTTTCTATTTCCACAGGTACCTATTACCACAAGGCACCAGCACGGAAACCACAAGTGAACTAGTGCCGTAACAGGGCACACCATAACAAATTAAACCACATTTGGTGAGTCAACACTCACTAACCATAACCAAAACTGTGCCACCACTCGGGCACACCACAAGCTACAACCGCAGTCAAAACTGTGCCAACACCAGGGCACACCTCGAACGAGTCAAACCTCGACTACGAGTCACAAACTCATGAACCACGACAAGTAGTAAAGCATGAGTCGGAAAGGAACGACGCCACCACACGGGAACAGACTACTGGCTGATCAGGCCAATATCCAACCCGGACAACACAACACAAGAACAACCTCTCAGCCTCGCAGTCACGGACGAAAGGTCCAACTGCCGCTCCACGAGAACAAGTCAAACAACTGTGGAGACCAACCAACACCACACCTGCAGACACACAGCTGCAGGTCCATGCCTAGCACCTCTAGGGTCTCTGGCCGGAGCACCCTAAAGTGAGGCACTGGAAAACAGGACTAGCTGGGGACCAGTGACGTCTGCTGGTGTCCGTACCCCCAACTACAAGCGCGCTACAAGCGACTGCACACCCACCAACACAAGTCGCTGCCCTACTGTCGTCTTTCCCTCAGCCGGACGTACAACTCAAACACAGGAGTGAGGGTGTCCAGAAAGACAACACAGACCTCAACAGTACAACACAAGTACCGGGAGAAACCCCGAGCACAACAAACACACGTGCCTGGCTCACAAAGAACCTGGGGTACCCGACTAGAGAGGCATTCCGGAATAGGCGCCAGACCACCACACTCGGCAATACACAAACCACATTACTTACACATTTATTACAAATCACGATCTACGTGTGAGGAATAGCTTGTCCTGGTCACTCACGACCTGCAAGCTAGCCTACACAAAATACATATATGAACCATATTAAAAATAATGCCACGACTTGTCATTGGTCACATAGTGACCTTTACTGCCATACTAGACACAATATACAATAACACTCATATTTTTTACTTATCCATTTAGGATGTTTACAAGAGATCCTAAAGGATCAAGGCTAGGTTCCAACGTGAACCTCATCGCCACAACACCACGGATTAATTATAATAATTAAGACATAATAAACACAATGATATACGATATGCCATGCACATACAAACTACATGCACGACATCTAAACCACGTAGACTCCACGTGTATAATACACCATGACTGGTGTACTACACATCAACCATGTAAACAATATATCCAGCCCATGGACAACATGCACACATATATATTACACATTAATCACGTCAAGTATGCCCATCTCGTGAGCAACACGCTCTATGAGCGCAACAAGTATACTGGCTCTCATCTGTCATTGCCATGCACACACAACCACGTAACATGTACAACAAGAAAAACCTCATGAAACACACTGCGCTAATACCTGCACAGGTTGGCGGCAGCATCGATTGCCGTCCACTGGTTATAAACGGCAGCATCCCCTGCCGTTAATACCAAATAAACTCGATATTAACGGCTAGACATCTGGCCGTTAATCTCCAACTGAAGAACCCGACGTCAATCGATGTTGACGCTAAGATCTTCAGCTCCCAGGTATACAAAACACACAGACCGGCCCAAGGCCAATCATACGGGCAACTTAGCCCTATAAACAATAAGAAAACAAGGGGAAACACTTCCCCTTACATCTAAATACTATAATTAAACTAAAGAAACAAGATCCAACGCTCGGATCGATCAAACCACCCAATTTCCCAGCATGGAGAATCCTTTCCTAAAAACTCAATTAACATACGATCTATGCAACAAAGCATGGCGAATCAACCAGGAGAGATCAAAGGGTCCAGTCCCTACCTCAGAAACGCAATTAAACCTCGATAGAACCTCAAATTACACCGAACCCCCCAGGAGCTTCCCGCGAATACCGCCCTCCAATCCATCATTCCCCGCCTGATCTACCGCTGCTGCGCGCATCACGGCCTTCCCACGTGCTCCCGTCGACCGCCGGAAGTAGTGAAGAGGCACAAAGGTGAAGGTGGGGGAAGAGGAGAGGAGAAAATGGGGAAAGAAGAAGGCTCGGGTTACCCCTAAAAACACAGGCGCCTCAGGTTAACGTCAACCTCTGCGCCGCTAACCAAACCGCCCCAACAAGTCGTCCACAACGCTCGCCGCCAAGTTCAACAGTCGACGTCTACAACGATGGACGCCAAGAACTGTTAACGGCAACACCATTGCCGCCAACACACAGAAGACGTCACACACCTGGACGCCAACCCACTGTTGATGTCCAGCACACAGAACACCAACACAGATCCATAACCAACTCCGGTAAGGATCCAATAAGAAACACACAACACAAGTCGCACTGGTCAAGGTATGACCACCCTATACGCTAAACCGAGGATCCACGAAGATCCGAAAAATGCGCGACATTACAACATGCTTGGGAGCAAGTGGTTGTAATACCCCTCTTTGAAGGGAAGACCAAGTTTTCTTAGTGGTTACTGAAAATCCCAAGGTGTACATATGGTGGCCGGATGTAGGACTCTTAATTGAGAGGAGGTCTAAACTAGGATAAATCTCTTATGTATTATTTGTTATTATTTTCCGCCAAGTTACACTTGTTTCACACACAACACACAAAGTACTAACATATATGTTAAGTGTTCTTTCAGATCCAAATATGTCAATTTATAGAAAGTCCTATTCAATCCCCTTTGGAACATCTATAACTCCATCTAGATTCAACACAAGTCCAATGGAGTTTGGAGGGTCGCGATGCGGTCCAACTAGTCCGTTCTCACTCTCACCTTGCACGGTTTTGGAGCCGCGTCGGGAGGACAAGCGTGGGGCCGTAGTTCGGCCAGACTACGACTTTTGGTTGTGTTTTGTCCATGTGTCTCACTCCGATGGGAGGGGAGATCTAGACTTATGGTTGAGCAGTAAGACGTTGATGTGATCACTTGACCACTGACTAGTAGTGGTTGGTTTGTTGCTAGTGCTTGTTGTCCAAACGAGGGTTTTCCATCTCAGTGTGCAGCCTCGTAGCATCCACATAGCATGCTTACCGAGTTGAAACCATATGTTGTTGCGCCAAGTTGGCGGTGCTTGTAGACCCACGTACCCTTCTGTTTATTTATTTCAGACCTATGCAGTTATTATTTTGTTATATTACATGCTTAACTAGTAGCTCTGTTTACTTGAGTTACCACTGCTTTTCTGCTTAGTGTAGCTAGTTGGTTACTTTAATACTACCTTTCTCCTATCTAGTTCGGCCATGTTGCTCTTTAGTTTTCAATGTTCTAATTGGTGAGGGGTCGGGTTCCTTACTGGGCTTCGTTTGTGAAGCTCATTCCCCTTTACTTGTTTTCAAGTTTGAGCTCATGGTAATTGATCCTTCTATTCGGACAGTTACAACAGTGTTGCGTCGCTTGCAAACAACAACGATAGCAATGGTCTGTGTTTCTTTTCACTTACACTATTATATGGGATATTGTGTATATTTTCTATTCCATAGATGCAGCTCTTTAATTGCTTAGCTATTTAAACTTGTTGTATATCTCATGTTTCTTAAACTTTTTAGGTTTTCAAATTCGTGCATGATAGGGATGCTTGGAGGGTTTCTGAGTATTGAATTCTTAGGTCGTTACACACAATGTGCACCTATGTCAACCCTTCACTGTAATCAGGCCCACACACATTTTATCTTGTTTGTCGAGTACAAGACAACCAAAACCCTCCCCACAAACGCATATGTGCAGCCTGCATATGACACCACCTAGAGATTTGTCAAACGCTATCCACAACAGTACACAAACTGCATCGTTAAGACACACACGTGCTTGACAAACCAAGCACACACACAAATGTTCTTTTTGTTAAAAAAAAAGGTAAAAACAACACTAGACAAGGAGGGAATTACAAATTAATGCAAAGAACAATATTTCCCCTATCATAAATTGGCCCTTATGTCATCTCCGCTTGACGAACACATGATGAAGAATAGTTGAGATAGAATCTCCTTTCCAGATGAAACCTACAATCAGAAACAACTTCAATACATCCACTTGATTGTCAATGTACCTTTAGAACGTCTAGAAACCTTTTTGGATGCTCAACACATGAACAAGTTGAGACAAGACTTTCTATGGCTTGAGTAGATCTCCTATGAAGTCTAGGACACGAAAAAAAAAACACTTCTTGGAGGCCTAGAGGCATGCCAAAAACTCAAGAAATAATTGTATTTAAACTCCCTTGAACATCCCTGAAGATTTGGAAAGAATCTAACTTGAATTGGTCAGAAAATTAAAAGTCTACTAATGCTCCTACAAAAAATCAACTTTTGGACACCAATCGGTTGACCAATGCATCTTTCAATTGACCTATGTCTTTCGTCAATCGACCAATTTAATATTAACCCTAAAATCAAAGCTTACTAGATGAATCGATCGACCTATGACAATTTTCGATCGACCTACACACATTTCGATTGACTAATTCAAAATTTTGATCAACCACATTGGATTTTAGTGGACTTATCCCTCAAGTAGGTCGTCTTGTGTGAATAGTGTCAACAATTTCAGCACTAACTATTCACTGGATGTGTTGGTCTTCACACACTTATACTTGACTTCTTGACTTGATATTCTACACACTTAAAAGACGCATGTTAGACCTTCAATTTCACACAAATTAGGCCTTTAAATATGCACTCAAATATGTATAAAAATATGAACAATAAAGCACAAAAAAGATGTTATTAATTCACGCCATTAAACCCACTTAAGTGTTTTAGTGCACCAAATAAATAGGATGTTTTGGATAAATTTTGTTATCATCAAAATCAACTTATGTACATCAAAGTACAACACACGTAGTCGTCAACGAATATTGTTGTCAACAACTACTTTCGAATTGTCATTAATTGATAGCCGCTGACAAATCCCTTTTCACCTGTAGTGCGGGTTAACATTGAACAACATATCAACCTTTCTAAACAAGTATATTATAGCTATTGTGGTGGTAAGTTTCGTTGTTCGGTAACGTGCCGAACGGGTCCCCATTTGAAGGTTGAGAGCAAACGATCGCCGATGCGGACGGTAGCCTGCAAGATCAGAACATGCGTCAGGGGGACCCGGTTGAAGAACCGGGGGACCCCTCCGATCTCAAAGTCAGATGCCTATCACGAAAGGTGTAGCATATTCATCGTTCGGATTTTGTCATTGTGCTTGTGGAGGCCAGTGTGTGGCCAATGACATGCTTAGCAGGTGTCTACATAGGTTTCCGGGGTGTTGTGGGCCGACAGGTTAGGCCCAACGTGCCTACATGTTCACTGTCTGTGAACGTGACAGTGAGAAGCGTCGCGTTCTGAACGCGACAGCCCTGGGTGTCGCGTTCATAGAACCATTGTTTGGGTCGATGTCTGCATGCACGCCGCGTGTCACACACGGGGTGGGGCATGCTGACGTCAGGAGTGGGAAGGCGATGGCCACAACTGTCGCGACAGTGTGCTACGTGGCGTTCCCAACCGAGCTTCATTTTAAGAGGGTTTTGGCCAGACAGAGCTTTTGCAAGCTCTGCTCGGCCAGGAGAGGTGTTGTTGCGTGGTTTTGTGGCGATTTGGCGTTCCAATGGAGTTCTTGGCATGCTCTCGCCGCGAGGTCGTTACGTGGAGCGGGAGAAACACCGTGTAGATCTCGTTCTTCGCGTTCTTCGTGGAGGTAGGGAGATTCCACCTGTTTTATCGCATGGATTGTGTGTGTGTTGTGTTTAATGTGTTATTGGCTCTACAAACAGTAGATACCATGCTAGGACACACATTAAAGCATGAAAAATGGATGAAAACACTGGTTTGAAGGGTCTAAAGGGGAGATCTGGCGAGGGGTCTCCGGATTAGGGTTCCTGCCTGTGAAGGCGACGGACCCTCTTGTCGCGATCAGGTCGCGACAGGCTGACCCGTCGTGTTCAGGTTCTTGAACGCGACATATCGGGGTGTCGCATTCAGATGGTGACATGGGACTCTGTCGCATTCACAGCCGAGGGTCTGTTTTGTGTTTATGCATGTGAGCATGTTATCCGATTATCGTGTATGGTGATGCATGGCAATGGTAAGCGGTGCATTGGCATCTGTAGCGCTCGGGGAGCATGCTATGTGTGTGGTTTGCGTAGTGTTCACGTGGTTGTCATGGGGTTTCACGTGGCTTGTGCGGTGTGCATGTGGTTTGTGTGTGCGTGGTGAGTAGTACAATGCCTACCGTGGATACTGTTGGGTTTACATGAGATTGTCAGATTTACAATTGAAATGATTATTTTTTATGATGAGCATTTAATGAACAATACACATTGATGTAATGTGCATGTGTGAAACATGATAAGAATCACAAGTCAAGCAAATGTTAATCAAGAAACACATGTTTAATTTGATCATTTATATGTTCATAATATCTCACTGACAATGTTCTTAAATATAGGTGAGAAAGTGTGCAAGTCAAAGCATCAAAGTCAAGAGCAAAAGATCAAATGAAACACAAAAGGCAAGTGCCTGTCGACAGCCCCAAAGAGGCCTGTCGACAACTAGACACAGACAGCTTCAGAAATCTAAGTGTGAAGTGTGCCTGTCGACAGCCCCAAAGGTGCCTGTCGACAGCTAAGCACGGGGAAGTGAAACAGACTTCAGGACAACTGTCCCTGTCGACAGAGGCCAATCGCCTGTCAACAGCCATTGACAGGAAACTGTCTCTCGGGAAGCCCAGTCTTCTGGCTTTTGTAATTCTGTCAGCACCTGTCGACAGATGCACTTCTTTCTGTCGACAGACAAAGAGAAACTTCAGTTCCGAGATTTCTGTGTGTTTCCTATGTGGGTGCTTCCATTTATCATGACTCTCCATACTTGAACACCCATATATAAGGAACCTTCTGAAGGTATTTTTGTACAGAAGTATCCACCATACCAAACCCTAGCAAAATCTAAAGAGAAAAAAACTCTCCTTGTTGCTCTACTTCAACCTTCCGTCTAGGGAACGAAAGAGCCATTGTCCGAACGGAATTGAAGCCAGGTTGTCCATCTCTCAAGCTTCTCCATCAACTGATACCTATCAAGACGGAGCTTGAAGTTCATCTGAACGACCATCGTGAAGAGTTCAATATCAGGATTTGATACTTCAACTCAGAACTCTTCTTTGTCTCTATTTTTCATATCTTGTGTGTGTGTTGTTGGGGTCAAGCGACTCTTGTGCTTGATCTACGTAGTTAGCGTTGTTCTGATCGTGTGTTTACGTCAGACAGTGTGGTGTGTGTGTGTTGTAGTGAGTGAACTCGCTTATAAGCAGTCGTTTCTACGTGTGTGTGTGTGGATGGTGGACGTAGGATACACAAGTTGTGTACTCCGAACCACCTTAAATCCTCGTGTCCTATGGTTTGCACGCTTTCACGATAGTTGATTGGTAGGCACGCTGGTTTTACACACGTTAGATAGGATGTTCGCATTTTATTCACAATAAGCACACTAACTGAAAGCCAAATCAAACTTGAATCTGTTTAAGAATTTGATAAGTTTGTGTTCTCATTTAAAAAGAAGTCAATCTTGGTTAAAGTTAGTTGTAATCTATTCAACCCCCCCCCCTTCTAGATTACCATATTGGGCAATTCCGCACATCTTTCAATTGGTATCAGAGCGAGGTTTCTCCGACTTACTACTTTTAAAGCTTGATCTTACGATCAGGAGATTCTTGATCTCATGGAATCTAACAAGGGGTTAATGCCCGAGGGACACTCAGTGTCTAGGCCACCCTTCTTCGATGGCACTGACTATCTTTATTGGAAAAATCGCATGCAGGTGTTTCTAAGAGCTCAAAATTTTGAGCTATGGAAGATTGTCAGCAAAGGAGCCTACACCCTTCCCGAGGACGAAGATACCTAGACAAATGACCAGATTGCGCAGGGAACTCTCAACTGGAGCGCCTTGAACATGATGCAGTGCGCAGTGCATCCCAAGGAGTATTCAAGAGTCTCCACATGCACCTCAGCAAATGAGATGTGGGACAAGCTTGAACTCATATATGAAGGTACGTCTAAGGTAAGGGAAACCAAAGTCAGTATGCTAACATCTGAATATGAAATGTTTAAAATGAAACATGATGAAACCATATCAGATATGTTTGCTAGATTCATGTTAATAATCAATGGTTTGAAAGGTCTTAAGAAAGAATACTCAGAAAGTGACTTAGTTAGGAAGATACTTCGGTCTCTTCCATCCTCGTGGAACACTAAGGCCACTGTCATTGAGGATTCTAAAGGTCTTTCAAAAATGAAATTGGATGAATTAATTGGCTCCCTGATGACATATGAAAAAAATGTGAAGAGAAAAGAAATTGAAGAAAACCCAAAAAAATTAATTGCTTTAAAAGCTTCCAACAAAAATTCTTCAAGTTCCAAAAAGGATGCTCAACAGGAAAGTGATGAAGATCTAACGTCTAGTGAGAGTGAGAACGATGAAATGGCAATGCTCACTAGATAGTTCAAAAAATTCCTTAAATTCAAAAGGAAAGGTTCAGGTAACTCCAAATCCTTCCAAAAGAAAGATTTTTCAAATAAATTTGAGTCTAACAAAAAATCTGACATTGTGTGCTATGAGTGCAAGAAATAAGGGCATATGAGAGAGAATGCCCAGAACTGTTGGAACTGGACTGTTGAAGAGGACGAAGATGAGGACGCACAAGCAACCTCTGGAGATGAAGAAATTCAATGCTTAATGGCAAGAAGTGACGACTCCAATGAGGTAAACTCTTCCTTTGAAAGCTATTCTGTTGATGAATGGGAAGAAGCATACACTATCTTATTTGAAAAATTCTGTGAATTCAAATCTGAAAACAAGGCATTGAAAAAGAAAATCAATTCTATTGTTCATAGCACAAACAATGATGAACAAATTGCATCCTTAAATAAAGAAATTGAAATGATGAGAATTGATGAGGAAGTTCACAGTGAGGAAATAGATTGCTTGAAAATAAAATTGTAAGAAATTCAAAAGGAAAGTCTAACCAACTCTCTTGAATGTCTTCAAAATGAACATCAAGAAACTAAGAAAAAGTTGGAACAAGCTGAAAAAGATCTAAAAGAAAATTCTGAAGATCTTACAAGGTTCGTTAAGGGAAAGCAAAATATTGATGAAAATTTGGGATCAAATATCTTTGTTGCAAAACATAGAATTGGGTATTAACCTGCAAAACAAAAGAAAATGGGACAGACATTGATAACTTCTTTTATTGATCCTAGCACAAGCACAAGCAACCAAGTCCCTCCAAAGAACAAGAAAAATCAAATCAAGGGTAAGCAACACCAACCTAAACAAAGGTCCTCAAGTGTTCAGACGAACAAGCCACCTGTCAACAAGCTCAACAAAAGCTGTCGACAGGCATGGAAGACTCTTGCCAAGGGACAATCATCCAGACAATTTTTGGGTAGAAAGAAAATAAATGTTCTGAGAAAATCCTCATCATGCAGCATTTGTAAGAAAATTGGTCATAAAGAAAATCAATGCTGGAATAATTCAAACAAACAGAAATGCAAGTAAATCTGGATTCCAAAGCATTTACTTTTTGGCATGAATGATACACTAGGACCCAAAGTAATTTGGGTACCAAAACTTCTTGTCTGATCCACATATGCAGAATGCCTAGCATCCCAAAATCAAAACAAATGGTACTTGGATAGTTGCTGTTCGAGGCACATGACAGGCGACAAAGACAAATTTTGTTTGCTGGTTGAAAAAAACGGAGGTCAAGTTGTCTTTGGAGGTAACAATAAAGGCCAGATCATCGGCACAGGTAAGGTTGGTAAGTATGCCACTAACTCAATAGACAATGTTCTGTTAGTTGATGGTCTTAATCACAATCTGCTTAGTATAAGCCAACTATGTGATAAAGGTCATAAAGTTATATTTGAATCAAACTCATGTCAAATTGTTAATAAGGAAACATGAAGTATTAAGTTTTCTGGAAAAATGGTGAACAACATTTATTTGGTTGATTTAGATGATCCAGAAAATGAGAATTTGTGTCTTGTTGCAAACAGACAGGATGAGCTCACTTTGTGGCATCGTAGGCTTGGCCATGCAAGCTACAATGTATTGCACAAGATTATGAGACTGAAATTGGTAAGTGGACTTCCTGAAATTTCCTTCAATAAGAATGAAAGTTTCTGTGATGCATGTGCACAGGGAAAACAAACCCGAAAATCGTTCAAATCAAAAGCACCGGTAAGCACCTCTAAGTCTCAATGGCAACGGTTTGATTTTGTCATTGTGGACGACTTTTCTAGGTTCACATGGGTCAAATTCTTGGCATACAAAAATGAAGCACTCAAAGTCTTTGAAGATTTCTTTAATAAGATTGAGCATGGATATGTTCATAAGATATGCTCAATCCGCACTGATCACGGGGGAGAGTTTGATAACAATTCTTTTTCTGATTTTTGAAGGCTCCACGGGTTAGAACACTTGTTCTCCTCTCCAAGGACTCCGGAGCAAAATGGCATAGTGGAGAGAAAGAACAGGACCCTGGTGGAAATGGCTCGCACTCTTCTAGTCAAAAGTCAACTTTCTAGGAGCTTTTGGGCAGAAGCGGTGAACACCTCGTGCTATATTCTCAACAGAGCCATGGTAAGACATGTGATAAAGAAAACCCCCTATGAACTGTTAAAAGGTAAGAAACCCAGTATTGGGTACTTTAGGGTTTTGGCTCAAAAGTCTTTATTCATAACAATAATAAAGTTGATCTAGACAAGTTTGAAGCCAAAAGTGATCAAGGTATTTTCTTGGATACTCAGAACACTCTAGAGCATATAGGGTGTTTAACAATAAGAATAAAACTGTGGAAGAAACTCCACATGTCGTCTTTGATGAGTATCATGCAAAAATTAACAATTCAAATCATCACAGGATTCAAGATAGAGATGACGAAACAATTCTCGAAGAACAACAACATAGAGAAGCAAAAAGAGAGTCTCAAACAGCACCAAAAACTAAGAGTGGATATTTACGCAGGTATGATGATGATGATCATCAAATCCTTCTCAAAAAGGGAGATGCTGAGCCTAATGAAGATCCACAAGAGGAAGACCCTCAAGGTGAATCCCCTCAAGCAAGCCCCCTCAAGAACAACCTCCACAAGATCAATTTCCACAACTCCAAGATCAACCTAGCCCTTCAACAATCACAAATGTGAGGTATTCCAAATATCATCCACTTGATAATGTGATAGAAAATGTAAATGATAAAATTCAAACTAGATCTCAGGTTAGACAAATAGTTGAACAAGATCATTTAGCTTTTGTTTCTCAAGTGGAACCTAAAAATGTGGAAGAGGCACTAAAGGAAAACTCTTGGATAGATGCCATGCATGAGGAACTTGGTCAATTTCAAAAAAACAATGTCTGGAGTTTAGTTCCTAGAACCCCTGAGATTTCTATCATAGGTACAAGTTAGGAATAAGCTAAATGAAGAGGGTAAAGTGGTGAGAAATAAGGCTAGACTGGTAGCAAAATGATACAATCAAGAATTTGGTATAGACTTTGAAGAGTCCTTTGCACCTGTAGCTAGACTTGAAGTAGTTAGAATCCTGTTGGCATATGCATGCTCACACAAGTTTAAACTTTTTCAAATGGATGTTAAAACTGCCTTCCTGAATGGCTACATCAAAGAGGAAGTCTATGTTTCTCAACTACCTGGTTTTGAAAATTTTGAAATGCCTAACCATGTTTACAAGTTGCACAAAGCTCTTTACGGTTGGAAGCAGGCACCTCGAGTTTGGTACGACAGGTTAAGCAACTTCTTGGTGAGTAAAAACTACTCAAGAGGTAGGGTGGACCAAACACTCTTTACTAAGAAAGTTCGCAATCATATAATTGTCATTCAAGTTTATGTGGATGACATTATATTTGGTTCCACTAACCCATCACTGTGTGATGTGTTTTCCAAACATATGCACAGTGAATTTGAGATGAGTCTAATGGGGGAGCTTCAATTCTTTTTGGTTTGCAGGTTAAGCAACATGAAGACGGCTTCTTCATTAATCAAGAAAAATATGTTAAGGAGCTTCTCAAAAGATTTCAATTTGAACAAGTCAAACCTGCCTCAACCCCAATGAGCACAAGCATTAAACTTGAAAATGATGAGAAAGGTAAACCGGTAGATGCAAAGCAATTTCGAGGTATGATTGGATCACTCCTTTATCTTACTGCAAGTAGACCGGATATACAGTTCAGTATTTGCCTTTGTGCTAGATATCAATCTAGTCCAAAGGAAAGTCATTTGGTTGCAGTTAAGAGAATATTTAGATATCTCTCAGGTACGTATGATTTGGGTCTTTGGTATCCAACAGGAAGTAGCATTGATTTGATATCATATTTTGATGCTGACTATGCTGGATGCAAAATTGATAGAAAGAGCACTAGTAGGTACTGCCAACTTCTTGGTGGTTGCATAGTTTCATGGGCATCCAAGAAGCAACATTCGGTTGCACTCTCCACTGCAGAGGCAGAATATGTTGCTACAGGGAGTTGTGCAGCTCAAGTGTTGTGGATAAAAAGACAACTGTCTGACTACAATATTGATATTGGATGCACACCCATCCTATGTGACAATACTAGTGCCATCAATCTCTCAAAGAACCCAGTTTAACACTCAAGGACCAAACACATTGAGATTAGACATCACTTCTTGAGAGATGAAATAGCCAACAAATCCTGAAGCTTAGCTTCATACTCACTGATAAGCAATTAGCTGATATTTTCACAAAACCATTGGCTGAGGATAGATTCACAACACTGAGAAGAGAATTGGGATTGTGCAAAATGCAATGAAGCCCATACCAAATTTTGGAGTATATGTTCTTTGTGTGCATCGACTATGGGGTATATCAAATGGTGAACTGTGGAAGAACAAGTTATGCTTGTTTGGAAACTATCATTATGCGTGAGAAAATATTCTCCGCCACGTATCCATAGTTAGTTGCATCTAAAGATCTTTTACTTCAAACGAGGTCTATGGTTTCTTTTCAATTTGCCCATTCATTTTTCCAGACGAATGATTTTTTGTGATGGTATATCTTTTTGTCATGAACATGTGTGCAATTGCTTACTAAACTGGTGAAAATTTTGTCTTGAATTGCTTGAATGTTCAGTGTCCACATGCACTCACTATGGGGGAGCAAGGTTAAGGTAGATGAGTGAATTTTTCGAAGGAAACTTTCCATTCTTCAGTGCTTTACTTCCCTTGCATGGAGCTCAAATCATATCTCTCATCTCTGCCTTCAAAAAGTCTTTTCACAGCCCCTGTCGACAGCCCCATACATTGCTGTCGACAGCCACTAGCAGGGTTCCTCCTCCCGAACTCAGAATCCTTCAGTCTATTAGCATCTGTCGACAGACAACCCTGTATCTGTGGACAGATGCAGCTCTTTTCAACTCATTTATTCAAATCAGTTAGTAGCTGTTGACAGGCTCTTAATGGTTGTCGACAGATGGACCTTTTGCTGAGTTTTTCATGGCCTGTCTCAACATACTTCATGAGCATGCTTAACTATTGTATTTAAGGTGAAATTTGGTGACTTACTTGAGTTATAATCTTTCATATCCACATAATACCAGAGATATTGTCTAAATCACAATGATTTTGACATACTATTCTTTTGTGACTCTAGGTTGCATCATTTCAAATCACATGAGTCTAACCTAACTCACTTGAATAACTCCCTTGTGGAATATCATTTTTCAAAGTCACGTGCTAAGTTCAAAGGTCGTTGAGGGTTATGTCTTGCATTGGCTTTTAAACCTTATCTAATTCTTGACCTTGAGTTTTTTTTCAAAAAACAAAAAACAAAGGGAGAAAAGCTACCTATTTCACAAAAACAAAAAAAAAAAACAAACGTGTATCAATTAATAGAGAACAAGGCAGAGCAATGCTGAGTATTGCTAAGTAACCGGGGATATGGGCATCACAAATGTCTGTCTTCGCGTCAAACGACTTACTCATTATCTCTGTCTCATGGTCTGATGGACACTTCCACCGAGTAACTGGGGATACCAACATTACCCATGTCTATCTTCACGTAAAAAGGTCAAAGTGATCATAATTACCACTTTTTCTCTTCTGTTCAATAAGAACAAAATATAACAGATGAAATAGAGTGTAGCCTCCTCATTTTTCTTATCAAGGCCAATTTGATGTTAATGATTAATTGCCCATGTAGACATATTTTTCATACACCTTGCTGACTGTCACCCACTAAGAAATATGTTTTTCTGCAATGGCTTTATTCAAGAGGATTATCTTATTTCATATGTTTTGTATAATTTATTCTTCGTGACGCAACTTGAGATTCCGGGAATATTATTTCACAACCATTATAGATGCTTAACGTGTCCCAATTATTAGTGGGTATGACATTTTATAATGAGTATTTTCCTAATTCCCACTTTATATACACATTGGATGCTCGTTGCCTTGAAAATTCTGTCAAAATACCTTATTGGCGCATTTCTGCAAGTGCTTGTCGATAGATGACTGTTCACCTGTTGACAGCCAGCGGCAGGGTTTGTTTTGGAAGCCCAACGGGCGGCTCGTTAGGGCGGATTTTTGGGTCCCTGTCTCTTCAAATATAGGTGATAAAGTGTGCAAGTCATAGCATCAAAGTCAAGAGCAAAAGATCAAATGAAACACAAAAGGCAAGTGCCTGTCGACAGCCCCAAAGAGGCCTGTCGACAACTAGACACAGACAGCTTCAGAAATCTAAGTGTGAAGTGTGCCTGTCGACAGCCCCAAAAGTGCATGTCGACAGCTAAGCACAGGGAAGTGAAACAGACTTCAAGACAAGTGTCTCTATCGACAGAGGCCAATCGCTTGTCGACAGCCACTGACAGGAAACTGTTTCCTGGAAAGCCCAGTCTTCTAGCTTTTGTAATTCTATCAGCACCTGTCGACAGATGCACTTCTTGCTGTCGATAGACGAAGAGAAACTTCAGTTCTGAGATTTCTCTGTGTTTCCTATGTGGGTGTTCCATTTATCATGACTCTCCATACTTGAACACCCATATATAAGGAACCTTCTGAGGTATTTTCGTACAGAAGCAGCCACCATACCAAACCCTAGCAAAATCTCAAGAGAAAAAAACTATCCTTGCTGCTCTGCTTCAACCTTCCGTCTAGGGAACGAAAGAGCCATTGTCCAAACGGAATTGAAGCCAGGTTGTCCATCTCTCAAGCTTTTCCATCAACTGATACCTATCAAGACGGAGCTTGAAGTTCATCTGGATGACCATCGTGAAGAGTTCAATATCAGGATTTGATACTTCAACTCAAAACTCTTCTTTGTCTCTATTTTTCATATCTTGTGTGTGTGTTGTTGGGTCAAGTGACTCTTGTGCTTGATCTACGTGGTTAGCGTTGTTCTGATCATGTGTTTACGTCAGATAGCGTGGTGTGTGTGTGTTGTAGTGAGTGAACTCGCTGATAAGTAGTCGTTTCTGCGTATGTGTGTGGACGGTGGACGTAGGATACACAAGTTGTGTACTCCAAACCACCTTAAATCCTCGTGTCCTATGGTTTGCACGCTTTCACGATAGTTGATTGGTAGGCACGCTGGTTTTACACACGTTAGATAGGCTGCTCGCATTTTATTCACAATAAGCACACTAACTGAAAGCCAAATCAAACTTGAATCTATTTAAGAATTTGATAAGCTTGTGTTCTCATTTAAAAAGAAGTCAATCTTGGTTAAAGTTAGTTGTAATCTATCACCCCCCCCCCCCCTCTAGATTACCATATTGGGCAATTCCGCACATCTTTTAGATACCTCCTTCAGTTGGGAGCCCCAAGTTTTTGTGTGAACCAGACACGTGTGTGTGCTCAGAGCTTGTCCCGGTACTGTGTACTGACGAGGTCTTGTCGTCTTCTGGACGCCCTCACTCTTGTGTAGAGTAGTACGTCCGGCTGAGGGAAAGACGGCAGAGGGACAGCGACTTGAGAGAGAGTTTGTGTTTGTCGCTTGTAGCGCGCTCGTGGTTGGGGGAGACGGACACCAGTAAACGTACTGGGCCTCAGCTAGTCCTATTTTCCAGTGCCTCACTTTAGGGAGCTCGTGCCAGAGTCCCTAAAGGTGCCAGGCATGGGCCTGCGGCAGTGTGGTCCGCAGGAGTGGTGTTGGTTGGTCTCCACAGTTTCTTGGCTTGTGTTTAGTGGAGCGGCAGCTGGACCTTACGTCCGTGGCTACGAGACTGAGAGGTAGTCTTGTGTGGTTTGTCCGGGTTAGTTACTGGTGTCGCGAGCCAGTCTACGTGGCCTGAGTGTGGCGTTCTTCTACTTTAGCACGTACGCCTGGTTGTGGTTTGCCGTTTATTTATTATTGTTGTTTTATGTTAAGCGGCAAGTGGTAAGTGATATTTACAGTTTTATATCATGTTAGCTAGTTCTATAAATTGTTAGTGTAGCCTCCTGCTTTACTACTTGTGTTGGTTGCTCAGTTTCTAGGGGAGTTTCCTACTGAGCCAGTGACTCGAGAGGCTCACCCGTACCCCCTTTCAGGTGAGGGAGAGTAGGAGACTTCGCACCCGTCGTCTAGGTCAGAGCCGCACCGTAGCGGTGTAGGGTCTGCACTACCTCCAGTAGTGTAATTTTCCTTCTTGTTGTACACCTCGGGGTATGCCCCAGGTTGTTGTTCTACTAGTTTGGTTACAGTTGAGGAACTGGCTATGTTTATTTCATGTAAATATTTGTGAGATTGACAATCTTATATATATTTGAGCTGTTTCTTTTTTATTTCTATGGACATGTGAATGGTATCCCTTGCGAGGCTTCGGCCGGTTCACGGGAGGCGGAGTCGTGTTGGGCTCGTTATTAGATTAACGGGTTTGAACGACGAGGACCGCTACAAAAGGTAGGAAGGGAAGCTTCTTTGTGGTGTGTTCTTCGCACGTGGGCAATTGTGTAGGGATGATTGCTCGTACCTCTCTGCGGGAGGCTACCTACCCCTTATATAGGCAAGGGGGTCTGGCGAATCCTGACTCACCCTCCTCCAATGGCAAGAGACAGGATTTGACAGTTAGGTTACCGAGACGAGGGGACGTTCGTTCAGGCCGCCCCTCGGGGATCCCGTGCCAGGGTCTCGGGACTCTGCACTAGGGCCGCTGTGTCGATAGGGAGGCGTGCCGCACCACATCATTAAATGAGGTGCGAGGCCCAAGGGCGGCTACTCATGATTGCCCTTTATGGGGCCCGAATAGGGGACTGCGGACCTGCTCGGTGGCCGCCTACCGCACAGCGGATGCTCGGTGATCTAGCCCTGCTCGGGTATACCAGGGGCTCAGCCCCGTACCGCCCTTGGACGCGTGGTGACCCAAGCGTGTTCGGAAACTTTGGTCGCTTCCAAGGACACGTGGTTGGAGGGGCCGTCGCGTTGCTCTCCAACTGGATCGGGATGGGCCTATGGGCCCAGGAGGCTAGAAATGACCTCCACAGCTATCATACCTAATAACCACCCCTTACCAATCTTTATCAGGCTATCAAACCCTGTTTAGAAGTTTAACTTTATTAAGGAGATAATTAATTTTATAAACTATATAGATGGGTCCTGATCCGATGTGGAGTTCTCTTAAACTGCTCCATTAAGCAAATCCCGAGGGCATCCTTCTTTTCTTTCTCCCTTGCCCGGAGCGTAATTGTAAAAAGGTTGTCACGTATGCTCTCAGAGCTAGTAGAAGACTATGCGTGCAATTACACCGTTGATAACTTGCCAAGGAAGCGGGTCAGGCAATACGTACGCATAGAACTATGGTGGGAAACAGTACGTGCTCTGTGACTCTGTCTCTGGATTCCCTCTGCTTCTCTCTGGTTAATTATTTATGGATGTCATAGATTGTCATGGATATCCAACCTTAAAATGTACAGATGCTTCAGAAGCTCGCCATACTTTTATGACTCAAACGAAAGAGGAAGCAGCGAATTTTTCATCTTATGGAATGCGTCAAAGTATCATTTACAGGCGTGCCCTCGTCTCTGAACTGTTGTATATCATACAAAAACTTTTCCGCTTTGTACGAGTATATATATATATATAGTTCTCGGAACATTAACTTGAAGGGCGGACATGGCGCCGTAGAACTCTGCTAGGTTGTGGCCTTTGAGAGGCCCCGGCGAGGTTCTGGACGGGCGAATGAATGATCGCCCGTAGGCGGCGGGCAAGGTCAGCAACTTCTTCGCTTTGCTTACATATGCCCGCTTCGTGAAGTTGTTGTAGTCATTCGCTTCGATCTCATCCAGGATCTTCCGGTAGAGCAACAAGGAAGCCCACACCTGTAATCAAACAGCGTCCTCAAAGGTAAGCTGCTGGCCATCTAAGAGTCATGATGATTTATACGTGCAGAAATGTTATGAAGAAAAATGGTAATTACTTTACGCTTTCATGCATGATCCTGACTCTTGATTAAACCATACCTAATTAAACCATTTGTACATGACATCAGGTCTCGTTATAAGTTATTTAATTCTCGTTATAGGTTTCGCTCTGGTGTTACAATCTTCTTTTATTAATAAAATTTGGCCTTCCTTGGCTTAAAAAAATAATAATAATATCTCACAGCCCATCTCATGGTCCTAATGATTAACAACCTTTCAATGATTTTTAACTTTACATGGTATAAGTCGATCGATTAAATGGAGAAAGAAACGACAAAACTCGGAAGAAATTAACAAGCATGACCATATGGAAGCTTTTGGCCTTTCTAGCTAGTCCACGTACTGAACCTATCACAGTTAATTGTTAAACCATGTGTGTGGCTCCTAATAATTCAGCTAACTCCCTTTAATATTCTGCAGAGTCTTGGCCAATCACACCTCGAAATTCTCAAGCAGAACGCTTTGGAATCCTGGCACTCTGAGGAGCATACATTATTAATTTTATCGTTAATAATGGTTTTAAACAGACCTGTAAGTAGAACCTGACATGTACAGAATCTTCTGACATGACGAGCATTTCATATGTACCACAAATGTGAACGTGGCTGATCCGGTTTATCGATCGTACTCTCATTAGTCAGTTGGTCAAAAAGAATAATGAGAAAGGTTTTCTGCACTTGTGAAAGTGCAGAAATATCTAGTCTTTACGTCTCCTCTTTTACTGGTGGGAATGAAACTGTCACATAGATCTCTCTCCTCTTTTTTATCAATAAAAGAGGAGAACTGTAGGATGATTAAGTATTTCTGTACTTTCATAAGTGTAGAAATATTTCTCAGAATAATAGGTTTATAGATCATCATATATTAATAAAGGTCATCTACTCACAAAAATCGAACTGAATGGTTAACACCCGAGTAACAAACAGTGGAAAAGGAGAAACTTTAAAAGTAACCCCCTTATATGAATAATCTCAACATCCACACTTTTCTATGCACATTAAATACGTGCAGAAATAGACTAGGGCACATTCATGGAATGATATTCTTATACTAGGATTATTTTTGCACTAAGAAGTCATTAAGAATAGCTTTAATTATGCTATAGTTCTATTTCAACTCAAGTAAAAGCAAAATCATTGATTTGATGAGATGAATATTTTGCATATACCTAATGCAGGCGATTGTGTAATCATTTATGCAAGAAAGTTATATTTTTTTAATAAATTCTTCATATGTACATATAATATTCCTAATATATATATCGAGTAAGAAGAAAGGATCAAGTGAGCGTGTAAACTTACAGGCCATCGACTGGCTTGGCTAAGCTCGGTCACACCTTTCTCGGCCTGGTCAAAGAACATCCTCGCCCTCTTGATCTGGTTTTTCATGAAGTTCCTCCATTTGTCGGTCACCTTCCCTGCGAAGATGTCATCGTCCGACAGACCTGCTTGGGCGAGCTCATCCTGTGGTAAGTAGATCCTCCCTCTGCTTGCACTGCACAACAAAGCAAGACAAGCAAAAGGAGATTACTGTAAGATCGAACAAATCAAAAGGCAACGGAGAAGAGGCAAACTAATTAATAGGCCATCCGCCGGGTGCATACTCTTCTCCCACATCTCTGAGTATGTTGGTTAGCTGGTTGGCGATCCCTAAAGCCAAGGCCGCGTTGTAGACGCCCTCTGTTGTGGCCCGTGACTCCGGCGCTATGCCCATTACGGGAACACTCATCAGCCCCACAGTTCCTGCCACATAGTAGCAGTACAGGTAGAGATCGTCGAAGTTCTTGTATCTTGATTTCCAAAGGTCCATTCGCATCCCTTCAACCATGTCTTTGAAAGGCTGCACCATGCAAGACAAGTAAGTAATTAAGCCAATAATATTTGTGTCCATAGTCGGCGGGTCATCTTTCTACATCAAACAAACCAATTACTAGAGAAGGGGAATATATAGTAGGCATTCAAATTGTAACGTGATTCGCCAAAATTTTGCCTACATTTCCGGTCGCTTTAAGTTTCTTATTATGCATATGAACCTGATCATGGGGGATGACCTCAGTCGAGATGGATCTAAGATCTGTCACAAATCAATGGACCTTCAAGAAAGGACAGCGATAATTTCACTAATGGTGATCAACTCTCCACGCCGACGCGATCATATAACCAAACCCACTAACTTAATTTCCCAGGGTCATTCCAGGAGAGCTCGACATCCAGACAACACTTCGACCTTTTTTGAAAGATTTAGCTTCCTTCAACACTCTCATTTGTCCAAGTGGCACTCCATCCTAATTGGCAAATTGAGCGCCATGTGTCCCTAGGAACGGCGCGTCACTTGTCGAGTTTCTACATAGAATTAGTCCCATATTAGTGAGCCTTGGCCCCCTATAAGTACCACAGTAATCTACCACCGAAGGTCAGCATTAATTGCTCTTATTAATATATATTAGCGTTAGTTAATATTTGACTTAAGCATCTGAGCCCTACCCCAACTTAGCCATGGGACCTCTGACATTTTACTCGCCTTACGGGTCGAACTCGGAACACCTCACCCACCGCATCAACTCAGACAGGACTCCCTTGATCAAGCTCCATAAAGAGACTTGCTTCTTCTGAGTGGGCTCCTCCTTGCCTTGACCCTGTACCGGTCCATGGAGTCCACTTTGATGATCCAAGGCACTCCTATGGAACAGAACCAAACACACTTTTATCATGTAGTGTTAAAAGTGTTCACTCTATATATCATATGGGATTGTGAAAATACTAAGGATTCGTTTGGTTACTTGTAAAATAAATTTATTGAGAAAAGTTATTTCAATGATTAACTTTTACAGAAAAATTAAAAATACAATTACCTATTTCATACCCACGTAAATATTTTGCGTTGAATGCCAGCCGTCAGGCGTCGGACGCCGTCGGACGCTGGACCCCGCCAAGCGCCGGCCGCTGGACATCGGACATCGGGCGCCAGCTGCAGAGCATTGCCTGACACCGACCTTCGGGCGCCAGACGTTGGCCGTCGGCCGCCGGACGTCGGACGCCAGACACTGTCAGACGCCGACCGTCGGATGTCAAGTGCCAAACACTAATTTCTTGCCGCCGACCGTCGAGTTTTAAGTATCGGATACTAAGAATTATAATGGAGATTATAGCCACACTCATGAAAATTCTATATGAAAGAGAAATTTAGAAAAATGATTTACAAGGATGTCAAATTTCACAATTTTAGGTAGAAAATTTCAATGGATTAACTTTTCATTGGTACCAACAGATTATTGTACGAATTTTTTTCCAAATACGGCTCCTAAAGTTCACAACTCTAGTGGATGTGATTAATTTAATGCACACTAAAACATGCACTAAATATTTCAGTGAAGCCAAGAGTCCATGGGTGAAATTGCATGGCACTGTCTGCCAGCAGGTGGGCATCCAACTTATCGCCTCCAATATCCGAGTCGAGACAAATAGTTTGGCACGAGGATAAGGCAAGTTTACGAGACATCCAATGAACAAATGATCGAGTGTAGGCTCGATCTGATCGAGGTGACTGATGTGGTGCATCATTCAAAGAGATGGGTCGGTTGTGAATCTGCCTAAGATGCTCATATATTTCTGAGTACCAGTGCAGCCGCATCCTTGTTGAATGGTCCAAATCCGGAGGTCAAACAAATGCAGTTACTGTTTTTTTTTAAGCGTATTCTGCAGTGGGAATCCCGCTCCAGAGTACTACCAAAATATAAGAGATCATTTATCTGGCACTTTCAGTGTACCTATACATATTATTTGACAAAATTTTCCTAGATTTCACATTAAGTGGACATGCTGGCGGTCGGCTTGGGGAGGGGTGGTAATTTAGGCCCATCTCCCGGCCCGTTGGCGAGCCGCCTCTAGTCTGGAGGGGGCCAATACCGCCTACTTGGAGGCTGGGTCGAATTTATGAGCGACCTAGATTGCTATCCAACGGTGAACGATCTCACTAGGACAGAGATCCTCTACACCACTTCTGGTGCGACACTTTTTGCTTCACAGTTTTTTAAGAATATTTTAAAATTGTAAAAAGATTAAACTTTTTTATTATTATAAGACGAGTAAATTTTATTAAAATCTCATTATAAATGGATAACCTCTAAAAGAATGACTGAGTCTTTAGGGTTTATCTATTTTTAACTGAATAAGTCAATCTTAAGAGAGTAAGTAACTCATTCCCTTGTGAATTACCCATTTCAAAAAGATTTTCGTAAAATTTACTCTTCTTATAATAATTTAATAATAATAATAATTTTTTAAAAAATATAAAGTAAGAAGTGGTGACCAAAAATAGATCTCTTTCCATCTCGCTAGTTCACACGACTTTAATTTGACTAGGTAGCAATTTCTGTGTCTGATGCTTCTGACTTTAACTCCCATGTTTCTTCTTAAACTGTGAGAGGCAAAAGAGTGCTACGAGGATAGCTCCTTATTGTTAAAAAAAAAAAAAAAAGAGGATAGCTCCAAGAACTAGACAAAGAGAAATTTAATAGGTTGGGAAATAAAAAACGTTCATAAAAGGGAGGGACGGAGTCACGGAGGGGTTGGGGGGCGTACCTGGATGTCGACAGGAAACATGGCAACAGTATGAGACAAGGCGGCGTCGAGCATATCGTATGGGCGGCCATCAAACAGATCTTCCAGCCTCGACTCCCACCTGTCGAGAGCAGACGGCGTTATGTGCGAGGCATTGGGTCCATCCACGAGCTCGTCTGTCCTCCTGCACCACACTGTACCCGAGATGTGCGATAACGTTCAGATTTCATCCACAGCTTCGCAAATAAACATCCAAGGGTTAAACACGCACACTCGGCACTTCTAACATGGAGTTTTCACCAAATCTCAATTAGTCTCAACCGGGCAGTGTAGACCTTTGATTACTTCTTGGGTTATCAACAAGGAAACAGGGAAAAGCCCTTCAGCTTTTGTTAATTTCGAACAGGGCTCCGGTGTTGATGAGCTCCCCTTGTTTATTGATTTAATGACCTGTTGCTATAATATCCTCATCAAGAACTTAAAGCCTTCCAGTTTTGCTACCTTGTTCTTTAAAAAATGAAAAGGAGAGACATACAGTGCTGGAGACGAGTTTTAGAGAGAGAAAAGTTGCAGACAGTATGGATATGCTATGGATTCTGGTGGATTACCGTAGATTGCCCAGATTGCCTTTCGCCTCTCAGGTGTCATAAGCAGCGTTCCTGAACAGTAAAGAACGGCAACAATAAGCGACAAGAAGATGTGAAGCTGTTCTCAACCAAATTTGCGTGCGATCTGATGCGCCGGAAGGGGGAAGTAGAAAGCTAGACATGTTTGGGGGGGCCTATACGTACCCAAGTAGAACGTCTTTGCGTACTCGGCGCAGACTTCTCCACACCGATCATATGCTTCGCTCATCAACTGGGTAGTTCCCGGGACGACCAAATCCGGCCTCACGTCGAGGGGGCGCCCGTTAGCCCTCATCTGCTCCTTCACCAGGGCGGCCTGCTTGAGGACTACATCGTAGACCTTCTGCTCGGAAGACATGACCACCTCCGCTGGATTCGCCACCAAACTGGATCGAATGGGGAAGCTTCCTCTGTTCTCCGGCTCAAAGCCGACGCAGGCGTACTTGAAGTCCATGTGGAGAGAGAAAAAACCCAACCCCGGCTTCTTTCTCCTCATGCCCCCCTCATGCCTTGCGCTCACGAGGCGGGTTCCCTCCCGAACCGCCTCTAGAAAGCAGAGGGTGGAGGAGACGTCCGTGGGCGGCGAGACCACACGCAGGAACGCAACAGCCATGATGGAATTATATACCCAGCTGCTCGACCAGTCGCAGCTGCTCCTCCCCCTGGGTTTTGCTAGCCAACTCCTTCCTACCTCATAAATTCATCTGGGTAACTATTTCCTCTTAGACATCCGATGACAAGCCTGCTAGGTCAGCTGAATCTATCTTCAGCTGCATATTCTGGTGAACCCGCTGGAATATTGAAGACCGGGAGGACGAACGCCGGTAAAACTGAAACGAGAAGATTCAGAATTTCAGTCCCTCCCAGAGCAATTCATCAAACACTCAACCAGCGGCAACGCCAAAGTTTAGATTTTTGGGAATATATGAGACACCTAGCAACCGATATTAGACAATCAAACAAAAAGAGAGAGAATTAAAGCCCCGCCCTCCAACCCATTGTCCAGATTCGACCACCTACCAAGAACCACAAAGTCTACGGAAATAGCAGAGAGCTGAGAAAGTGGGACTCCCACTAATTCAGAACACCGACGTCTCTGCACACCCAAGAGCCACCACCGCCCACCTCCCACTACATACCCATAGATTCCCACCCAGTACTACGGTATACACCCAGCCAATGAGCCAAGTCACTAGACTGCGCAGGAACAAAAAGATGATGCGGAAAGAACGACGGTGGAGGAGAGACGGAAGCCACTCACCTTCTTCTCCGGCCCCTCAATCTCCACCGTCGATAGGAGGCTTCACAAGTCTTCAGTTTCCCTACGCAGACCCCCTCGTCCCCTAGTCACCATCGCCAGCCACACCAAGAGTGGAACTGTTCTCTCTCTCCCTCTCTCTCTCTAATTTCCCTTCCACTCTGTGATTTCCTTTGTAAGTGCTGTGAATTCCTAGGAGGTGGGCACTAGCGTGGCACAGTGGCGGGACGGCACGTGGTCGGTCGGGGAACCAATAGGGGGAAGAGATAGGGTTATCTGCTTGAATGCCACCATCAAGTAGAACGTGGACACGTGGCCCGTTTATCTTGGCACACCCAGAGCATCTCCAGAGTGTTCTGACGGGGCCCACAAAAAGGTCATCCCGCATGCTCGAAGGAAACGAGAGCTGACTCCGCAGAGGACAGATCAGAAGGTGACACGTGTGAGAAGAAGCCTTCGGCCACGTCGGCCCAAAGCTCCTGGTCCGTGGGGTCCATGCGTATAGGAACAAGCCACGTCACCGCCAGCTTTCTCCCGGCTGTAGACGAGCCACGAGAGCCGCGCGTTCCCAGCTCTTCCAAGTTATTCCACTAGAAAATACTACTGTTTTGACGTCTTGAGAAACTATATAGTATTCAAATTATAAACTATGAGAACAGTTCGCTATAATGTTATGAAATCTGACAGGTCTCTGAAGTTTTGGCATTTTTAAAACGCCACGTCGCTTTAAAATTAGATAAATAAATGTTTAGTGAGCATGAGCAAGCTTTTTTTTATTTGTTAGGTAAACTTTTTTATATTTTTTTTAATAGAGAGACCAGTTAAACTCGCACCCTCCCACTCGGAACGGAGAGATGGTACCATTGCGAGCCGCTTTGGTAGCATTGAGCAAACTTTGTAACCGGTTCTCCATGAAAATGATAACAGATTATCGTAAAGGGACTTTATAAATTTTTCTCCCGAGTATAATGTAAGCTTCCGTTATGAGATCTGTGGACGTATAATTCTGTTAGCATTTGGGTCGAACGGGCCTCCACAGAGAATGGAAGGAAGAGACGGTCGCCGGTGCAGATGATGGCCTGCAAGCACCACACAGAGTCAGGAGGGCCGGTTGAAGAACCAGAGGGAACCCTCCGACGCCCAAGTCAGATCAGACTAGAAAGGAGGTAGGTATGTTCGCGCGTGGGTGAATGTGTGCATGGGCAAGGTTGTGTACCTTTGCATGGGGATTATCTGCATCCTTTATAGGCAAGGGAGATAAAGGGTCCAGATGCAATCTCCTTTAATAATGCTCAAAGGGATGCGTTGGCTGGAGTCCCTAGGCAGGGAGTTGGCCGTTTGGGCCCAGGCGCATGTGGACTCCTTCGTGGTTAATGCCCTTTAACCATGGGGCACATGTTGCGCCATCGTCAACTGCCTTCGGGAGGCGAAGGGCTGCACTGGGTCTCTGGCCAGAGGCGCCGAGCAGGGGCCTATTCGAGGCAGGGAGTTGGCCGTTTGAGGCGCATGTTGGACTCCTTCGTGGTTAATGCCCTTTAACCATGGGGCACATGTTGCGCCATCGTCATAACTGCCTTCGGGAGGCGAAGGGCTGCACTGGGTCCTCTGGCCAGAGGCGCCGAGCAGGGGCCTATTCGGTTACCGGACAGGCTGTGCGGTGCCCGGTGCTCATAAGCGGTGTGGCGTTCGGTGATAGACCGTGGGAGGTTCAAGCAAAAGGCGCATGTACCTGTTGAACTTGAGGATGTGGGCTCGATGATCGGAGCCCAAGTATCTTACTGGGCCATGATGGGCCTGCAGGCCTAGGAGGCTAGAAATGGCCTCCACACTTGCCCCCCACCCTCTCAAGCCTGCTCGGATTCCGAAGCACTTGAGAGGGGAGGTGTCTGCTGAACGTCACCCTCGCATTAAATGCGATACCGACCGCAACAGTGAGCACGGCCTCTGGTCGACGCCGTTGGAGCTCTCCTTGGGGATGGAGTTTCATGATGGCGAGGATGACGTGTCGCACTGTGAACCCAGGGCGGCATGTTCGAACGGTCCGTTGGAGTGGGAAAACCATCATTTTTGCCTTTGAATTTCGCGCCTCCCTTCCATATAAGGAAGAGGAGGGGAGAAGGCAGGGGTTCACGCTTTCCTCATTCGGAAGCCTTCCCGATTGCCATTGTTCATCGTCTTCCTCCTACCTTCACCACTCCCTTCCTAGTCCTTCGCTCGCGAGTAGAGATGTCGCAAAGAGCAGGCAAAGAAGTTGCTGCCGCCGGGGCGAGCAGAGCGACGCCAGGAGCAACGAGGGGGCTGAAGTACAGATACTTCGAAGGTCTCCACGAGCATTTCTGCATCAGCGATGAGTACGACATCATTCTTGCCAACGAGAATGAGTCGTATCTGTTGAACAAGCTCGGGTGTTTCACCCTGTCCTTGGACCTCTTGGAGGCAGGGTTCCAGCTGCCGCTGCTGGAGGTGGCGAAGGGGATCCTGAACGCTTGGAGGATCGCCCCCATCCAACTGACGCCGAACTCATGGAGAATGATAGGCATCTTCTGCATCCTGTGCAAGCTACGGGATGTAGTTCCCACCGCGGACATCTTCTGGGGGCACTTCAGCCTCACGACGTCACCGCAGTCAGGCAACGGTGTCTACTACATCAAGCACCAGCCGAACAAGATGTGGACCTTCTTCTCGCCGAAGTATTCGAATAACAAAGGCTGGAGGCAAAGAGTCTTCTTCGTCGGCCGCCGTCAAGGGGCCGGAGCGGAATAGTGGGGGTTCCCCACTCGAGTTCGGGACCCTCAGAAGAAGGACCTAGTGCCCCTCTTGATCTGAGAGGCGGCGAAGATCTCTGACAGCCTCAACAACATGCTAGCGGAGTGCGTGGAGGGCTATCTGACGGAGTCCCAACTGGTCGAACACGGGCTCAGCCGAGCATTGGGTAAGTACCATGTTTCATTTTTTTCCATTCTGGGTTGTTAGGGGGCTATTTTCTGACTCCTCTCTCTTCTTATGCAGACGCTGACGAGCTGGCTACTGGTAGGGGCCAGGAGGACATGGCCCTCTATGCCGAACAGATACTCGTCACATCATATTTGACGTATCTGGGCGAGGGTGCTCCTGAGGCTGCATCTGGAGAAAGCCGACCTGCCAGTGGCCGGGCCGCCGAGAAGAGACCTCTGAAGATAAATCTTCGAAGGGGATCTGCATCTAAGGCGGCGATGAAGACCGCGCAGGAGACCGAAGAGGAGGCCGAGGAGGAAGAAGAAGTCCTCCAGCTCCAACTTCGGAAGAAGAGGAGGCTGGTGAAGGTGGTCGAGCAGATGAGGCCGCAACCAACGATCGAGACAAGGCCCTTAACCGTCGAGGGCGTAATCTCGGAGTTGGGTCTTGGTGAAAAGGAGTTGGTCGTCGTCAGCGACCACTCTAACGGAGGCTCCGACAGGGAGAGAACCGGGGCGCCAATGCCCCCAGGTCCTGTCGGGGGCCATGCGGAGGAGACAGGGGCAGCGGAAGTGCCAAGCATCGTGGTGGAGGGCGAAGCGACCGCTGCGCAGAGGTCCGTTCCCGAAGCTGCCCCTGAGATGACAACCACAGGGGTCGGGTCTGAAGGATTGGCGGAGCTTCTGCCTTCGATCGGTGTTGCCGCAAAGGGCCAGTCACAGACGGCGGCTGCGCTCGCGCCTGTCACTGAACAGGTGGCCGGGATCGAGGAGGCAGGACCTTCTCAGAGGGCGCCTACCAGTGGCGATGAAGGCCAAGAGGTGGCGGTTGAGGTGGCCGCCAGCCAAGTGGCTAAAGGTGTAACACCCCGAAAATTTTATTTACTAGAAAGCTGTGAATAATTGGATTGTTAAACAAAATTATTTTCATGGGTTGCAGTTAACTTTAATTTAGGATTAAATAGTGATAATAAATGTTATTCCAGTAACGTACTTAGAGGTGCGCACTCCAACAGGGCAACACCAGAATTCTGTAACGAAAATAAAATCTGAAAATATCATTATTTCTAGAAAAATATGATGATATCAGAAATATAAATATCCAGATTTTTTGACGTGCGGATTTCGAGATTAAACTGACGCAACTATTTTTCAGACGATTTTTCACCTAGTGCAAAATAAATTCTAAAAATTAAAATAAAATCACTATAATTTTTAAAACCATTACATTAGCCTATGACTAAAATCTCAACACAAATGGACATCATTTGAATATGTTTACATGAGGATCTTTGGGCCAGCTGAACTATGGGCTATTTACGGTGACTATTTTTGGGAATTACATATGCCTACATGTGAGGAGCTGGGGAAGCCACCTCACTTAAGAAGGAGTCTTACACATTAACCCATTAGGTGTAACCATGAGATGGTTGCATGGACCAGGTGGCCTGGAAGGTTAAGGGTTTTTTGCTTTGACACATGCATGGCCGACGTGCCAAGCATGCGTGAAGGTTGGGAACTTATAAAAGCCTCCCCACACTATACGTGGGAGTTTTTCCCTCCTGCTGTTGCTGTGTTTGCCAGCCCTTGTGTTGGTGAATTGATATTGGAGCTGCTACTTCTACTGCTTTTGCTGGAGGTGCAGCTGCCGTGGCTGTTGCTGTTGCCTCTACATCTGTTGCAACTATGTTTGCAACCTTGCCGAGCCTTCCTCCTACTGGTTGTAGGTTCTCTGTTAAGGGGAAGTCAATGTTTCATCCTTTGAAACTGGTAGGATTCACTCTTTCTTCTTGTCTTCCTCTCTTGCTTCTCCTTCCTTTAAAGTCTTGGAGTTCAAGCATCCACTTTGATCTTGCATTGTCATAAGGTTCGGTAAGCCCTTTTGATTACTTCTTTTCCTTAGGGTCCATGTCTCTAAATTGACATTCATATCTTTCGGTGTAGACTTATGTACCGGTAAGATTCTCTCTTCTTTTATCAATCCTTGTCTTGTACCGTTGCTAAAGAAGTTCATGTCCATGTACACACTGTTTCCAACCTTGTAAGTCATCTTAAGAATTGTGTGTTCATCTCTTGTGAACATGTCTTAACCTGAGTTGGTAGAATTCTTCTTATTGGATGCAAGTAGGTATTGTATAGATGAGTTGATATCCCAGTACCTTGTTCTAAGTTTCTGGTTACCCATGTTTAGATTGTGCTTTTCTCATGTTTCACTTTTGTCTCCCATGTCAAGTAGTATTCGGCCTGTAAATTAGACCTTCTAGTTGTTGTGGTCCATGTTTGGATTCATAGGTTCCTTCCTGTGTTTCCATTCCAGTCTCTTAAGGTTATGCTTACAGCTTCTTCATTCGTGAAAACCCAAGTTTTCTGATTGGCCCATGTTCAGTAGAACTCTCACTTCTTTGGCTTACATATTCTGTTGAAATCCTTGAGGATAACCTTTGCCTTGATATTGTCCTTAATCAGTGATCAGCAAAGGTTGTAGATTTTACTCTTAGTGTGAATTTTGTTTAGCTTTGAGAAAGAATTTCTTGAAGGAGTAGATATGTTCCTACAGAGTCTTTTTCCTACAAGTTCCCAGTTATATGCCATTCACATACAAAGCTTGGACTCTTATTGTCTATACTTCTTTCCTTATGTAAGTGATGTTTAAGAATGTAAACAAGACTCTCTTTGATGTGTTAACATATTTGGATTCATAGGAATCTTTAAAAGAGTCTTTAGAGTAGTGTAGATTTATTTCTGGAAGCTGGACTTGCGGCTGTCGACAGATGGAAATCATCTGTCAACAGGCCTCAAGCTCCCAGAACCCAAACCTTCTGAAAAATTAGTAGCTATCGACAGATAGCTCTTATCTATCGACAGATGACCCTGACCTGTCGACATATGACTTTTGCCTGTCGACATGCATTGTTCAAATTCCAGAAACATGGTTCTGGAAACCAGTAGCTGTTGACAGCTACCTTCTAGCTGTCGACAGATGCTGCCCTGTTATGTTTTCAGCACCTATTCTTGTCCCATCCCCTGAAGACTCACTATATTGTTGACCCCACAAGTTGTTATCTCATTTTCTTGGACTGTAAACTACTTTATTACCAAGATGATTTGATTAATCTTCAATCAAACTATCCTTGAATTTCTATTCCTATTGTGCTCATGAAATGTAACTTATGATCCGAAGACAGTGTTCTCCTTAAAGAGGGTTTAAGATCACTTGTGATAGCACCAGCGTAAGGTCGCGCATTTTTTTCAGATCCTTGTGAATCTTGCGTTCAGCGCTTGTGAGGCCAATGTGACTTGTGTCCGGTTTGCGCGTGTATTTTTGGGGCTTACTGGGCCGATAGTTTGGGCCTACAGCCTCCCAGGGGTCTCTCTCTGTGATCGCGACAGCATGGGATGTCGCGTTCTGAACACGACACTCTTGCCCATCGCGTTCTTGTTGCCGCTTTATGGCGCTGATCGTCTGCATGTGCGCCATGTGTCGAGAGCTGGGCGACCTGCGGACGTCAGCCTTGAGAAGGCGACGCTTAGCTCTGTCACGATTAAGTCGCGATGCGACGATACGTCGCGTTCTTAACCGTCGAGGGTTTTTAAATAACCCCAGCTAGGCAGAACCGCAAGGTGTTCTGCTTGGCCAGGGGGAGAGGTCATGCGGGTTTCCTGGAGGATTTTGGCGTGGAAGCTAGCGGGTTGGCGTGTTCTTGCCGCGGGAAGCTCGTGTGGAGTGGGAGAAACGCCGAGGGATCACCGTACCGCGCGTTCTTCGCGGAGGTAGGGTGACTCCTCCTATTTTTTGAGCTGAGGATTGTGTAGGAGAGTGGTTTGATCAGTTATTTGCTTTCCTAACAATTGATACCATGACTAGGGCTTCACAAAAGCATGAAAAACATGAATTAAGGGTGGTTTGCATAGCATAGTATGGTAATCCGTAGAGAGGATCCCGGATTAGGGTTTCTGCCTGTGAAGGCGACGGAACCCCCTGTCGCGATCTGATCGCGATAGGTCGACCAGTCGCGTTCAGGTGGGGAACGCGACATGTTGGTATGTCGCGTTCATGTGATGAACGCGCCATATCGAGCCGTCGCGTTTTGAAGGCGACACAGGCCCATGTTGCGACCACAGTCGAGTGGTCTGAATATGCATGGTGTATGTGACGTGATTATCCGATTGTTATTATTCGGTGTATTTGGTAATACCGTGTGGTGCATTGGCACCTGTGGCGCTCTAGGAACGCATGTTTACGAGGCTAGCGTGTTGGTTACATAGCTAGCTAGTGGTTTACGTGTTGTGGACAGTCGGAACTCGTGAATATCGTCAGATTTCATGTGGTTTGTGCAGTGCGCACGTGATTTTGTGTGTGTGGCAGGTAGTACGATGCCTACCGTGGTTACCTCTCCAGTTGGGTGCCCTAGGTTCTCTGTGAGCCAAGCTGTTAGTTCGGGGCATGTCCCGGTACTTGTGTTGTACCGTCGAGGTCTGTGTCGTCTGTCCTGGACACCCTCACTCCTTTGTTTGAGTTGTACGTTCGATTGAGGGAAAGACGACAGTGGGACAGTGACTCTTGAGTTTATTTTTAGTCACTTGTAGCGCGCTCTTAGTTGGGGGTACGGACACCAGTAGTCGACACTAGTCCCCAGCTAGTCCTTTCCAGTGCCTCACTCTAGAGTGCTCTGGCCAGAGACTCTAGAGGTGCCAGGCATGGGCATGCGGTTGTGTACTCGCAGGAGTGGTGTTTAGTTGGTCTCCACAGTTGTTTGACTTTTTCTCGTGGAGCGGCAGCTGGACCTTTCATCCGTGGCTGCGAGACTGAGAGGTAGACCTGTGTTTGTTTGTCCGAGTCGGTTACTGGTGTCGCGAACCAGTCTACGTGGCTTAAGTGTGGCGGTCTCTACTTTAGGTCGTACACGTAATTGAGTTTTGCCGTTTATTTAATTACTTTGTTTAATATAGTCGGTAAATGGTAAGTATGTTTATTTCTTTAAAGATTTGTGTGGTTATGCTATAAATTGCTAGTATAGTTTACTACTTCCGTACTTGTGTATGGTTTGCTCGAGTTGGGGGAGTTCCCTACTGAGCCAGTGACTAGCGAGGCTCACCCCTACTCCCCACAGGTGAGGGCGAGGAGGAGGTTTCGTTACCGTCTTCCAGTTCAGGGCCGCGTCGAAGCGGTGTTGGGCTAGCGCCTCCAGCAGTGTAGTTCCTTTCCTCAGTTGTACTAGTTTACCTCGGGGTATGCCCTAGGCTCCTATACTTTCTTGCACTTTTGTTGAAATTTGGCTATGTAAATCTTGAAATGGTGAATCATATATGTGATCAAGTGTGTTCCTTTTTATTTTTCACGAACTCGTGTATGGTATCCCTTGCGAGGCTACGGCCCGTTCGCGGGAGGCAGACTCGGATCAAGTTCGTTAATGGTTTAAAGGACTTGAACGAGGCGTTCCATCACAGTTGGTATCAGAGCGAGCTCCGTGTAAATATAAAGGAACTGGGAAATTACATAGCCTCATTTCTATACTTGTACACTGCTGGTAGCTGACTCTGGTTTTGTAATGACCAGTTTTGTTTGTAATTGATATATTATTTGTGCAGGAAGTTGAGATGGCTGATAGAAGAGATTAGGGTGGTGGACGAGAGGACCCGGAAGAGTCCACTCAGCGTATGATTGAGAGGATTTGGAAAAGCCTCACCGATATTCGGATGAGGATGGATCAGCAGGCACCGGTACCTCCAGCAGCAATACCACCAGTTGCTAGAGTACCCGTGGCCCCTGTTGCACCACCGCCAAGGGTGGAGGTACCCTATGTGGCACCTATACCACCACCAGTAATGGCAGCAGAAGAGCCAGTGATGCAAGTTGAAAAGTTTTTGAGGTTGCATCTAGGGGTGAACACGGTTCGGTTCGGTTCGGGTTGGCTCATTTTTTGGCCAAACCGAACTGAACCGAATCCCAAGGTCAAACCGAACCGAACCGAACCGAACCGGTTCGGTTCGGTTTAAACCGAAGTTTATATCTTTTATAACATAAGTTCATGCATACCTCAGTGGCTAAGGCGCTCCGCTTCCTCCGGGCGGTTGTGGGTTCGAATCCTGCTTCTGCCATTTTTTGTTACAAATTTTTTTCACTTTTTTACAAAAAAAAACGCGACTGTGGGGGGCGAGCTTCGAACCCGCGCCAGCGCAAGCGGGCACAAATGCGCTAGCCAACCGGTCCACAATTCATTTGAGTATATATTATATTTCTAATATATATATTCGGTTTATTCGGTTTCAAAAATTGAAACCGAATTGAATTGTGTAGGATCCCAAACCGAACCGAACCGAATCGGTCGGTTCGGTTCGGTTTTTCGATTTTAACCGAACAGCCCTAGTTGCAGCCGCCCACTTATACTAGAGGTCCGAATCCAGATACAGCAGAGCACTGGATTCATGAGATTGAAAGGGTCTTTACGACCATGAGGTGTCCAGCAGCGGACAAAGTCGTGCTAGCCACATACCAGTTGAGGGGCTTTGCGCAGCAATGGTGGCGTCTGAAGATGCAGACCACCTTTGCGGGCAGGACAGAGGAGGTTATTACCTGGCCGGAATTTCTCGAGGCATTTAATGACACATTCTTTCCACTTCAAGTGCAGCAGGCGAAAAGAGAGCAATTCTGGACACTTCAGCAAGGTAATACCTCAGTTTTAGAATATCAGATGCGATTTATGGCACTTAGCCGATATGCGCCTTATGTAGTATCGGATAATGCTATGATGGTTGAATATTTTATTCGGGGTTTGAGAGAAGAGTTGCAGAATGCGGTGATACCGTTAATGTGTAGAATAGTTGAGGAGGCAGCCCAGAGAGCAGCTACACTTGAGAGATCTATTTGGGCTCGTCAGGAAAGCGGGTCAGGTTCGGGTAGCTTTCGGCTACCCCAGTAGGCAGCAGGAGTCTGTAGGGGAAAAGCACCAGCAGGACCTTCTTCTTTAGGTTTTGGTAAGTGGGGTTAGAAATTGAAGCAAGTATTTAAGGGCAAAGGAAAAGGAGGAGGAGGTCGTCAGCAGTTTCAGCAGGGGCGTGGCTATAAGCTCGAGGTAGAAGAATCGTAGCAGAGCACTGCCAGGCAGCCCATTATTTCACCAGGTTACAGGTGCTATAATTGTAATCAGCCAGGGCATTTGATCTGCAATTGTCCTTATCCGAGAGAATATGGATATGGTAGAGGTGTTCAGCAGCAGCAGCAGCCATTAGCAGGTCGTGGTGGAGGTGTACTGCAGCAGCGAGGTAGAGGCCGGGTTATGGCTATCACCCGTGCCCAGGCAGAGGCATCGAACATGATAGAAGGTATAATACCTCTTTATGATTTTTCATCCAGAGTTCTATTTGATTCAGGTCCTTCTCATTCTTTCATTTCCGAAGAATTTTGGATTGTATAACTCATCTTCTAGAAGAGAAGTCATGTGAATTAGTAGTGGAGGTTCCCTGGGTCAGTTTATGCTCACCTCATGTTACATAGATGAAGCTCCTGTTGTGGTACAAGGGAACCAGATGCCTGGCCAATTGTATGCTCTTCAGTTGTCCGATTATGATATTATCTTGGGTATGGATTGGTTAGAAGCTTATGGAGCTATGCTAGATTGCAGAAAGAAAAGAATCAAGTTTTGTCACCCTAATGCTGTAGTGTTTGAATATCAAGGTATGCCCTCTCGTACTTCTAAGTTTATAATTTCTGCAATTAAAGCTAGAAAATTAGTTAATGAGGGATGTGTAGCTTATTTAGCTTCTGTGAATTTGGTTGAGGCTGGTAAGTCAGTAGAAGCAGTTCCCATGGTTAGGGAATTTACAGATGTTTTTCCAGATGATTTGCCGGATTTAGCTCCACACAGGGAGGTGGACTTTACCATTGAGTTGTTGCCAGGCACCATGTCGATCTCTAAAGCTCCATATCGGATGGCGCTGGCAAAACTTAAAGAATTGAAAAAGCTGTTAGAAGAATTGCTGGAAAAAGGGTTCATTAGGCCTAGTCACTCCCCATGGGGGGCGCCGATGTTGTTTGTAAGAAAGAAATATGGAAGTTTTAGAATGTGTATTGATTACAGGAAATTGAATGAGGTGACCATAAAGAATAAGTACTCGTTACCTAGAATTGATGATCAGTTTGATCAGTTGCAATCAGCTAAGGTATTTTCTAAAATTGATTTAAGGTCGGGGTACCACCAATTAAGAATTAAAGAGGGTGATATTGATAAAACAACATTTAGAACTCGATATGGTCACTATGAGTTTGTGGTTATGCCATTTGGGCTAACCAATGCTCCTGCAGCTTTTATGGATCTGATGAACAGGATTTTTCATCCGTATTTGGACCAGTTCATTGTGGTCTTTATAGATGATATTCTGATTTACTCAGCATCTGAAGAAGAGCATGCAGCGCATTTGAGATTTGCCTTGCAGTTATTATGAGATAATCAGTTGTTTGTCAAATTCAGTAAGTGTGAATTTTGGCTAAAAGAGATTCAGTTTTTGGGCCATGTCATATTAGCTGAGGGAGTGGCAGTTGACCCAAGTAAAGTGGAGGCAGTGATGAGATGGGAGGTGCCTAAGACAATTACTGAGATTAGAAGTTTTCTGGGGTTAGTAGGCTATTATAGGCATTTCATTCAAGAATTTTCCAGGATTGCGGCACCCATGACTAGATTGACTAGGAAGGGTGTGCCATTTGTATGGTCTGGTGAATGTCAAAGAAGTTTCATGGAATTAAAGAAGAGACTTACAGCGGCACCAGTGCTGGCATTACCGACAGGTAATGGTGGTTTTATTGTATATACAGATGCATCTAGGAGAGGGCTTGGCGCAGTGCTAATGCAGCATGGCAAGATAATAGCTTATGCGTCCAGGCAATTGAAACCAACAGAAGAGAATTACCCCACTCATGATTTAGACCTAGCAGCAGTTGTGTTTGCCTTAAAGATGTGGAGGCATTATCTATATGGCGAGAGATTTGAGATTTTTACCGATCATAAAAGTTTAAAGTATATCTTTTCCTAGAAAGACTTGAATCTTTGTAAGGCCCTCGAATTTTGTTGTATTATTGTGTGTGTTAATAATTCATGTTTGTGTATGCATAGATGTACATATCTACGTGTGTATTAACTAGTTATACTTATGTGTGCATGTGTATAATTAGTTGTAAATAATGTATGAATTGCATGGTGGTAGTGTGTACATGATAGTATATATATATGGCATGAATATATACGTATAAGTTAAGCATGATTTCTGCATGTTTTGAGTTCTGGCCGAAGGACCCAATTGGCATCCACATGGATGGACGTCCATGCTGAGTCAGCATCCACCTCGATGGACGCCAATACTTAAGTCAACGTCCATTGATATGGACGTTAAGATCTCTGACCTGCATGCGTTGCAGACCCTGAAACTCCGGGGGCAAGCAAGCCCAGCCACTGGGGAGATGTCACCAACGGCTAGCAGGCCTTCACATCACCTCTCCGGGGTTCCCAAAACCCCTCTCCTTTAAACTAAACTCCTTCTCCACCAGAAAGTGCTCTCTTTGGCTCTTTGCAAAGAGGAGAGAAACCCTAGCTTCTATGAGAAAAAAACCTGAACTTGGCAAGCTTGAATCCGGCGACTGAAGGCTTCTTCCGGTGATCCACTGCTACTAGGAGGGAGTCTGGACCTTGGGGAAGGCTTCCTCAGCACTGGACTGAAGCTTGAATCGACTGAGAATCCGGAGGAAGAAAGTTTTGGAGGCTTCTTGGGACTGCCCAAGGAGAGCTTCAACAACAACTTAGATCCCTTTGGAGGTTTTTAAAAGGGCAAGTAACCTACCCACTTTGTCCATGTAAGTGTCTAGGAGGTTTCTACTACTTTTACAAATTTTCCTCGTGTCTTGGATCCTCACATTTCCCTGTTATTTGGAGCTCAGTCTGTGTTCTTGCACAGACAGGAACTTGGCGTCAAGGCTCTTGCCGCCAAGATCTCCAGTATGCATCCAGCGATCTTGCCGTCCAACTCCTTGAACGGCCAGACACTGCCGCCAAGTTCTTCAGTGCAGAATAGTAAACTGTTCTGCCTTAAATAAGTATTTTCCAGACTTTCACGCATGAGGATATAGTGTAATTTTTATATGTTACGTAAAATAGCTAATGTGATGTGTGTGTAAATTTCAGTGTTTTTCTGTGGATGGCATAAATTATTATATTTATTGAAATACATGTTGGGGAAAATGGATTATGCATGTTCACCTACTGTCTACATGATTCCTGAGGAATTAATTGCCCTAGATTTTTCTATACCATGTGTATATGTGTCAGTTCATACCTTGCAAATTTGAGGATTTGTTCATGTTCATATGATTTACTGTAATTTCTGCAATGGAAATAGAAAGCATGATTAGGGTATTAGAAATTTACAGTAGATTGTATGTTGTGCAATAAATTCGGGGAAAATTTCTATAATAATATGTATGATAGATTCAAATCTGTGAAATGTCAAATCTGAGATTCATGTTATGTTCCATGACAAATTGAATTATGAATGACATGCAATTGAATGTTTTAATTTCTGTAAATGCAATATGATTCAGAAAAATTTGGAAATTTGCATGTGTGGTCATAAACCTGCAACCAGTGTGTGCTTAAATTTTCATGTGATTTGGATAACAGAAAATTGTATTATGAGAATTCCATGTGAAAACGAATGATAAATGCATGTTATCATGAATGTGGTTTGATTAAGCATTTTCAGCCTGATTAGTGTAAAGTGTTGAATGTTTAAAGTCTGTCAACAGTAGTATCATGATTAGGAAAATAGAGCCATGTGTGTAAGTGAGAGAATGTAAAGACATGTGTAATATGTGTGTTAAAAATCGAAATGTGTAATGTGTAAAAGTGTGTGCCATGTGTGACACTACTTCCATAGAGGGCCGTGGAACCATACCATAGAAAAGTCCCCATAGGAAGGTTCAATGTGTTAAGATCCTAAGGGCATTAGGATGAAATTCTGGAGGTGGACAAGTACCACTGGTTAGGGTGGAGACTTGTTCTCCCAGTCTGCGCAGTCCAAGAGTCGTCACTGTATTGCCTAGGTGACGTCTATGTGTATGTGTTATGTGATGTGTCCTTCTAATGGTGGTTTGGGCTATGTGTCACGGCACTAAATGTGTGAAATGTGAATGTGACTATATGTAAATTGTGTAGTGTGAATATGTGTAAATGTGCAATGTGTAAAAAGAGAACTATGTGAATGAGTAATTGTGTAAACATGTGAAACCATTTTGTTAAATTGTGAAATTGTGGCCCATGATATGTTAATGTTGAATTATGTTATGACAGCAACCTAGTTGTGTTAAGAATGTTTTTATATGTAAAGATGCATAGAACCCATGCTAGGAACAATTCTTGCTTATGTGTAAACTTCTCCATGTTTAAGTGCTATCATGTTGTAGATTAATCGGGAATGTAGCTCTCATGTGATAGAATGTAAATTGCTAAATCCATGTCAAAAACAGCAACCTTAAAGTGTATAAAATGATAATGTGCATGTGTAATAATGTGTAGAAACCATGATAGGAATGTTTCCTTTTATGTAGGCAAGAACCCCATGTTTGGTTGCTTCCATGTTATAGCCTTATTTGAAAGGTAGCTTTCATGTGATTACATGAGCAGAAGGCATATGATAGGATGTTTATTTTGGAATGTCTTAAACCATGTACGATGTGCTACAATTTTGTAGAATTGTTATGATAGGTTGTCTCTTATAATGTTCAAGCATGTTATATGTTTTACTTTGTGAATTGGAATGAAAAACCTACTGTGATATATGCATGTATGATGTGTGTGGTGTTATTTGCTGAGTCTTTTAGACTCATTCCTTGCTTCGGCGTACAGGTTTAGTAGGTGATACACCTTTGGAGGAGACCGTGGAGAGCGAATCCGAGCACGGGGAGTAGCTTGGCGGAGTTGTAGTTGTGACATTTTGACTTCCATTGTATGTAATTGAGGCATTGTAATAGAAACACTATGTAATTTGGACAACTATGTATTTGAATTTAGTACTTCATTATGTGGACTTTATTTCTCTTAAATTTGTCATTTGAATCATGTATGTTAAATGTGGATGATGAAATGAAGACAAGTAGTTCTTTTGCTTCCGCTACTCTGTGTTTATATTTATGAGCATCTCAATCGTACGTATTGTTTGGATAAATGTCCCACTGTGATAACGTTCACTATACCGACGTGGGTTGGTATAACCGTACCGGTATAATGAGGGTCATCACAATCTTCGTTAGTGTAGATGGGTGGAGTATTTAAAAGATTATGATTTCAGTTTGGCCTACCATCCGGGTAAGGCCAATGTGGTGGTTGATGCCCTAAGCAGAAAAGCATATTTAAGTCAAATGATGATCAAGGAATGGAAGTTGTATGAGGAGATAGCAGAAAACTCCTTGTATGTGCCAAGCAGTCAGCGACGGGCAATATTAGCTAGTAGTGCTGTGGAGCCATCACTGTATTGGCAAATTGTTGAGGCCCAGAGAGCGGATGTAAATTTAGCTGAAATTGTGAAAATGGAAGGAGTTGCTATTGATGATAACTGTGTGGTCAGGCTCAGAGGTAGGTTATTTGTGCCAGCAGAAAAAGAAATAAAATAGAGAGTATTAGAAGAGGCCCATAAATCCCGGTACACTATTCACCCCGGTAGTACCAAGATGTACCAGGATATGAAGAAGCATTTCTGGTGGCCTCATATGAAAAAGGAAATAACAAATTTTGTTTCAAGATGTGCAGTTTGTCAACAAATCAAGGCAGAGCATCGGAAGCCTGGAGGTTTATTGCAACCATTACCCATTCCACAATGGAAATGGGACGATATTGCTATGGACTTTGTAGCAGGTTTGCCGAGGTCAGCAACATGACATAATGGAATATGGGTATTTGTTGATAGGCTAACCAAGGTATGCAGGTTAGTAGCAGTAAGTATGTCCTGGTCAGTGGACAGATTAGCAAAAGTTTATGTTGATAGAATTATTCCACTACATGGTATCTCGAAATCTATTGTTTCTGATAGGGATCCCAAGTTTACTTCTGGTTTTTGGAGGAGCTTGCAGAGAGTAGTTGGCACCGAGCTGAAATATAGCTCAGCTTACCACCCCCAGACAGATGGTCAAACAGAGAGGACTATTCAGACAATTGAAGATATGTTGTGAGCATGTTGTTTAGTTTGGGGTGGTAATTGGGAGCAACATCTGGGAATGGTTGAATTTGCTTATAATAATAGTTATCATACCAGTCTCGGAATGGCACCATATGAAGCTTTATATGGAAGGCCATGTAGAACACCATTGAATTGGCATGAAGTGGGAGAAAGGCAAATGGTAGGCCCTGAGTTGATACAGCAAGCCACTAAAATGATAAAGTTTATTAAAGAAAAGTTGCAGACAGCTCAGAGCAGGCAAAAAGTTATGCTGATAATCGAAGGAGACCACTTTAATTTGAAGTTGGAAACTTTGTCTTTCTGAGAGTTTCTCCTACTAAAGGTATTGTGCGGTTAGTAAAAAAGGAAAGTTGAGTCCAAGGTATGTGGGACCCTTTCAAGTGTTAGAGAAAATTGAGAGAGACAACCTATAGACTTGATTTGCCAGCTGATTTTGCAGATGTTCATGATAATTTTCATGTTTCTATGTTAAGAAAGTGCATTGAAGACCCAGCTCAAATAATCAATTATCAGGGTGGAGATTTGAGACCAGATATATATATGCCAGAATATCCAGTACAAATTACAGGCCATAAAACAAGGAAGCTAAGGAACAAAGAAATTGAGTTAGTTAAGGTCAGATGGGAAAATAGGCTGGGAGGTGAGGATACTTGGGAGCTAGCTGAGGAAATGGTTAAGGGGTATCCTTACTTGTTTGAATAAAGTTTTAAATCTTTTTAGATGATAGTATTTGTAATTATGTTTTAAAGTTAAATGTACTTGGAATGTGTTATGAATTTCGAGGTCGAAATTTATTTTTAGATGATAGTAATGTAACGTCGTGCATTTTTTTTCGGATCCTTGTGAATCTTGTGTTCAGCGCTTGTGAGGCCAATGTGTGGCCAATGTGACTTGTGTTCGGTGTGTGCGTGCATTTTTTGGGCTTACTGGGCCGATAGTTTGGGCCTACAGCACCCCAGGGGTCTCTATCTGAGATCGCAACAGCATGGGATGTCGCGTTCTGAACGCGACACTCTTGCCAGTCGTGTTCTTGTTGCTGCTTTATGGTGCTGATCGTCTGCATGTGCGCCATGTGTCGAGAGCTGGGCGACCTGCGGACGTCAGCCTTGAGAAGGTCACGCTTAGCTCCGTCGCGATTAAGTCGCAACGTGACGATACGTCGCGTTCTTAACCGTCGAGGGTTTTTAAATAACCCCAGCCAGGCAGAACCGCAAGGTGTTCTGCTTGGCCAGGGGGAGAGGTCGTGCGGGTTTCCTGGAGGATTTCGGCGTGGAAGCTCACGGGTTGGCGTGTTCTCGCCACAGGAAGCTCGTGTGGAGGGGAGAAATGCCGAGGGATCACCATACTGCGCGTTCTTCGCGGAGGTAGGGTGACTCCTCCTGTTTTTCGGGCTGAGGATTGTGTAGGAGAGTGGTTTGATCAGTTATTTGCTTTCCTAACAATTGATACCATGACTAGGGATTCACAAAAGCATGAAAAACATGAATTAAGGGTGGTTTGCATAGCATAGTATGGTAATCCGTGGAGAGGATCCCAGATTAGGGTTTCTGCCTGTGAAGGCGACGGAACCCCCTGTCGCGATCTGATCGCGACAGGTCAACCAGTCGCGTTCAGGTGGGGAACGCGACATGTTGGTGCATCGCGTTCATGTGATGAACGCACCATATCGGGCCGTCGCGTTTTGAAGGCGACACAGGCCCATGTCGTGACCAGCCGAGTGGTCTGAATATGCATGGTGTATGTGACGTGATTATCTGATTGTTATTATTTAGTGTATTTGGTAATACCGTGTGGTGCATTGGCACCTGTGGCGCTCTAGGACCGCATGTTTATGAGGCTAGCGTGTTGGTTACATAACTAGCTAGTGGTTTACGTGTTGTGGACAGTCGGAACTCGTGAATATCGTCAGATTTCACGTGGTTTGTGCGGTGCGCACATGGTTTTGTGTGCGTGGAAGGTAGTACGATGCCTACCGTGGTTAGCTCTCCAGTTGGGTGCCCCAGGATCTTTGTGAGCTAGGCTGTTAGTTCGGGGCATGTCCCGGTACTTGTGTTGTACCGTCGAGGTCTGTGCCGTCTGTCCTGGACACCCTCACTCCTTTGTTTGAGTTGTACGTCCGATTGAGGGAAAGACGACAGTGGGACAGTGACTCTTGAGTTTGTTTTTAGTCACTTGTAGCGCGCTCCTAGTTGGGGGTACGGACACCAGTAGTCGACACTGGTCCCCAGCTAGTCCTTTCCAGTGCCTCACTCTAGAGTGCTCTGGCCAGAGACTCTAGAGGTGCCAGGCATGGGCATGCGGTTGTGTACTCGCAGGAGTGGTGTTTAGTTGGTCTCCACAGTTGTTTGACTTTTTCTCGTGGAGCTGCAGCTGGACCTTTCATCCGTGGCTGCGAGACTGAGAGGTAGACCTGTGTTTGTTTGTCCGAGTCAGTTACTGGTGTCGCGAACCAGTCTACGTGGCTTAAGTGTGGCCGTCTCTACTTTAGGTCGTACACGTAATTGAGTTTTACCGTTTATTTAATTACTTTATTTAATATAGTCAGTAAATGGTAAGTATGTTTATTTCTTTAAAGATTTGCGTGGTTATGCTATAAATTGCTAGTATAGTTTACTACTTCCATACTTGTGTATGGTTTGCTCGAGTTGGGGGAGTTCCCTACTGAGCCAGTGACTAGTGAGGCTCACCCCTACTCCCCACAGGTGAGGGCGAGGAGGAGGTTTCGTTACCGTCTTCCAGTTCAGGGCCGCGTCGCAGCGGTGTTGTGCCAGCACCTCCAGCAATGTAGTTCCTTTCCTCAGTTGTACTAGTTTACCTCGGGGTATGCCCCAGGCTCCTATACTTTTTTGCACTTTTGTTGAAATTTGGCTATGTAAATCTTGTACATTATATATAAAATGGTGAATCATATATGTGATCAAGTGTGTTCCTTTTTGTTTTTCACTGACTCGTGTATGGTATCTGTTGCGATGCTACGGCCCGTTCGTGGGAGGCGGACTCAGATCAAGTTCGTTAATGGTTTAAAGGACTTGAACTGGGCATTCCGTCACAACCAGTCACTTGTGATCAGCTGTGGGCGACAGTTTTTAGGTAAATTCAAGTCAATGGACTGATGATGGTGGGTAATAAACACCGTTCTTGCGCAATGAACAAGATCCAAGGTGCTGGAATCGCCTAGGCACTGAGAATATATTTACGTTATTTAGTAACCTCTTAAGAGTAGTATGATGTTTGTCGAATTCGTTTCCAAATCAAGTTATGATATGAATTTTGAAAGACATATATGACTCTTGTTCTGAATTTTGTTTGAGCTCGTTATAAAATCAAATTGAGCTATATGTTTCTATTAAGTATGAAATTCATGAGCAAATGTGTTTTTGATCCATATGTGCTTACTTTCACCTACTGAGTCCTCCGACTCATGCCTTTGTTTCCTCCACCCCCCTTTCAGATTGAAGGTGAGTGCAATCTCAACTACAGATGATTCACAATTCCGTTGCTGATGAAGAAGACATGAAGAAGAATAGCATAGTTTTAGTAGTTTTTTCAGAGATTTTGTTGTATTGTTAAAAGTCTAGAGAGAGAGAAAGCTTGACTTTATGTAATTAATGGGTGATAGTACCTAATTACTCTGTTGATGTATAATACTATCAAAGATGCAATTGTGGAATGGTTTGCCGGTCTTGTGCATTACACGGATTTGTCTGCCCATAACGAAATTTGTCAACGTAACCCCTCTTCTAATCTAGAGTTATGTGATATGTATATAGTGTGTGTGTGCGGTCGGAGGAGGGTGTTATAGAAGGGGCGAACCCCCCTGCCGAGGATACCACTATTGCTGCCGAGGCCAGAGCTGGGTCCGAGGAAGACCGGGCACCTCTGTCGAAGGTGCTGAAGGTGAGGTCTCTAGTTTGACCCACAAAGGAACATTTGGAGGCCACACTAGAGTGCTTCCAAGAAGGCTCCTTGAGGAACCTGCCTCCCTGCCCGGCCGCCTCCCAGCTCGAAGTGCTGGCACGGTGCCAGGGATTGAGCTTTGAGGATACTCTCGAGAGATCAGAAGAGGTTTCGGGGGAACGCCGCTCAGGTGACGACAATGACATTGACGTCGGGGAGTTGGTCGGTGGCATCACGCGATCGCTAGAGGTACTTAGAAGGCTCGCGTCGCGGGCTCAAGACCACCAGCAAATGTGGGATGCCGAGATCATTTTTGCTGAGGAGCGCGAGGAGAAACACCGTCGTCGGGAAGCCGAGCTGCTGAAGGAGAACAAGAATCTCCTAATTGCGCTCAGAGCCTCTGAGCTGGAGCTTATCATCATCCGGGCAGAGAAGACTGCCCTTTCAGGGGTCCTTACCGAGGCTGAGGTTCGGGGAGTTTCCGAGTATAAGGTCGGGCCAGAGTTCCAAGAAGACTTGGAACAATACGGCGTGGCCTGCTACAAGGTGGGGTTCGAGGTTGGTGAAGACCGAGGATAGAGGCTAGCCACGGACGAATACGCCCACGAAGCGTTTGAAGCCGCCCTCCAAGAGTGCCGACGACGAACCCAGGATCCGCGCCTGCATGGAGTTCGTTTTGCGAACTTTCGAGCAAGGTGGATGACCCCCGGGAATGATGAGGTAGGCCCCTCCGAACAAGCCCTCTAACCTGTGCATCTTTTCCTCTTTCCCTTTTTTTTTATTTTGTTTGTAACTTGGCCCTAGTGGGCTTTTTGTACTTTGATGAAATGAATAAATCATATTTTTGAGTATATGAATGGCTCTTTTTCTATCTTCTTCCCTTATCATCTTCTGTTCGAATCAGAATTCGTCAGTCGCTTAATGTCTCGTAGGTACCGCGCAGGCCTTTCGAACTGAAGAAGTTCCGACCAGGAGTTTGTACCGAACACCTTTGTTTTAGGGTTTGGGTATCGCGCTAGTCATTCGAGCTGAGAAGCTTCGACTAGGGATGGCCCGAATACCCTTTTTCATGGACCGAAAAGAACGAGAGGAAGAGAAGTAGGACGCCGAACAGGAGGGTTTTATAGATAATAAGCCTTTAGATTGGATACATGCCAGGTTCTGGGTATGACCTCGCCAGTAGGAGTAGTCATCTTGTAAGAGCCTTTCTCAAGAACCCGTATGACCTGATAAGGTCCTTCCCATTTCGGGGCGAGTTTGCCAGTTCTTCGGATATCCGATGCCAAGTAACAGCGTAGAACAAAGTCCCCTTTGAAGAAACGTCGTTCCTGAACTCAGGAGTTGTAGTATTGCGCTATCCGCTAATGATAGGAGACTAGTCTAATGCTGGCGTCACTTTGGCGTTCACCGAGCATGTCCAGGTTCTCCCTTAGCACGTGGTTGTTGGCTGCTTCGTCGAAATGAGTTGTTCTAATTGTGGGGAGAGCGACCTCCAGAGGCATAACAGCTTCCGTGCCGTAAGCCAAATGGAAGGGAGTCTCCCCGGTGGCCACCCGAGCAGTTGTTCGGTGGCACCATAGCACATTGGGGAGCTCTTCGATCCACGAACCTCTAGCGGCCTCCACCCTCGTGTGTATCCCATGGAGTAGTGTTCGGTTGGCGTTCTCGACTAGACCTTTTGCTTGGGGATGTGTGACTGAGGTGAAGTGGTTGTAAATGTCGAGCTCTGAACACTTCTATTTGAAGAATGCGCTGTCAAATTGCTTCCCGTTGTCGGAGGTAATCACCTTTGGGACGCCAAACCGGAAAAGGACGTTCTTCCATATTAATTTCCATGCGGCCTGGTCTGTGATCGTGGCAACGGGATTTGCCTCGATCCATTTGGTGAAGTAGTCGATGGCGACGAACAAGAATTTCTTCCGACCTTGAGCCTCTGGAATGGTCCCATAATGTCAATACCCCACCAAGCAAAAGGGCGTGGTTCGAATAGAGTGTGAAGCTATTCGGCAGGTTCACGGATGAGCTGCCCAAACTTCTGACACTCCGGGCACTTCTTTGCGTAAGACATGCAGTCCTTTTGCAGAGAGGGCCACCAGAATCCTACTCGGAGGATGCTTTGCGCCAAAGTTCTTCTGCCCAAATGGCTTCCGCACAGACCCTCATGTGCCTCCTCGATGGCTAGTGTCGCCTCGGAAGGACTAAGGCACTGTAAAAGGGGTCTAGAGAGGGAACGTCGGTATAATTGGCCTTCAACTAGGGCGAACTTCTGGTAGCACATCCTGATCTTGCGGGCTTCAACTTGGTCAGAAGGGAGCTCTCCTCAGAGTAGGTAGGCCAGAATAGGGTCCAACCAGCTCAGAGCTGGTTGGTTGGTCTCGATGGCAACTATATCTACTTCGGTGCTCGATGAGGCAAGCTCCTCTATGAACACGGAGCAAGAGGAGGAGATGTCACCGGAAGATGCTAGTCTGGAGAGCGCATCAGCCTGTGCGTTCTACTCTTGTGGGACGTGCACGACTTCGAAGTAGAGAAAGCCTTCTGTCTGGCGCTTGACCTGTTGGAGGTACTGCGCCATGCGGGTCTCCCTGGCTTCAAACTGTCCGTTCACCTGGCTGGTGACCAGCTGGGAATCGTTGAAGGCCCGCAGCCAAAGCGCTCCGAGGTGTCTAGCCATGCGGATCCCGGACAGAAGTGCTTCGTACTCTGCTGCATTGTTGGAGGCAGCGAAACGAAACCTGAAGGCGTACTAGAATTCAAATCCTTCCGGGGAGGTAAGAACCAGGCCTACCCCGCTTCCCGTGACGCAGGAGGACCCATCGACGTGGAGCTCCCATAGAGGCTCATCCGCCAATGGAGGGTTCTTCTCGGTAGGAAGGGTGCATTCTGCCACAAAGTCCGCTAGCGCTTGTGCCTTGATGGCCATCCTTGGACGGTAGCTGATGTCGAATTCCCTGAGTTTGATGGCCCATTTAATGAGCCTTCCAGATGCCTCTGGTCGTTGAAGGATGAGCATTAATGGCTGGTCGGTTAACACCGTGATTAGATGGGCCTGAAAGTAGGGCCTGAGCTTCTGAGCAGCTGTGACAAGAGCCAGGGCAAGCTTCTCTGCTCGAGGATATCTTCTCTTTTCCTCTTGGAGCACCATGCTTATGTAATAAATAGGATGTTGTGTCGTTGCCTCTTCTCTGATCAGCACCGTGCTGATGGAGTGTTCTGTGAATGAAAGGTACACGAACATCAGTTCTTCAAGCACAGGTTTTAAGAGAATAGGTGGGGCAGCGAGGTATGCCTTCAGCTCGGTGAAGGCTGTTTCGCAGTCCTCGGTCCACCGTACTTGCCCCCCTTGCGGTGAGGCACCTTTGGGGACTCGCAGCAATTTGAAGAAGTTGAAGCTTCGTTCTGCTGCTCGGGACATGAAACGATTGAGCACCGTGAGGTGTCCAGTGAGACGTTGGATGTCGCATACAGTCCTTGGACTAGTCATCTCTAGTATGGCTCGGATTTTCTCGGGGTTGGCCTCTATTCCTCGGTTAGAGACGAGGAAGCCGAGGAACTTCCCCGAGCGTACTCCGAACGCACACTTTGCTGGGTTGAGCTTCATATTGTACCTTCGCAAGGTTGTGAAGGTTTCTTCGAGGTCGGTAATGTGGTCGGTGCTTGGTAGCATTTTGACCAGCATGTCATCGACGTCCACTTCCATGTTGCGCCCGATCTGCTACTCGAACATCTTGTTGACCAGCCACTGGTAGGTCGTGCCTACGTTCCTTAGACCAAACGACATTCTGGTGAAACAGTAGAGGCCGAGGTCGGTGACGAACGTCGTGGCGTCCTGATCCGGGGGATACATACTGATCTGGTGGTAACCAGAGTACACATCTAGGAAGCTGAGAAGCTCGTGCCTGGAAGTAGCATCCACCATCTGGTCGATGCGCGGCAACGGGAAGTTATCTTTGGGCGTTGCTTTGTTGAGATCTTTATAGTCCACGCATACGCACCATTTTCCATTGACTTTGCGTACGAGGACCACATTGGAAATCCACCTCGGGTACTGGGCTTCTCAGAGAAGCCCAATTGCTTGGCTTGTGACGACGTGATCATGGATCACGGTCTGCCATTCTCGGTTGATCGTTCGCCGCCTCTACTGCACAGGTGGTACCCTCAGACCTAGGTTGAGATGATCGGTGATCACCTCGGGAGGGATGTTGGGCAGCTCGTCGTCCGACCACACGAATATGTCAAAATTGGCGAAGAGGAAGGCCTTGCAGCATTGCTATTCGGCTTGCGGTAAAAGTGCACCAATGTAAAGGATGTGCTCGGGGTCGTCGTCCACCCGTACGGGTAACAGATCTTCGGCAGGGATTCCTCGACTGGTGGGGGGTTCGCTGGTCGGTGTGGGCAGCACTTCTTGGTCCACCACGGGCCGTTTGTCTAACAAGGAGAGAACATAGCACTGCCATGACTCTCGTTGGCTGCCGAGCACCTCTCTGATGCCCTGCGGAGTGGGGAACTTCATCTTCTGGTGTAAAGAAGAGGGTACTGCTCATGGACGTAGATCCTACTAGAACATAGGCAATTATTGTACCCGCTCTCAGTGGACACAAGGGGATTCACTCAAACAAAACCCCCCAGGTAACGCGGCCTTCGTCACACCCGCCATCGCGTAGGAGGTGGCAGAGATCCGCAGCCAACTCCACGTTCTGATGGAGTTGTGTCAAGGGTTGCGAACTCAGAAAATACCGCTGACCCCGAGATGAGCCTGAGCAGCACGCTGAATCTGTTCAGCACTCTACCGGTCCTCCCCCATCGAGATGAAGCGACCCTCGTGGTTCCCAGCCTTCAAGGTCTACTGACTCCAACCTGAAGTTGGCTCAATGGCTCTAGTGCGTCGGAGACCTGATGCAGTGCCTAGAAAATCGGGTGCGCCAGATGGACGACCTGGTCAAGGATGCTATGGGCAAAGGGGTAGTCGAAGACGACCTCAACTTTTGCTCCCCTTTTCTCGCAAGAGATCTTGGTGGCACCCATCCCCTCAAAGATGCCATTACCGTCAATCGCCTATTACGACGGGACAACCAACCCCGTAGACCATATTCACTGCTTCAAGTAGTACATGTCTTTCATGGGGCCTCCGATGGAGAAAAGTGTCATACCTTCCCGGCTACCCTGAAAGAGAGTGCCCACGCCTGGTTTGAAACCCTGGCGGCCAGGTCCATTACCTCCTTCAGGCAACTGAAGAAGGCTTTCTACGACAACTTCATTAGTAGGAAGAGTTAGCCCCGCACGATGGCGAATCTACTAGTTGTTCTTCAGCGATGGGGCGATCCCCTGAAGGATTACGTGAGGTAGTTCCGAGGTGAGGCTCTTCAGATCCCTCATCTTGACGTCACTCTCGCCACCAACGTGCTAATACAAGACACATGGGATGCCTTCATCCAGCACACCCGAGGGTCCAGTAGCCACTCACGTTGGCTGAGCTCCTCACGATTGCTCAGCATCATGCCATATGCGAGGAGACTCTAGCGGCAAGCCACGGTGACCAAGGCGAGGCATTCGAGAAGCGACGCCAAACTGACCTCAGTTCTGACCGGGATCGCAAGAAGGGGCATCACAATGGAGATTCGCCAAGCAGATGCCCCATCTACGACAATTACACTCCTCTCATTGCCTCTCATGAGCATGTCCTCATGGATATCAAAGACGAGGAGTACGTGCGGTGGCCCCCGAAGATGTGCTCATATCCCAAAAAGTGCAACTGCAAGAAGTATTACCGCTTACACCGTGATATCAGCCATACGATCGAGGAGTGCTGCCAACTCAAGGATGAGATCGAGTCCATGATCCAATGCAGTTACCTCGAAAAGTACGTATGCTAGAAAGACTGTCCTCGCCACCAAGATAGGACCCTGAAGCACCCCATGGATAATGACCCTAATGGCTAGGAAATCCAGGCCATCGCGGGAGGACCCGGAGCTGGCGACAAAAGCAGTTGGATCTGGAGGTCTAACAAATTCACAAAATTTTTACACTATTCATGTAGAAATTGGGGTTTCAGGATTGACAACCTTAACGCGATCAGGGAGTGGCCCACATTAAGAAGGCGGTCCTAAGGTGCACCATGACACTCTTAAGTCATCGCAGGGTACATGAGGAATGCATTCTAAATGCGGTATATCACGTGATTGTGATTAGAAGGTAGGCTCGGTGTTCACCACGTTCTTTACATAGTGAACCCAGGTTGATATGTGCATACTAAAATGCTTAAAACTCATCATAGGAAGCATGAAAAATTCTCATACCAATTTTAGAACAATGCTAACATGCTTATAAACATGCATAAATCATGAAACAGATGTAGATATGGATTGAACATGATTGAGAGCAAGAACAAGGGGTCGGGTACAAGTAAGTTCATGCACTTTAGAAGCAAAATACTCATTGATGGCACAATAGAAATTGAGGAAGAGATGGGGGTTTCATTTCTGACATTAAGAAAAACTTATTTTGAGAAACTAGGGCTAGTGTCACGCCCTTGATTTCTTACTAGCGGAATAAACCGGGAGACGCGACGAACAAGTATGCATTCAAAAGTCATAGACAATGACTAATACCAGTAGGGCCCATAATTCAATAATCAAAGCTCTATTCATCATAATAAATGAATAATGCAATATCCATTGTCAAAATAAGAACAACTCTCTACTTACTAGTCTTAGCTATCTCTCAAAGAAAGATAAAATTACAATGATGACAAAACTGTCACTACTAAAATAAATAGAAAATCTCTCAGGTGTAGTTCACGCTCAACACACAATCCCATCATTAAGCTTTATTCTTCATCCTCGCTTATTGAAAAAAGTTAGGAAAGTAGGTATGAGCAAACTAGCTCAATAGGATTTACATCTCAATGTGCTAGCAATGATATAAATGATTAACATTTTACTCAGACAAGCACGAGTATAAACAAGATGTTCTAACATGCATGATAAATCCAGTGAAAACATAATTAGCAATGTGTTCAAGAGATGTCCAATGAAGTCGAGATATTATGTGAGAAGGACGATCAAATAAGAGAGATTGTCATGCTAGAAAGTATATCATATGTACAAGAGAGTATTCACATTTGGAAGTAATAAACATGGCCAATAGTTCAAGAAGGTCAGGATAACTCATGTGTCAATATCACTATAAAGATGCAACAGTCAGGATTATACAAGAAAGTTCTTTCACGCAACAAAATCACTAGAGTATCTTTCAAGATATCAAGATAGCAATGGGAAGTGCAAGCACGCAGGGCAATTCACTAGTAAGCATTTTGAGTAACCCGCTCTGGGCAATCTATAAGAATAGCACGCAAGTGTAGACATGCCATTTTGGCAACATATCGAGCAAATTTCATGTTATACCATAATGCCTCAAAGTGGTTCTCTTCAATTAACCTCCTGAGTGATTTTCCTATTTTTTTGGATTTTTTAGGATTTTTCTAAAGGGTCTAATGGGGTTTGTTGAGCTTAAGTGATTCGCGTCTGACACAGTGGACGCCTTTTAGGAGGATTGATCCATGGCAGGTAAAACCGATGCGGATCACACTTCCTTTTCTGGCACTTACTCTGTTTAGAATCGCGTCCGTCAAGGCCGCCGCGATTAAGAGTTTCCATTTTCGAATTATGGCAATTTCCAAAATAATTTTTGGAACGATTTCGTTGCTAAATAGAATTGCGTCCAACTTGTCCAACGCGTTTTTAACCTTCCTCTGAATAAAGATCGATTTCCCTCAAAGAACGATTATGTTTAAATGACACCGCCGTGATTTAATATTTCTATTTTTGAATATTTGGAAAGAATCATTTGAAGACGGAAGGTTTGGAAACGCGGTGGACAATATCAATGCGGTTGTTAAAAGGGCTATAATCAATGTTTGGAAGGGTCCAATCGTAGCAAGTGAATCTTGAAAATCGCAGCAGCTTAGTCAGACACGGTTCTATAAGATAGGCGTCCACTGTGTCCAACGCGATTTAAGAATTTTTTTCCCTATAAATAGACCCTCGAGGCCACTGTTTTGAGCATAACCCAAGCACTACGACGAAGCCCCTGCTGCCCGGAGACTCGACTTTCGAAGCCAAGGAGAAGTGACATCTGTAGACACCCATTTCTGACCCATAAGTCGAGCAAAATCCCTTGTCGTATTATTGACGCCCCACATTGGCTCATCATCGTCAAGCTGGCTTTCTCCGATCATGACATCATTCCCATTAGTTCATCACCCTGGAGGACTCTTCCTGGTCAAATCAATCTCTTTCACTATAAGCTCTCTGAGTATGAGTCCGATATTTCATCCAGAAGGCTGTGCATGGCTGATTGGACGCGTTACATGCCGAAATGCAGAAAAGACCAGTAGGCGACAGGCCCTATGTCGCCTTCCTGAAGACGACAGCTCCTATGTCGCGATCATAATTCCATATTTTAAACCCTTTCCATATTTTAAAACCTCAGAAAATCACAAAAATGACTCAAGTCAGCCTTCCATATGAGGAAGGCGACATATCGAGCCGTCGCATTCAAGAAGGCGACACCAAGGCCGTCGCGTTAAGGGCCTTAAATAGGAAACTCAATCCGAAGCCAATTTGGACCCATGCTATTGATGGTAATTGCATGTTTTGGACGTCCAAATCAAGTCCAAATCTTCTCAAATTCGGAGCAAACCTTCCTAACATGTCCCTTTCAGAGTTCCAATAGCCCTTGCACACCCATACTTACCTAGAGTCGGACTCTTGCCCATTATTCCTCTCAGACCCGAGTTGGGAATAATCACCCATAAGTACCTCATCTCTGCATCTTTTTGGGAAAGGCCAGATTCTTTGGTTTGCTGAGCAAGAGAACTTCATCTTCCACGAAGAGAGTTTTTCCCTCCAGACGATCAACAAGAGCCCTCCAGGGCGTTTTCCCCATCGGCTACATAATTCTTCTTCCCTTCTTCCTTTATTTCTTTGATTTCATGCATGCATAGCTTCGTTTTCTTTCCAGTTTAGCATTAGATCACGAACACACACCTATTCTTAACACCCACAGGGGTTAAAAGCCCCAATCTCGTGAGTTCCCTCCATAATAGTTCATGATTTCATGCTTTCCATTGAATAGATCTTCTACACACGAGTTCTAATGGGTGTTTTGTTTGTTTAAACCACTTTGGCAGGTGTTTAAAGGTCAGAGCAAGGTGAGGCTCTTGCCCCTCGGCCGGCTGAGGAGCAGGAAGACGAAGAACCCAAGTCTCCATCCGCTGAAGAAGAAGGCGACGACCACTGTGTCGCGTTCATATCAAAGCATTGCGACGCCTCCTCTGTCGCGTTATCAGGTACGCTTTCCTCTTCATCCTTCCTTTCCAAGGTAGTCAGTCCTCCACCTAAATATCAAGAGGCGACTGCGTTGGTGGCGATCACGGTTAGTTCCTAATCCCTACACTTTCACAATCAACTTCAAAAGGGGATACAAATCCCGTGATTACACCTTTTGGCGATCACGGTGGGACCACTTGGCCCATCACCTTGTTCTTCCTTTCCCTGCCGTCCCTATCCTCTAACAGGTGGTTGTTTGTTAGTTTTCCTTGTTTGTTCTCTTCCTCTGAGTTCTCCATTCAGATTTCATCATGCCATGCTCTTTTCCATGCTCTTGAGAGATTGCCACTCTTGTATTTTATAGGGTTGTTTGACTTTTTCGTACATAATTAGGACTTAATTGCCCTCTGTCCACTGCGAGAAGCAATGCGACAGGGTGATTGTCGCTATCTTGGTAGCGACATCTTCCTTGTCGCCTTCCCTCTCTGAGAGCAATTAGCCCTAATTCTTGTTGTGTTAGTACTAGGTTAGAATCTTGCATAGGATCCATCTTTTCATATTCGTAGTAGGTTTCCTCCTCAGCGACGCTAGTGTCCGACTAGAGCACTCGCTCGAGGGCCTCCGTAGTCCCGCTGACCGTGGATTCTCACACGGTCGCCGGGCTGGTTGTACCCGTCGCCACCTAGGATCGAGTCTAGATTCATTTGGCAAGGTAGAGAGAACCCTAGTCCTACCCGAAGTTGGAAGCCTTCTCCCATTTAGGAAACCCTTCCTTATTTGGAGAGAACTTGCTAAAAGTCAAAATCACTAAAAGGCAAATTCGAATCAATTAAAATAACCATCATCATTGCCAACTGCTTGCTTTGGGTGAGACGTTTTCTCTTTCCTTTTGTCTGCATAGGATTGTTTGTTTAGGAAACTAAGAGTCTGTCTAGGTTAGGTTGTTTCTCTCAAGTCTGGAAAGGTTCTCCCCATCTCTCTCCATCCACTTTCTAAACATGGAGTCTTTCTTGAACCCGATCTACAATAGTGAGAATCCCGACACTGCCCCCCAGAATTCCCGGGATTACGAAGAGTCCCTCCCATGATCTCTTTGACGAGGTGACCCGGCCTTGGGTCGCTACCGTCCATACCTCTGAGGGTCGCCGTCGTGAGGGCAGCCCGTCTCGGAACACCCACCCTCCTCAGTCGGACGATCAAGCCGCTCAGCTTGCACCTAATTCCTCAGCTTGATCAGTCCCAAATCCAGACCCTCATGACGGCCCTCAAAGGAAAGGCCGCTTCCTCACCCTCACCCAGAGAGGGCGCGTCACGCCCGCAGCAGCTACATCCGGCCCCCACGTCACCATGGGACGAGCCGACAACACCCCCATCCGACCGCGGACCATCCGGTTACGCCATTTGAGTCTGAGCACTATATTCCCCAGGTCGAGGCCGCGGTCTCCACCATACCAGCCATGTTACTCCCTCATCGTCCTGAGCCACGCGCCAGGCCCACCTCTCGTGCCTCGTCCATCTACGCTCAGCCATCCGCCGCACCGGACATGATGTCCGAGTGGGCGTCCATCAAGAAGGAGCTCCAAGAGCTCCGTAAGCAAGTCGACCCTAGGCAGCACCACGATGTGCATATGCCAAATTTCAATGGCCTATGGGTCCCCTCTCCATCCGAGCTGCCGAGTACGCCAAGTACAACGGCTCAGGCAATCCTTACACTCATATCAAGGACTTCATCTATGAGTCCGCTCCCTACCAGCATGACCGCCGTCTCATGGCATATCTCTCTTCCGCCGGCGCTGGACGGGCATGCTCTTGATTGGTTCTACTCCCTGCTACCGAGGACGCTGAGGACTTCGCTGTCGTGAAGGCCAAGTTCCTCGAACAATTCCAAGACAGGGTCGGGCCTGAATATTCCCTCACGGATCTCATGGCTAAAAAGATGAAGCCGGATGAGGATTTCTCAGCATACGCCGATAGGTGGAGGCAAATGGCCACCAGAGTTCCGGGTACCTTCCAGAGGGGGAGAAGGTGAAGATCATCATCGCCAACGCCACACCTGCCTACCGCAACATTTTGGCGATGAACGACATCTCCAATATGCATCAGCTCTACAGCCGGGCCCGGTTTCCAGACCCAGCTCAAAGATTCTCCCATCCATTCCATGTTTGAACCCCAGAAGTCTCGTTTCCAAAGGAAGCCTCATGTCACCGAAGGCGTCCAAGTGAACGAGCAAGTAAGCGCGTTCAACCCGACCGGCCAGAGCCAAAACCGCCAATACAATGCCCAGGGTCAGAACCTTACCAATCCGCCACAAGGGCAGCAGCAGCGCCAATACAACCAAGTACCACCTCCTGATGGCTCTCAACAAAGGCGTCCCATGGGCCCTAGGAGAGCTCACTATCCACCATTGCCGGAGACACTCTCCGACATATTCTTGGCCTTGCTCTCCACAGACGCCATTAGGCTCCCTCCTGAGAGACCTCTGAACCCAAGTGTGGATCAAACCCGATACTGTGTCTTCCACAGGCAGCCTGGTCATACCATCGATCAGTGCTTCACATTCAAGGACTTGGTGTATGACTTGCATGAGCAGAAAAGGATAGATTGGACAGCCCTCCGGCAGGTGATCGGAGACATCAAAGAAAGGCAAAGACAACAACAGCAGCAAAGGCAGCAGCGCCAACCACCCCCTCCACAACAACAACAGCAGCAACATCAGCAGCCACTGCAGGACCTCGGGATCGTCCACAACCCTTACCTAACCATCCACCAGCTCCGAACCCACCACCACCACAGCAACCTGCCCAGGTAAACCCCATCGTCCACCATCCCCCTCCACAAGCAAACTGGACGTACGATGATGAGCTGGACGTTCAGCAGATGATGGCCATTAACCAATATCCTATCCAATCCCAAACAACACAACCAGCCTACGCGGCTCCCCAATCAGTCCCTCCATAGTTTCCATGGCCAACGCCGTCATACTGCCCGCCAGTTCAGCATATGCGCCAGTCGCTAGTTCACCCATCATCTTACCCTTCACTCCGCCTGTCTCCATCCCTCTACCCCCTATCATATCTGCTCCCTCACCCATCATCCTACCACCACCTGGGCCGGACCAACCCTCCGCCGCAACATTATCCTCCGCTAGACAGCCACCTACCAATCCGACCACCCTACGGAGCGGGCGAGTCTTTCGCCGCCCGTACCCACCTATCTCCACCACCACCACTTCCGCAAACCCCAGCAGGTCCTGCAGCCGCCACAGCAACAGCAAGCTCAGCAACAAGCACAAGATGAGGGTTGATTGAGCCACTGCCTGGAACCCACTATGACATCCTCAAGCACCTGGACCACGTGCCAGCCAAGATCTCCATTCTGGAGCTGATAAAGAAGTCTAAAGAGCACCAGGAAGCCCTGAGGAATTTCCTGCAGAAGGTGGTAGTGAATGAAGACATGATGGCAGACAAGCTACCTAGTGCCCTGGCCATGGTGACTCGCGGGCCGGCAATCACATTTGCAGAAAGCGAATTAGCACCCCCAGAAGCCAGGAGGCTCCCCCTCTGTGTCACTTTAGTCATCAACCATATAGCAGTGGGAGCGGCACTGGTCGATACGGGGGCATCCATAAATGTCTGCCCGCTGAGTACGCTAAGAGCCTGTGACCTGTCAGAAAGTATGCTGAGGCCGACGCCCACCACCATTGCCGCATACGACAATTCCAGAAGATCCTGCCACGGCATGGTGACTGTGCAAGCCGAACTGGGACCCCTCGCCGTCACAGTGGACTTCTACGTCCTAGATATCGATCCCATGTTCAAGGCTATCTTAGGGCGCCCATGGTTAGAGTCACTAGGAGCTGTGCCATCTACCGCGCACCAATGCCTGAAGTTCCCGTTCCAAGGGAGAATCATCAAGGTCAAGAGCATAGCCACCACTCACTCCGTAGATGCCCTCCACGATACCCACCTCCCAGCTGTGTGGCCAGCCAACAAACCCATCGTCTCGGTGCTAGACATCAACTACCCGTGGAGCTACACGTTCTAGTCCCAGCGAGAGGTCAACCTAGCCCGGGTCAATGCGGTCAAGAGAAAAGAGCCACTAAGCACGAAGGGGTGGCAAATTATGATGAAGTTGGGGTATGAAGAAGGCAAGGGCCTAGGGGCAGAGCTACAAGGTATAATCAAACCCATCCCCGACATCGTCACGAAAAGCCGATGGGGCTTAGGGTATAGGGAGAAATCCAAACCATGGTCATCCAGCACATCCACTCTTAAGGCCGACCGAGAGCCACTCACCTGGACACTCTGGTGTCACTTTATCAGGGGGCCTACCCAACCTGGATACAACACCGTGGTAGTCGAGGCAGAACTCTCACAGCACGAGGTGCATGGCCGGAACTTCTCTCGGCACATGGCCCCGTTGCTGACCTATAGAGCCCTAGAAGCCCTCCGTCCGACCAGGAGGAGAAAGACCGGAGACCCAGAGGCTGAGTGGTATAGATGGTTCGACATAGAAGACATCACCATCGCCTTCAGCCGACTGTTCTGGGAAGAGGAGAGAACTTGGCCGCCAGCTGCGGAAGAATTGCTAGATCCACCCGTTGCTATCACATCCAAAAGGCAGCTCATGAGCGATGCCTCAGACGTAGGAGAGCCGGACATCCCCTACGAGGAGGGGAAAACTGTTGATGAACTCTGGAGAGGCACCTGCCTAGCCATACACCCATCCCTCCTGGATTCCCTCCTTCCCAGTCTGGTCCCATCCTCTCCTCCTTTGCTGATCCAGCTGACTCCTCAGCTCCTCACGGCGGCGCACAGCCTCCTCACACCCCAGCTCCCACCGGCTGTCCTCTCCGCTCTTCAAGCTGATCCAGGTGACCACGAGGTCACCCTCTCCTGTTGCATGCTCTCCTCCGATCCTAAAAAAAAAACGTCCACTTTCAAATGCACGTTGAGGTCGAGGAGCCGGCATACGTCCTGCACTCTGCTGATCAGGGGCACCCCTCGACTGAGGGTCCCCCTCCTGCTCCTTCATTAGGAGCCATTCTCTTCGAGGACACCATGTCCTCCCCCAGTCCTGTAGAGTCGTCTAGTTTAGGAGAGTCTAGGGTAGGTGAGTCTAGAGTAAGATAGATAGGCCTAGGATAGAGAGTCAGGTCAGCCCGCCATCCGCCAATTCCAAGCACCGTCCTAGGAAGCAGCGGGGAAAAGCTATTCCCCGGAGATATCTTCAAGAGCTAGCTCGGCGGTGTCAAGCGCTGCTATTGATAGAGGAGTTCACGAGAGAAGCGCTGGTGTTCGAAGAGGTGTTTGAGCAGGATGGGGTGTTCATAGACGACGGGTTTGGTGTCTACGAAATAATGAATGATGAGGACCCAGTCGATGAAGAGGATAGCGAAGTAGATGACGCTGCCGAAAAATATGCCAGTGGAGTAAGGAGGTTCGATGAGCCTACAACGGCAGTGGATGAATCTACTAAGGAAGTCAACCTTGGAACAGAAGAAGATCCCAGGATTGTGATTATCTCAGCAAATCTCCCTCCTGATGAAGAAGAGGAACTGGTGCAAATCCTGAGGGAGTACAAGGATACATTCGCCTGGTCTTACGAGGACATGCCCGGCCTAGACCCCTCACTAGTGGAGCACCGACTGGTACTGAAAGAAGGGGCAAAGGCAATCAAGCAGAAACTCCGAAGGTTCCACCCACTCACAGCCCTGAAGATGAAGGACGAAGTAGATAAACTCCATAAGGCTAGATTCATCAGGGTAGTGCTTTATCCGAACTGGGTGGCCAATATAGTCCCTGTCATGAAGAAAGACGGCAAAGTCAGAATCTGCATCGACTTCAGGGATTTGAATAAGGCATGTCCGAAGGACGACTTCCCGCTTCCTCATCTTGATGTGCTAATCGACAACACTGCTGGGTATGAGACCCTCTCATTCATGGATGGGTATTCAGGATATAACCAAATCCGTCTATCTCCTGAAGATCAAGAGAAAACATCCTTCACCACGCCCTGGGGAACATACTGCTATGTAGTCATGCCGTTTGGTTAAAGAATGCCGGCGCTACTTATCAGAGGGCGATGATGGCCATTTTCCACGATATGATGCACGTTTATGTAGAGGTATACGTGGATGACATCTTGGTGAAGTCAAGAACCAGGAGAGAACACCCCGAAATCCTAGCCAAGGTGTTGCAGAGGTCTAGAGAGTATCAGCTGAGAATGAATCCGAAAAAATGCGTGTTCGGGGTCTCATCAGGAAAGCTGTTAGGTTTCATAGTCAGTAAGCGGGGCATTGAGATCGATCCAACAAGGCAAGGCAATAGCAGAAATGCCTCCTCCAAAGAACATCGCACAATTAAGAGGGCTAATCGGGCGTTTGCAATTCATCAGAAGATTTATCTCCCAGCATTCGCAAAGATGTCGCCCATTTTATGATCTCTTGAAAGGAGGGGCAAAATTCGAATGGAATGACAAATGCCAAGCAGCCTTCGATGAGCTGAAAAGTTATCTCATGAATCCCCCAGCCTCTTACAGCCCCTGTATCTCTCAGTCATTGAGGACTCCCTAGGAGTTGTCCTGGCACAACATGACGAATCTGGGAAAGAAAGGGCAGCATACTACCTCTCTAGGCTCTTCAACCCCGCTGAATCCAAGCTCACCACCGCGGACAAAACTTGTGCCGCACTCGTGTGGGTAGTCCAAAAGCTCAAGCACTACTTCCTAGCCCACGAGGTCAAGCTGATCTCAAGGATGGATCCACTCCGATATCTTCTTGAAAAGCCCGTCCTTTCTGATCGGCTGGCACGCTGGCAGAGTTTCCTCTCCCAGTTTGACATATCCTTTGTGGTCCAAAAGGCCGTCAAGGGGTATGCCATCGCCGAGCATCTAGCCCATCTCCCACTCCCTCACAGTGACTCCCTCCGAGAGGAATTCCCCGATGAGGAACTCTCAGTCATAATCAAAGACCCCTTCTGGTCCCTTCATTTCGATGGTGCACTCAACTCTCAGGGACGGGGCATTGGAGCCGTGCTGCTTACCCCGGAAGGTATTACCATCCCCTTTGCATATCAACTCACCTTCCCCGCTACCAACAACATGTCAGAGTATGAGGCTCTCCTTGCTGGTCTCAAGCATGCTTATCTGCTGGGGGCATCGCACCTCAGAATTATAGGAGACTCTCAGCTCGTCCTGCGGCAGGTGCTCTCAACTTACCGCACTCGTGACCCGAAGCTCAAGCCATATCAAGACCTGGTCACGTTGTTGGCGAGGCAGTTCCGTAAGCTCATCTATATCCACACTCCTCGTTCCCAAAACATCCTGGCCGACGCTCTGGCGTCGCTAGCCTCATCCCTATCCTTCCCTCTGAGTCGCCGGACTGAGACAATCATCGTCCAGCGTCTCGATGTCCATCTACCCAGGACCCTTGGTTTAGCGACCTTAGGGCAACCTTAGAAGAGAGGGCTAGGAAAAGAGGAGCGCAGCAAGTCATGTTAACTGAGCTCGAGGAGATCCTGAATGAAGAGGAACTGCCATGGTACTTTGAGATAGAGCAATACTGCAGGGATGGAACATATCCTGAAGGGGCAAGTGGAGAAGACCGCAGGGCCATCAGAAGAGCCGCCTTAAGGTACACAGTTGTCGGAGAAGTTCTGTACAGGCGAGCCCTTAATGGAGTCCTTTTAAGGTGCCTTACCGATGACGAAGCTTGGAAGGTGGTGGAAGGGGCCCATGCTAGTGAATGCGGAGGGCACGTCAACAGTCAGATGCTAGCAAAGAAGATCATTAGGCAGGGCTATTACTGGCCAACCCTAGAGGAAGACTGTACCATCTACGTCCGTAGGTGTGTCAAGTGTCAACTCCATGCCGATAAGATCCATGCCCCTTCCTCCTCACTACACCCACTCTCCACACCATGGCCATTCTCCATGTGGGCTTTCGACATTGTCGGCCCTCTTGGTGATTCTAATGCTCAAACCAAACAAAAGTCATTTATCCTAACTGCGACTGAGTATTACACCAAGTGGGCGGAAGCTGAAGCCTTCACAGAAATCAAAGCATCCACGGTGTGCCGCTTCATCATGAGAAACATCATCTCGCGGTTCGGAGTGCCAAGCAGCATCGTCACGGACAATGGGCCGCAATTCATCGCACAAGAGCTCCAGGACCTCTGTAAGAAATACAACATCACGCTGCATCATTCATCACCGTATTACCCACAGGCAATGGCCAAGCTGAAGCAACTAACAAAACCCTTCTTAAAATCCTAAAGAAAACCTGTGAGTCGCATAAATTCGCCGACTGGCCAGAGAAGCTAATAGAGGCTCTATGGGCCTACCGCACCTCCGTCCGCACTCCCACGGGACAAACCCCGTACGCTCTCACCTACGGGATGGAGGCGGTAGTTCCATATGAGATCCTAATTCCTTCACTAAGAGTCCAACTAGACAAGGAACTTAATCTTGATGAACGTCGAGAGGCGTTACTAGTCCAATTGGAACTCTTAGATGAAAGGCGGCTTATGGCAGCCGACCATGTGCTTTCCTACCAAAGGCGAATCTCAAGGTCTTTTCAAAAGAAGGTAATTGAACGAAAATTCCAAGAGGGTGATATGGTCTTGAAACGCATCTTTATCAAACCCGGAGGTCCTAGGTCCAAACTGCAACCCAACTGGGAGGGTCCGTACGTTGTGAGGGAGGTCTACCCTGGAAATGCATATCGCTTAATCAATGCTGAGGGCGTCGAATTATCACATCCGTGGAACGGGTTGTACCTCAAACGTTTCTATCCTTAGGCCTATAGGTGTGAGGCCACAACACCTAGATCGGGGAGTAGCCCCATGTTGGGAGTCTAAGATACCTCTCTAATCGCCAAGGGCTGCTCTAAGTTAGGATTAACACACACGCACACGGCAAGCCCGGATAACTACACTGGTAGATGCTGCAATTATGCGGGCTCTACTCTAGCGATGCATCGGTCATTCTCTCCTAATCGGTCGAAGTGTAGGGGCAAAAGGGTCGTAAGGGTGAGGTCGTCAACCTACAGCATACCCCGACGAGAGGAAGTCTCAAACAGGGACGGTCAAAATAACAAAAGGGCAAAGAAGCAAAGAAACGAAAAGAAAAGAAAATCCATAATACAATAGGGGCATGGCAAAGAGTGGCAAAGTCCCCGCGGGACACTAATGAGCCCGGTCGTACGCATGCCCCAAAAGCAAGGCAAGTCCATAGCAAAAGACCATAAAGTCCCTCCACAACAGACCCAATCTCCGAATGGTATGCTGTAGGAAGAAGCCGAACCCAACATCCCTATACCCACACAAGACTTTCCTTAAATAATCTTTCGTTTCTCCCTATAAGGCTGAGTCACCTCTTGGGTGGGGCTTAATTAGTCGCAGCATCAACTAAGGGTAGGTTTTTCCGAGGCGTTGTCACCCCTTACGCACGTCCTAACTTAGAAAGCCCTGTGGTGAGAACCGGAGGTGATCGAGATTCCTAACCAGCGGCTCGAATTGGTTTAAGTGTTGTGGCCCGAAGATGCGAGTACCTTCCGTCTCGCGTGTCTTATTTTAGGAAGGCTAACGCGGCTTTAGGCTAACAAAAACCCCAAAAACAAAAAAAAAATCAATATTTCCAAAACCCCAAAAAATCAGATATTTCCAAAACCCCAAAAAAATCAGATATTTCCAAAACCCAAAAAATCAGATATTTCCAAAACTCCAAAAAAATCAAATATTTCAAAACTCCAAAAAATCAAATATTCCCAAAACTCAAAAAAATCAAATATTTCAAACCCTAAAAATCAAATATTCCAAAAATCTCAAAACTTAAATGATTCCAGTTGTTTGCATACATGCATTTCATTTGTTTATTCGCATCTTTTGCCTATTTAATAAGGCTTAGCCCCTTGACGAATTATCAAGGTCGCTCACTCGTCGCATTTTAAGGCAAGGGGCTAAGCCTAAGAACAGATCTGACTTGTTTCGTGGTTGTCTAAGTGTGCAGGACGGAAAAAAGCGGCACTCATATCTCACTCGTCACTCTCACTCAGTCGCAAACCATAAAAACACAAAAAGGTTCCATTCCATTCATGTACACTATCATGTCAAAAAAAGGAGCAAAAAGTACAAACCTCAACCACTCTCCCCCGTACCCTCAGGCGGCGGGGAGATGGAGGGGCCATCACTCTCGGCCCGGTCTCGCTCCCCTCTGGCGCTCTCTCGCGCCGTCGTCGCTCCTCCGCCTCGTTCCTCCGCCTCCGGAGGAACCTGTCAGGTAGTGCCCAGTGGACCCGCTCGGGATACCGCTCCGGCTGGTCGCTGACGGCTGCGCCCGACCAAGGCCAAGGCCCTCTCCAGACCCCTCATCTGGATCGCAGCATGTCGCCCGATGCCTCCCTCCCCCTGCTGGGTGGCGAGGTCCCCAAGCCTCGCGCGCAGTCGTGCCGCATCCTCTCCTCCTGGCGCAAATGCGTCGCCTCCCGCCGCCTCCTGCTGCCAGCAGGCCACCGCCTCTGCCTCCTGGTGCCACCGCGCCACCTCCGTGTTGGTTAACTGCCATCGACTCCCTTAGGGAATCGCTGGCCACTATGCTTTATGGGGCAGCATAGTGACATCGGGGCCGTCAACCCAACCCGCCGCAGGTAAAACCCTGTGCGAAGCCCTCATAGCCGACCACAGCGTTGACGTGGTGCTTTGCGCTTCCGCCTTAGATTTGGCTACCGCCTTCACTACTAGCCTCGAGCTTTTGTTGCAACGGTAGGGGGCTTGGTCCTAAACCTGGTATAGTTCTGTTTTCCATGTGTAGAGTCGTGGGACTTGAAAACACATCTTGGATATGAAGGAAGGTTTCCGTATTTGAAGATCCTCTGCACTGTCGACAGGTTCTGAGTATCTGTCGACAATTGCAACAGATTTGCAACAGACAGACTTCAGTTGCTCTGGTCTGTGGGCATCTGTCGACAGGCGATATCCATCTGCGACAGGCAGAGACAGTTTTGCCAAAACACAGAACTCTGGTATTTCTGTCTGCGACATCGTCGACAGGTCTCTGAGAATCTGTCGACAGGTGCTCTCAGTATCTTCAGTCTGATCACAACTGCGGCATCTGTCGACATGCCTTTGGGTCTTCGCAGGTACATGTATACTCTGTGATTGTGATCATTTTCTCATGATTTGAGAAGTGCTTGATTATATGCATTTGTACCTGCATGATAAAACATGTATAGTTAGGTATAATGTAGACATAGATAACCAAATATTGTATCATCTTAATTGACATGTATGAACCTCAATTCAACTCATTCATCATTAAAAACATTGTTTGACTTTCATTTATCACTAGAGTGTGAATTCACTTAGTTTCCAGAATATGAACCCAACATTCTCCCCCTTTTTGATGATGACAAAATTTTTCAATTTATGCTCATGCAATGGAGGTTTCTTCTCCCCCTTTTGACAACATCAAAAGTAAAGATAACAGTGACATTTGGAGATGTGCACAGAACATGTGATTTCATTCATTGGAAATTGAAGCATTCACATGACAAAAGTGACTGAAATAACATTAAGTGAAGAAGAGAGTACATGAAATAACATAAGAGAGAAACGACATTGCCAGACTGAATTGAAATACAAGACATGACCCACTCCTAGACATTAATCTATCTAAGCAGCATCATCTTCAGGAGCTTGAGGAGGGGCATGACGCTCAGTTGCAAGTCTATCAATGCGTGTGTCCAAGTATCCATTCTTTCATGCAGCCTCTCAAAACCATGTGCCATCTGCACTTGAGCTGTGCTATCAAATCCGAATGGAAGGCGTCTGTCGACAGGACACTATTGTATCTGTCGACAGATGCTTGCAGAATATGACTTTGTTGGATTTTTGTAAGGAAAGTGAAGTGGACCTCTTGAGCAGTGTTTTTTAACAGATTACCTAAGGTGATAGATGACGAATACATATATAAGAACGTATCATATACATGAAGATATAAAGCCACTTCAATATCTTAATGGTTCAAACATAATACTGAATTAGCCTGAGCTGAAGCATGAAGAAAACACTTACGGGTATCCAAAAAGAAACACTTTTACTCTTCTTTTTATTATTAGAGTATAGGACAACACAATCTTCAGTGGAGGTGCAAATGATCAAGGAGGGAAATATCTACATGCCAAGACATTCAAAAACATCAATTACTCATGGAATTATCACTCAGTGGAGGCTTCACACTATTGCATTATTGTCCTCATTTGCCCTTCATTTTATTGCAATGGAAAGAAAATGGTAATCAAGATAACGTCTCGCCTTTGAACATGAGGGTAGACATTATTCAGCCCGTACCCCCAGTTACTCAGTGAAAGTGTCCATCATAACCGTTGTACAGAGTTGACGAATTAGCCTTTTGACGCGAGGGCAAACATTTGTGATGCCCACTTACCCCCGTTTACTCAGCAAGACTCATCATTGCTCTGCATTTTTCCAAATTATGTAGTTTTAATCTAATGGAATAAAATTGTTTAGGTAGCTTTTCTCCAAGTATTGTGTTATAACCCAAGTTTAATATAGCGATTGATTATCTAGCAATTGTAAACATTAAGCTCAATGATCTAATACCTTTTAAAAAAGAATCATATTTGCCTATATGTAAATAATGAAGAAGAGTTAGGTGTTAAGTTTTGAAAATGGTGAAATGTTTCCAGAATGATTGAACCTAGACTTAACTGGAGTATTATGTAAAAATCACAAGATTGTTGAAAATTGCTTTAATATCTATGCACATGATGTGATAAATATGTTATTAACATCAGATAAACACCTTAGACATTTTAAGAGAACCTGCTCAAAGAGGTTTGGATGAATAGGCTTGGAATGCCAGGTAGAAGTGTGTCTGTCGACAGCTAAGGGGAGCTTGTCGACAGGTACACTCAGACAGAGAAATGGGTGTTCAGCTAGTTGTGAGTACTGTGATATCTGTCGACAAGCCAGGGTGAGTCTGTCGACAGTTACACATAGACAGAGTGAAGGGTGTGCGGGGAGGACAAAACCTGTGAGATCTGTCGACAGATGCATGGTTGACTGTCGACAGATGCACACAGAGTTCAGAACCTGTGGTCTGTGGATGCCTATCTGTCGACAGGACAAGAAGGAGCTGTCGACAGATCATTGTTGAAGGCCAGTCTAGAGAAAGAAGGGAATATGAAAAGATCATTTTATGTGAAGGAGTTAATGAACAGCAAGAATAATGTTTTCTTCACAATAACACCCAACTTTTGAACTAGCTCCCCCATAATGTGTGCTCATGAAAAGACACAAAGTTGATCATGCAATTCAATCCAAGCAAGATTAGCACACATGTATTCAGCAAAACATTCATGGAATTGAGACTGTTTTGGAAGTACATACCAGTGCTTTCGATTTGAAGGATTCGGGTCTGTTTTCCCTGTGACAGCATCACAGAAATTTTCATTTTTCTTGAATGGAATTCAGGAAGTCCACTTACAAGTTTGAGCCTCATTATCTTGTTCAAAACATTGTACTCGCATGTCCAAGCCTACGATGCCACAATGTAAGCTCATCCTGTTTATTTGCTACAAGACATAAATCATTATTTTCGGATCATCCAAATCAACCATGTAGATGTTATTCATTCTTTTTCCAGAAATTTGAGACTTCCTGTTTCCTATCAAGGATTTGACATGAATCCGATTCAAAACAATTTTTATGGCCTTATCACACAATGACTTATGCTAAGCAAATTGTGATGAAGACCATCAACTAATAGTACATTATCTATTGAAATTGGAGGCAAACTTACCAACCTTACCTGAGCCAATGATCTGGCCTTGTTGTACCTCCAAAGACAACGTGACCTCGTCTTTTTCCACGAGCAAACTGAATTTTTCTTTATCGCCCGTCATATGCCTCGAGCAGCCACTATCCAGGTACCATTGTTTTGATTGTGTGCTGCTAGGCATTCCTGCACATGATGTGGATCAGAAAGAGGTTTGGTACCCAAATTACTTTGGGTGCCGTTTCATCATCATGCCAGACAGTAATGCTTTGGAATCCAGATTTGTTTAAATTTCTATTAGTGGATTGTTCAGCATTGTTTTTCATTGTGCCAATCTTTTTACAGATCTTACATGATGATGGCTTATGAACAACAGTGATTTTGGATTCTTAGTTGCATGCATAGGCATCTTACCTTTTGTTGCCTAGTGAGTTAGCATTAGGAACTTGCTGTTTTGCCTTAGGAATCCCTGTTTGGGGTTGGTAGCAAACTCCTTAAGCTAGTTGAACACATTTGGTAGCCTTAGGTTCCTGGTTTTTGCCCTTGGTTTGATTTTTCTTTTTCCTGAGGGATTTTGATTGCTTAGAACTTGGGATAGGATCAGTGAAATTAGTCAGCAGATTTTTCCTGTTTCCTTTGGCTTGGGATTTGAAACCCAATCCCATGTCTAGCAACAACACATTGGATCCTAAGATTGCATCTAGATTCTGTTTGCTCTTGACAAAACTAGATAGATCCTTTGTTTTGCCTTTCAATTCCTTTTCAGCTTTTTCCAATTTCTCTTTAGATCAGTATGCTCTTGTTTAGAGTTTCAAGGAGGTTATTAGATCATTTTTCTCTTTTTGAGCTTCTTGAAGCTTAATTTTCATGCTATCCATCTCTTCACTGTGTGTTTGTTCATCTATTTCATCATGTCAATTACCTTATTCAGAGATTTAATTTCATCATTATTATCAGTTTCATGAATAAGGAAATTAACTTTCTTCTTGAGTGCTTTATTTTTGATTTGAATGGACGGAATTTTTCAAAAAGGACAGTGTATGCTTCTTCCCATTCAGCAGTAGAAAAAGACTCAAAGGAAGAATTTACCTCAGAGGGTCATCACTCCTTGCCATAAGACAGTGAATCTCGTCATCTCCTGAGTAGCTGACTTTTTCATCATCGTCTTCATCACTCCATGTAGCCAGCATTGCTTTGGCTTTCTTGAAGACGAACTTGTCCTTTTTCAGTTTCTTCTTGAGCTCGGGGCACTCTCCTCTCATGTGTCCCTGCTTCTTGCACTCATAGCACACAACATCAGATTTTTATTGGACGAATCAAACCTGTTGGTGCCTTTTTGGAAAGGTTTGGAGTTTCCTGAACTCTTCTCTTGAATTTTAAAAACTTCTTAAAAGTCTAGTGAGCATGGCCATTTCATCATTCTCACTATCAGTAGAGGTTTCAGACTCAGCCCTTCCTGTGGGCATTCTTTTGGAATCTGAAGAAGATACTTTATTGAGGCCTTCAAGGCAATTGACTTCCTTGGATTCTCTTCAGTTTCTTTTCTTTTTACATTTAGTTCATAAGTCATGAGAGATCCAATCAATTCATCCACTTTCATTGTTTGAAAGATTCTTGGAATCCTCGATGACAGTGACTTTGGTGTTCCATGAGGATGAGAAGAGACCGAAGTATCTTCCTCACCAATCACTTTCTGAGTATTCTTCTTTAAGACCTTTCAATCCATTTATAAGTACCATGAATCTAGCAAACATGTCAGAAATTGTCTCAGCACGGTTCATCTTAAACATTCATATTCTGAGACTAACATTTACCTTGGATTCTCACTAAGAAGTACCTTCATATATCAACTCGAGCTTGTCCCACATCTCCTAGCTGAGGTGCATGTGGAGACTCTCGAGTATTCCTTTGGGGACCGCGCACTGCATCATGTTGAGGGCGCTCAGTTGAGTGTCCCTTTTGCAATCTGGTCCTTGGTCCATGTATCTTCGTCTTGAGGCAACCATATGGTCCTGTTCTGACTATCTTCCACAATTCATAGTTTTGTGCTCGTAGAAACACCTGCATGCGGTTTTTCCAATATGGATAGTCAGTGCCATCAAAGAAGGGTGGCCTGGTCACGAGTGTCCCTCGGCCATATACCCCTTGGTAGATTCCATTTGATCGTGAATCTCCTGATCGTTAGATCAAATAGATAAAGCAATAAATCGGAGAAACCACGCTCTGATACCAATTGAAGGGTTGCGGAATTCCCAATATGGTAATCTCGAAGGGGGGTTGAATAGATTACTGCCTCTTAAAAATATTATCACGTTCTTTTTCTTAAAGCACAGATTATCAAGACAGTATCAAGATCTAAACTATGTGTAGATGATGTAGAAACTATTAGTGTGTGAATATGCAACGTGTCTATCAAACATCTATGTAGAAATGATCAAACCACGAGACACGCGATTTACGTGGTTCGGAGTACACAACCGTGTATCCTACATCCACGGCACACACACACACAGAGTAAACTGCTTATGAGCGAGTTCAGTGACTACAACTCACACACACACGTGTTTTCTGATGTGCACCCACGATCAGAACAACACACACACGTGATCTCAAGCACAAGAGACGCTTGAATCACACAAAACACACACACAGTTGATGAGAATTATGAACAGGAAGAGTTCAGAGCGTAGGAGTAAAATCCTAATGTGGAACTCTTCTGAGAACGCATGGATGGAGTTCAACTTCGACTTGAGTGCTCTGGACTGATGGAGAAGTTGAATCCACGACGATCTATCTTCAGTACTGCAGGATAAATGATCTTTCGGTCTCTGCACTGCAGACTTGAAGCAGAGCAGCAGCAACTTCTTTCTCTTGGACTTGGCTTTAGGGTTTAGGTTGTGCTGCTTCTGTACGAGATTCTCTTCAAAGGATGCTTATATAGTTGTGTTTTCATGTGGAGAGTCGTGGGACTGAAAACACAATCTTGGATATGAAGAAGGTTTCCGTATTTGAAGATCCTCTGCATCTGTCGACAGGTTCTGAGTATCTGTCGACAGATTGCAACAGATTTGCAACAGACAGACTTCAGGTTGCTCTGGGCTGTGGCATTTCGACAGGCGATATCCATCTGTCGACAGGCAGAGACAGTTTTGCAAAACACAGAACTCTGGTTTTCTGTGCGACATCTGTCGACAGTCTCTGAGAATCTGTCGACAGGTGCTCTCAGTATTCTTCAGTCTGATCACAAATGCGGCATCTGTCGACATATCCTTTGGGTCTGTCGACAGGTACATGGATACTCTGTGATGTGATCATTTTCTCATGATTTGAGAAGGCTTGATTATATGCATTGTACCGCATGATAAAACATGTATAGTTAGGTATAATGTAGACATAGATAACCAAATATTGTATCATCTAATTGACATGTATGAAACCTCATTCAACTCATTCATCATTAAAAACATTGTTTGACTTTCATTATCACTTAGAGTGTGAATTCACTTAGTTTCCAGAATATGAACCCAACACTCCGCTGCCTCGGGGTGCAGGCGTAGCTCCGCCATCTCCGCCTCCAGCGTGGTCGTCCGCGCCAGGGCGGTCCTCAGCTCCTGCTCCTGCAATATCAGAAAAATCTTGTCAGAAATCACGAAAGAAGCAAAACCAGGGGCATCTAAATAAGTAACTTACCCGCTCCCGCAGCTGGGCGAGGGCGTCCTCCGCTCGGGCCGCCGCCGCCGCTAGCTGGCCCTCTAAGACGGAGCGGCCGGATCCTCTCGGAGGAGGAAGCCCCTCCCACCATCTGCTGCGCACGGTCCAGCTCTGCCCGCTGCAAAAGAAAATATCAAAGGTCAGTCAACCACAGTCAGAAACAGAAGGGTGGGTGCAGAGTACTTACCAGCTGATCCACCACTGCCTGGAGGTCGTCCCGCTGCTGGATGGTGGAATGGAGGATGCCCTCGAGTGAGGAGATCCGTCCCTCGGGATCAAGCTGCAATCACTAGCCGAGTCAATCACATAATCAACTAAGAACTCAAAGAGACTGAAAGTAGTAAAATACGTACCGGTCGTCGGGACCCCTTGTACACCTGGGCCCCATACTTCCGGGCATAGGCCCAGAAGTAGTCCTCGTCGCTGGCAGCCTCGGAGACCACCTCCTTCCCTCGCCGCTCTCAGTCATCCAACTGCTCTCGGACCCGGACTGTCCAGTCCGTGACCTGCTGGATCCCGCGGAAGCTCCGGCCCAGCCTCTCCCATGACCTCTGTCTGGTCGGGAACTCCACTACCGCCTGGTGGAGTCCCAGTGTCCGCGCCACTAGCCGGGTGGAGCGGGACCACTGTGTTGAAGCAATGAAGCCAATGTCCCTACCGAAGTAGGGACGGCCCCGCTCCACCCACGGCTGGGAGGCGTCGTCCTCCCCGACGTAGGAGTCCACTGTACCTGCACACCACAAGTAAAGACCCGTCAGTCAATTGATAAATAAGCAAAGTAAAGGAAAGGTTAAGGCTAGAAGTACTCACATGTCCAAAGGGGACGGTGTCCAACGCATCATGGATGAGCGTCACCTGTCGACGCAGGGACCGCTCGTCGCGGCAAAACCGCCAGCGCTGCAGGAGAGGTACAACGTCGCGTCGCCTCGGCACCCCCCGACCCAGGGAAGGGAGGTGGTAGTACGCCCACACCTGCAAAAGTAATACAAGTCAGTACCATAGTTAATTAAGACAAGCAAGAAAAGTAGTAAAGGGTAAAGGTGAGAAGCATACCTGTAACAGTGGGAAGAACCCGGCCACCCCTGTCTCCCTACTAGAGGTGCCCAGGCTATCAAAAAGGTGGGCCAGAAGGGCCGCACCCCACGCATAGCTCCCCACCTGGGTCAGGTCCTCTAGTAGAGGCAGACACCGACAGCTCACCGGGTCTCCTCGCATACCCAAGATCAACTTCCCGATCACGAGGATCAGGAAGCGCCTCAAGTTGCGGTCCGCTGCCGCTCCCTCCTCCTCCGCCAGTGCTGCTCTGGCATCCGCTGTCACCGGCCATGTACTCCGCCTGGCCCTCTCCAGTCTGGTGGCGCACGTCTGCCACCCCGAGGCTCGCCTGCAACCTCGTCCTCGGCACCAGGGAGGATCTCTCTCGCGTCACCTCTAACCCCAGAAGCCTCTCCACCATCTCCTGATAGCTGGTATAAGTCACCCCGGTCACCGCCTGGCCATCTACCCTCAGGCCGGTGATCCGTGCCACATCCTCCAGTGTGGGGATCATGTGGCCCCACGGGAGGAGGAACGCGTGGCACTCCGGGTCCCATCGCTCCTTCAATGCCTGGATGAGCGCCACGTTCGGCGTCAACTCATCCAATCTCAGAAAGGGGCCGAACCCTATCTCCTCCAGCCGGGTCCTCTGGAAATCCGGCAACCCCTGATAGATCGCCCAGACAACGGACCACCCCAGCCGGGACCGTAGCTCGCTCTGCAAAACAATCACAGAAAACACAAGGATCAGCAAGGGATCAGTAGAATAGCACTCTGTTAAGGTAGCGACGGGTATATTGTCGCCTTCAGAAGGCGACACCAGAGGAGTCGCCTTCCTCCTGTGAAGGCGACAAGCAGGCTGTCGCCTTCTGAACGCGACGCTTAGGCCGTCGCGACCTGTCTGGTAATGCGACACCCACCCTGTCACGTTCACAGACTGGCCGGAAACGGCAAGAATCCATTTTCCGGCCGTTTCACCTTGGGCCAAAAGGCCCTACATCCCCTCTCATCCACACACATAGAGTTTAGGGCTTGAGACCCTACCTTCTTGGGTCCAACGGGATCGTCCTCGCCCGGCATCATCGCAGCGACATCCTCCTCCATCGGCGCGACCCGGGAAGCCTCCGGGGCCGCCGTCGAGGTCCCCTCACCCAGTTGCCGGCGCCGGATGGACTTCTTCTGTCGCCGCCCCCCGCCATCGCCGCCTTGGCCTTCTCCGCCACCCTCCATCGACGGTCACCGAGGGGAGAGAGAGGGAGATAGGAGAGAGAGAGAGGAAGGAGATGAGAGAGAGAGAGAGCTCGCTGGAGTAGTTCACCGGAGAGAGGGAGGCCGGGAAGAGGATCGCCGGAATCGCCGGATAGAGGGAAAGAAGGAAGGAAGAAGGATTCAAAAAGAAGGAAAGAGGAAGAAGGGCGCTCGGCCCGAATTCAAACGTCCCGGGACCTGTGAACGCGACAAGGTCTGTGTCGCCTTCTACCCAGGTGGCGACGATGCTCATGTCGCCTTCACTTTTCGGGTCGCGACCGTTGACCTGTCGCCTTCTTGGTAGCGACAGGTCTAGCGTCGCCTTCTTAAACCAGTGCTTTTAGCCTCCAAAAAAATCAATGCTCATTGCAATAAACCAATGCTTACATCAATAACATATCTCACTCCCCTTACATCAAGCATCAATCTCACCACCCCAAGTCCCATCAAAGCATCAAAAGGTACAATCAAGTCTATCTCTCTAGCTCACGGTCCCCTCAGTGGCCGAATCTTCTCATGCTCCAAGAGGTACGCCTGGTACGTTTCCCGGTCCTCGTCGAGTCTCAGCGGGAGTGCATGGGTAGCGCACGCCCTCCACAAGGCCAGCGCGCTCCGCACGGCCTGCTCATCCTCCGGGTTCCCCAAGCGTCGCTTCTTCACGGGAGGCAAGTGTGATGGCGGAAGCACCCTCGTCCTCGGCTTCCCGACCTGTAGGTAGCACCGCTGCAGGTTGTAGAGCACGGTCGCCATATTCCCTATCAGCTGCAAGTCCAAGCCGCGTCCGAGTGGTAGCCGGATCTCCGCTCCACGAAGTGCCGCTATGCCCAAAGCAAAGTGTTCCACTGGTAGGGTGCTGAAGTAAAGGCGCCATGCACTCCTTGTCTTCTTGTCCGCCATCCTGCATAAAACCTTATTGGAGATTTTGGCCGCCCCGCCAATAAAGTTTAAAGGATGGCACCCGAAGATCCGACTGTCGGTGGTGGGGTTGTCCACCGGTTTGAATTTAATCCTAACACCCAACCAACACTCTAGAAGGATCATAGAGCCGTAAAGGAAACCTCCCGTGGAAGCCGAAGTAAGACCCGAGTAAAGATACGCCAAGACGGCGTGAGAGAGTGAAAGTCCTCGCCATACCCCACTAATTGCGCTAAGGCTAGCATAGTCTATGAGGTGATCCCCGGACGGGAAGAGCACCACCCCACATAAGCATATGGCCACGGCCTTTGCGATTTCCCGGTGGTCCACGCTCTTGTCCTTACACTTGGATATGACCCACTTAGACAATGGCACTAGATGTATGAATTGTGGGCTAATTATGGTGTAGACATCCCCCGGATCGGTCATGAATTCTCCTAGGATAAACTTCGGGTTAATGGGCTCAACCGTGTAGCTTATGTTTTGCTCGTCCCCGGGTTTAGTCTTGGGAAGAGCAAGGAAGGGCTCGACCTCCTCTAAAAGGACGGTCGCCTCAAATTGGGGAAGATGAAAGTATGGGTTTGTGGGTGCCATAATTCTATCAAGGCCGTGATACTATGCCAATCAAAGGAAATTTTGTGGTAGTTGTGAGCTGCTATCAAAACCCCACCCAAACCCCACTCTCTTAAGAACCTAATGACATACATGGGTAAGGCTTTGATCATCGGGGCAATCCAAGTGAGCTTAGAGTAGCGGCGAGAGCCGGGGAAGAGCTAGGGAAGAAAAAAAGAAAAGAGAGAAAAGAGGAAGAACAAGAACACAAAATTAATGATGAAATTCGGAGCATAAAATCATGAAAATTGAAAACACCAACCAACTCACCTCTCTCACTTCCTCGCTCCGGCTCAAGTGGTTGGGAACGTCCGTAATCCTCATGAGAGCTTCAAAGGTCGTCCGAGCACGCTTCGGACCTTCGTAGACCGCCTCCCCACCCATGGGATCAAGAGGAGCTCTCTTCATGGCCGTGAGAGCTTGCAAGACTTGAAGAAAAGAAGAGAGAGGTGAGAGCTCCGAATTTGGCCTCTCATCCCCCTTATTTATAGAGCCATAATACTCCTATTCCTGCTAGGAAAGGGTAGGGAAGACCCATTAGGAGTAGGACCTTGAGTGGAGAACAATAGGAGTCCAAGTGAGAGTCAAAACCAAATCATATGCTGAAGACTTTTGAGCTCGGGCTTAGAAAACTGAGAAAGCGACATATCGACCTGTCGCCTTCAAGGTGGCGACAGGCCTTGTGTCGCCTTCTTCAGTCAAGGGGCGCAACAGTCCGTGCTGTCTTGCTTATTCTTCTATGACTGTTCAGGATATTTGCACATATGCGTTGATGTCATTGTTTGGTGCATTGATTATGACTATCTTTATTTCTTTGATTATTGAAAATCCATAAAAATCAGAAAATGCAAGAAAATCCATAAAAATCCAGAAAATTCAGAAATTCAAAAAGATACGTCCGTCAGGTAAGTCAGGTAAGTATCTCCAACTTTAATCCCTTCGCATTACTATATGATATCTACACTATTATATCAGCTCAAGGACCGGCTGGTTCCCAGTGTGTTCCAGGATCTGAGTTCCCCTTCATAAAAAAAATAAGGATGATCTAAGTACACACTGCTAATCGCTGGATAGGCCGTTGGGTGATATGACTCGGGGACGATGGATTCTATCGCACGTCGGGGATGCGAAGTGTCTTGACCCTTGCTCATATTGTCTAGCAATATTATCCTTGAATATCTGTTATTTTCTCTCTTTCTTTGCATTCGCTTTTATGATTTCCTATTACTTTAGCCCAGCATGCATCATGTAGGAATTTTGAGCTTCACGAATCATGATTCGTCAAAGTCAGCTTCTCAATGATGTCCCAACCCAGATCCTCATTTCCAGACAAGAATTCCATTCCGAATTTGAAAGTTTTCCTCGAGCTTGTGCTCGGTCCAGTTTACCAGTGATGGTTCCTATGAAGAATTCCTCTCATCCCCATTCATTATAACAGTCACCCCTTTATCCCCGATCCGCTCATTAGTCGTGACCCGCTCGAAGGCCAGAGTCGAATCGACCCGCCGGGCAGCACCTATCCCCTAATGAACGAAACCTGCACGCTACAGATAGCCAGGGTACCTCTTGAATCAGGAGGTTGATCATTCTTTACTTTTGATTTTTATTCGTCCCAAATAGGAACCATCCTCGCACTCTGTTCCCAGCCATGTTCGAGGTCAGCCAGATAATTCTCGCTGCTTATTTGTCCAGAATGGGTGTCTCTTTACCTTGATGCCCGCTTTTCAGCTCATTCCGCTTCATTCCGCTACATTGCCGTTTCAAGCCATTTTCGCTCCATACCGCTCCACTCCCTTGCAAAGCAGGCATCAAGGAGGGGCAATCTGTAGACACCCATTTCTGACCCATAAGTCGAGCAAAATCCCTTGTCGTATTATTGACGCCCCACATTGGCTCATCATCGTCAAGCTGGCTTTCTCCGATCATGACATCATTCCCATTAGTTCATCGCCCTGGAGGACTCTTCCTGGTCAAATCAATCTCTTTCACTATAAGCTCTCTGAGTATGAGTCCGATATTTCATCCCGAAGGCTGTGCATGGCTGATTGGACGCGTTACATGCCGAAATGCAGAAAAGACCAGAAGGCGACAGGCCCTAGGTCGCCTTCCTGAAGACGACAGCTCCTATGTCGCGATCATAATTCCATATTTTAAACCCTCAGAAAATCACAAAATGACTCAAGTCAGCCTTCCATATGAGGAAGGCGACATATCGAGCCGTCGCATTCAAGAAGGCGACACCAAGGCCGTCGCATTAAGGGCCTTAAACAGGAAACTCAATCCGAAGCCAATTTGGACCCATGCTATTGATGGTAATTGCATGTTTTGGACGTCCAAATCAAGTCCAAATCTTCTCAAATTCGGAGCAGACCTTCCTAACATGTCCCTTTCCGAGTTCCAATAGCCCTTGCACAGCCATACTTACCCAGAGTTGGACTCTTGCCCATTATTCCTCTCAGACCCGAGTTGGGAATAATCACCCATAAGTACCTCGTCTCTGCATCTTTTTGGGCAAGGCCGGATTCTTTGGTTTGCTGAGCAAGAGAACTTCATCTTCCACTAAGAGAGTTTTCCCTCCAGACGATCAGCAAGAGCCCTCCAGGGTGTTTTCCCATCGGCTACACAATTCTTCTTCCCTTCTTCCCTTTATTTCTTTGATTTCATGCATGCATAGCTTCGTTTTCTTTCCAGTTTAGCATTAGATCATGACACACACACCTATTCTTAACACCCACAGGGGTTAAAAGCCCCAATCTCGTGAGTTCCCTCCATAATAGTTCATGATTTCATGCTTTCCATTGAATAGATCTTCTACACACGAGTTCTAATGGGTGTTTTGTTTGTTTAAACCACTTTGGCAGGTGTTTAAAGGTCAGAGCAAGGTGAGGCTCTTGCCCCTCAGCTGGCTGAGGAGCAGGAAGACGAAGAACCCAAGTCTCCATCCACTGAAGAAGAAGGCGACGACCACTGTGTCGCGTTCACGTCAAAGCATCGCGACGCCTCCTCTGTCGTGTTATCAGGTACGCTTTCCTCTTCATCCTTCCTTTCCAAGGTAGTCAGTCCTCCACCTAAATATCAAGAGGCGACTGCGTTGGTTGCGATCACGGTCAGTTCCTAATCCCTACACTTTCACAATCAACTTCAAAAGGGGATACAAATCCCGTGATTACAACATCATCCCGAGCTACTCCACGCCTTCATCCCTTGGAGTTCGGAGCCGTCGCCTTCCCCATCTCATTGGAGCGAGGCGAGAGGAACTCTCCTCTTCTACTTCGCCCATCCCTAATTAGCGGGCTGAACCGACATTACTTCCCCTTTCTTTTCTTCTTTATTATTTTTAGTTCATTATTTAGCATTTCATCACACCATTTTCTCACACACGACACATCATTTTTCTCCCATACCCACACTTTTTAGGGGTTTAACACCACCCCACGAGGTGTGTTAACGCCCATGCTTTCATATTTTCTTTACATTTCATTTGGTTTGATGCTTCACAACAAAGTCTAATATCTCTGTCACTTGTTTCTTGTTGTTTTCCTTTTGCAAGGCAGCCGTTGGAACTAAATCTTCTTCGCCGGCCGGCTGGTGGAAGAAGTAGAAGCAACCCACAACCACTCTTCTGCGATCTTGGGTGAAGGTAAGTACCCTCCGTGTCCTCCTCTTCGCCCGTCTCCTTCGATACCATCGCGTACCTGGCGATCACACTCCATATTATGCACACACGCACTTTTTGTTCTTTTTCCTTTTCCCATCATGCCCTTGCCTATTTTCTTTCATCTCATTTTATTCTCTCTTTTTTAATCATCTCTTCGTGGGGGGTGTTTTGAAAAAAAACACATCTACAGCAAGGTCTACTATGCCTCAAGCAAGTATGTCCTTCTACCACTAGGGTTTAGGACCAACACGCAATAGCAAGTAACAAGTCAAGTCAATCACGTGTATCACATGTAACAAGTACATGCCATGCCAAGCACCAATCATGATTCCGCACCACGTCAGACACACGACTTTGTTAGGGGATCAGCCTAACAATCAACTCCTAGGGTAACGAACATCTTTGGGAAAACTGGGCAATCAACACCTTGCGGTAAACAGGACTTTATCAGGGGCAAATCTGACAATCACACCCATAGGTAACAAGACTTTGCCAGAATCTCCAAGACTAGATACGGGACCTCAGTCAGGTTTGTATTGTGCAACACTGGCATATGTCCTAATGAGCCGGTCGACTCATGGGTGACGAGAACGAGTTTTGAGTCCATGACTCCAATATCATTTATGTACTTCAAGAACATATCACAAGAAGGTAATGTGTGTCAATAAGGATGGAGTGGTCAAGAGAGTTCAAGATTATCATGTCAAGGACAAAGATTCAGGATCACGATTGTAAAGAGAGTGATCAGGAGTAATTTTAGTTTAATAATCCATTAAAATCTTGTCATTCAATTTGGATTATTTCCGAGGGAGGAAGATGAGAAAGAAAAGTGCACGCTATCTCCAGGGAACTTCAATGGTACAACCAGCTCGGTCTCCATGAGAGAATCCACAGAGTACGGAGACTTACTGAGGTCTTAACAAAAAAGTTCCTAGTCTGTCAGAACGGAATGCCCAACAGAGAGGCTCCAATTTGTGAAGAAGGGGTTGCCTAACTTGTGCAAGTGTACAAGTGTAATGTGTATCGAAAACTTGTCAAATCAAGTGTGCTGTAGAATAGCAAGGGAATTATGACAAACATGGGAAGTAACTAATAAGACAAGTTTAAAATCAAGAAAGTCCAAATAAAGTAAGATCATTATGTAACATGTAGAATAAATAAAAAGCTATGCATGGTTAAGGTAAAGTTCTCTACATGCCATCATCACCAAGCCAATTTTCATTCAAGTTTAAGTTATCATTTTAACCATAAATTGAGCATAAGATGATGAATAAGATCAATCATATGGTAAGAGAGACATGATCATATCATTAAAAATATTAGAATAAGATTTCAAGTTATTAACGTCTTTACAAATAGGTTTAAACAAATTTTTTATTGTTGAAAGTATGAAGATCATGCTTAATAAAACTTAATAGAACTTAATCAACCTTAATCATGGCTTAATTAAACTTAATCAAGGTTAATTAGGGATTAATAAGACTTAATTAGAGTTAATTCAGACTTAATCAAACTTAATTAGGACTTATTCAAGCTTAATCAAACTTAATCAAGCTTAATCAGACTTAATTAGGTCTTAATAACACTTAATCAAGTTTAATCAAACTTAAATAGACTTAATCATACTTAAATAGGTGTAATTATGTTTAATAAGACTTAACTAGTATTAATCAAACTAAATCAGACTTAATCAAGTTTATTCAGGACTTAAAAACACTAGTAGTTGACCTATTTCAAATAATAAATAGGAGTTAAGAGTTTCTGTGCAAAAAGACAAGAGAAAAGAATAAAAAAAAAACATGTTGCCAAGACAAGGGGAGGGCTCGCTCTAATGAGCCAGCCAAGAGAGGCAAACAACCAAGCAGTAGGGCTTGGTGCAGTGCGATAAATAGGAGGGAGCCTCCAACTCGGCATAGTGCGTCGCTGCATAGGGGGAACTTTTGGCGGGATGCATATTTCAAAAGGGGCAGATGCATTAAGCCAATCTATTCATGCAAACACTACGGCACAGTGTGCCCAAACAAGAACATGGATTTGTGGAAAATGCGATTCATTGGTTATGCTTTACAAACATGTTTCTAATGGTTCTTAGGCAAAACTTTCAACATGAAACTTGTCATAAACAGGATGTAGAAGGTCCTATGTATTTTATTTGAATCAATTTGACCTAGGTGTTGGTTAACTACCATCGACTCCCTTAGGGAATCGCTGCCACTATGTTGTTATGGGGCAGCATAGTGACATCGGGGCTGGCAACCCAACCCGCCGCTGGGGTAAAACCCTGTGCGAAGCCCTCATGCCGACCACAGCGTTGACGTGGTGCTTTGCGCTTCCGCCTTAATGATTTGGCTACCGCCTTCACTACCAGCTCGAGCTTTTGGTGCAACGGTAAGGGGCTCAGTCCAACAGGTGGTATCAGAGCGAGTCTCTTCGACAAAGAAGAAGATCCAATATCTAAAGAGTAAAGATCCATGGCAGCCCAAGGTCATTTCGAGGGTCAGTCAGTTAACCGACCACCATTGTTCGATGGAGAAGACTACACTTACTGGAAGACCAGAATGGAGTACTTTCTACAAGGTCACGACTATCAGATATGGTCAATAATAGAAGAAGGTGATCTACTAGTCACTAATGAAAAGGCTCAGTGGACAGATGATGATAGGAAAAAGATTTCATTGAATTGTAAAGCTAAAAGTATCCTATGCTGCGCCCTAAGCAAGAAAGAATTCAACAGAGTTTCAGCCTGCAAATCTGCAATGGAGATGTGGGAAAAGCTCAAATTACTTATGAAGGCACAGAAAAGGTGAAGGAGACGAGAATTGACATTCTGGTGACTCAATATGAAAGATTCCAGATGCAATCAGGTGAGTCAATAACTCAAATGTTCAGTCGATTCACAGATATTACAAATGGATTGGCTGGACTGGGGAAAACCTATGAGATTGGAGACATGGTAAGGAAAATTCTTAGATCCTTACCATCCTCATGGACCCCAAAGGTCACAACTATTGAGGAAGCTAATGATCTGAAAAGGATGTCATTGGAAAAACTCATTGGGTCCCTTATGGCCCATGAAATAAATATGGAAAGATTAGGAGAGTCCTCAAGTAGAAAGAAGTATTCAAATGCTCTTAAAGCAGAAGAAGACAGGTCAGATGAGTCATCAGCTGAAGATGAGAGCTCAAGTGATTGCGAAGATGAAGAAGCTATGCTATCAAAAAGATTGCAGTGCATTCTTGCTAAGAAGAAGAAATTCCAGTCTCGAAGAAGGCACTTCAAGAGAAATAAGGAATTCAAGAAACCAGAAGGAAAGGATCAGAAGAAGGGAGAGCCCATATGCTATAATGCAAAAAGCCAGGACATATCAAGGCAGAATGTCCCAGACTCAAGAAGCCTGAATTCAGAAAGAAAGAAAGCTTCAAAAAATTCAAGAAGTATAAGAAGAAGGCTATGGCAGCAGCATGGAGCAACAACAGCGACTCAGACAGTGAGTCAAGCTCAACCAGTGATGAGGAAGAAGCCAACTTGGCCTTCATGGAAAATACCGAAGAAAAGGTAACCTCTGACTCATCCTTTGATTCTTGTAATGGTTCAGATTTCGATAATCTAGAAGAAGCCTTCAACGAATTATACAGTAAATATAGAGAAGTAACCAAACTATTAAAAGTAAGTAAGAAAAATAATGCTTGTCTAGAAAACACAAATTCAGATCTAAAATCAGAAAATGAACAATTAGAAAGCCAAATAACTGAACTTAAAAGGAGAAATGAACTGTTATTTGAAGATCTAAAAGCTAAGAATGAACAAATAATTAAATTAGAAAAACAAGCAAGCTCAGATGAACTGAAAACTGAAATTAAAACACTAACAGACGAAAATATACAGTTATCTAGCACATTAGAAAAATTCACTAATGGTAAAAACTCCATAATATTAAAAGGTGCTAGAAGATCAGGTAAGAAGAAAAATTAAGAAGAAAAATGGATTAGGATATACACCCCCTGATAATGAAGAAACAATAATATATCCTAAAACATACCCGACTCCAAAATTTGTACCTGAACAAGACATAACATACAAAGCAAACTTTAAATATATAGAAAAAGTAACTAAACTATTCTGTTGCAGTCACTGTATAAATTAGGACATATTATAACTACATGTCCAACTAAACATAAGAAATGGATAATAAAAAGGAAACCAGTGATACTAATCAATCAGGACCCAAAAGAACTTGGGTACCTAAAACTTAATGTTTTCATTTCAGGGTAAGTGGAAGCAAATTCGTGCACCCGAATTGGGCTAGGGTTTAAGCTTATACCATGGATCATTTGACACACTTTTATGCTTAATTAACCAACTTTAAGGGTGATTATTGGGTTATCACGAATTTTAAAAATTAATTTATTATATTTGGCTTCCTATTGAGCCCAATAAACATGATTGGACATTAAACATCTATTTCACATGAGTTAGTTATCTATGATAATGAGTTTTTGACATTATCAAATTTTATCACCTTAAGTCGGAGTTTATGATTTTACTATCCCAAACATATTTGTTTGACTCTAATTTCTTTATTATTATTTGTATCCCATTATTTAATTTGTCATCCTAAAATTTTGTGTGATTTCGAGTTGGTTTGCACATGCGATAATGGCTTTTATCATTATCGAGTTTATTCATCTTAAGACTTTGTTTAGTATATGCCAACCCAATTATTTATGTTTTGACCCACATTCTTTATCACTCTTTGTAATTTTTTGTTTACTATTTGAACATATATTTTCATTTAATTGTGTTGCAATATCTCACATATTATAATAATTATCTTATTTATTTATATTTTCAAAATTTGGGTTGCTACAGCCAGAATGTGAAAAACTTGCTATATAACTCATATGGATCCTCCTTCCCACGAAATCCTCCTCCTATGGCGTTGCCTTTATGTAACGCCCCGACGCGGAATATCGGAGCGATATTGTAGTTATTAAATAGTACAGAGCGATAAAATAAATGACAAACCATTGCTCAATTGAAATAATATCAAATAACCTCCAATTTCATTAATATTCCATCAAACACCATGACCTAACTATTACATCAACTGATCAGAGCCATAACTAGGGTCCAGAGTACTTCATTGAAATCCAAAAGTATTACATAATACTAACTCACTCATAACTAAACTAACTAACTACTAAAGCTCGGGTTGCTGAAACTGGTCACTCTTGGACATCATCCTCGTACCCATCCTCGTGAGTGTGGTCATATCCATCCGACTCACCTGAACACATGAATAAAATACGCAGGATGAGTGAATAATGCCCAGTAGGACTTAATATCTCATGAGAATAAGCATGCTTTAAATAATTAATATTTTGAATGTCAGGGTAACGAAAGAGTATAGTCATGTAGAGCAAGTAACGATAACAAGAGAGCAATAGCACTAGTATAGTGAAAATAGCACAATGATAACGATAATAGAATGACCATGTAACGATAATTGCACTTGTATAGCACTTAAATAGATAGCACTTTGATTGTCAACGATTAATTGTTATAGTATTAAATGGCACTGGATGCATGCCATACACATCCTGATCATGTAACCCTTGCAAGGAAATAGCACTCTTCGGAGCTCTCCCCAGGACCAGACGGGGCCCTATTGCACTGGCATATAACACTTGTTTGTTATTTTAGACAATCAATTGTATGGCCAAATAGAGTACCAAGAAGAGATGAGAGTAATAGATGAACTAGATGAGAGTATAGAGTGAAAGTGAACAGATGAGAGTAACGAGATAGTAGATGAGACAGAGGTATAATCGTAAAACATCGTTAAACCACGATAGTAACAGCTGCACAGCACCAGGTCGGGTACCGACAGTCTGGTAGAAGTCACATCCATCCACTAGCCATGCCGTGAACATAGACTAAATGGTCCGACATGAACACAAGGTAAGAAGGAAACACTAAGGCCGTTTGGATCGTACTGATCCCTAGGGGTGTAACGGGTTTTAAAGGTACAACCAGCGCGTCGACTAAGGACGTGCGCCTAAGCCAAGAAGACTTACAGAGGCCTTGACAAGGAGTCCCTGGTTCAGTCAGGAGCCTTCCCAGTGGAGAGGTGGTCCATGCCAAGAGAGTGTGTAGAAAACTAGGGTCCGTCGTGCCTCAAGTGCTCGAAGGCCGAGGGAAGCGGTAACAGTGTATAAAAATACGTGAGTAAAACAAAGACAAGTGTAATTATTTAAAATAGGGAATTTAAGTGAAGTGTTACACTCATTTACCAGATATATTATTGAATATTTTATAAAGGTCTCATGGCAATCATAAATGTTTAGTGTGTGCGAGTGTATAGAAATCAAGAGAACATGTATGATTGTGCAAGTACTTTTTAAATTAATAAATTTCACGGAGATTTATCCATTTACATTTAACAAGTCGAAATTAATCATAACAGTACTTAATTGGGATTAATCAGGGCTTATATGTCATTAATAGCAGGGTTATAATGGTAATTTAGGGTTCTGGCCGCAACAGTCAGGTCGCGACACAAGTTACTGTCACGATCAGGTCGCAACAAGGCAGACTGGCGTGTTCAGGGATCAGGTCGCGAGGGGGTTAACGGTCGCAATCAGGTCGAGCCACTATGTCCAGTCGCGTTCAGCTGAACAGGGCGCTGGGGTGAACCGGGGGCAGGTCGCGACATGTCGACCCGTCGCGTTCAAAATACGACGGACCCCCTTGTCGCGACCCCCCTCTGAGATCGCGACGGGTCGGGCCGTCGCGACACCAGAAGGTGGTCCGAGCCCAGAAAAGAGCTTTTGCCCTTTTTCCAGGTAGGGTTCCTCCCTTCAACTCGATATAGGGCTACTCTAAAATACTTATCAAATCGCAGGAAGCCTTAAAAATTATGAAACAGGTTTTAAACGAAAGAGAATATGGAGATCTATCACTGGTCACAATTAATTAGAAAACAATCATGTATAGGGCATGTTTTAACTAGGTTACTTTTCATTAACCTAAACATACATAGTCAAAGATCAGTGAATTAATTAACGATGGATACATAATGAAAATTAGGGAAACTAGGGGCATTTGAAAGCCAACAACAAGTAGTATTTATGAGAATATTCGCATGGCATGGGATCATGCACATGCATGGATTGAAGGCAATAATATAGGTTCGGGTACATGGAGATAACATGATTTTCACAAAATTAATTCTCCTTTATGGATGAACAAAAAATAGAAAAACTAGAGGACTTTCGAAGATGATCATGAAGGCTACCTAGGGTTAAAGTTTCACGAGTTTAGCTTGAGAGATTGCCTACCTTTTATTGTAGTAAAGAAAAGCTAGGGTTTTGGACGAAGAACGAGGTGAATTCCCTTGCTCCAAGCTCCTTACCTCCTTGCTCCTCATCCACAGCCTCCTCTCCTCGTCCTCCAAAGTCCCAGTAATGAAATGAGACTTAGTAGGGCCGAATTAGAGGTGTATAGTGTGGTTTAAGAGTCCTAATACATTAAAACTCTTATATCCTTCTCAAACTCCTAAATTTCCTAATTATCTCCCTATTTTCTTGGTTTATCCACCTAATAGGATTGATGAGAGATCTAATTTTGTGGGTAAAGGGTTAGGGTAAGGTTAGGACTCCTTTTAAGGATATATATGGCTTATTTAATACTTATCTTACCCCTTTTATTATTTACTATTATTTTTAATCCGAATTTCACCTAATTAACTCCCATCATGTGCTGGGCTCTCCACATTTGGGCCCACTCTATCATGTTTGGGCCATTAATATAACCCATTCCTAATTTTGGTTAATGGGTATAGTTTTAATTCACTTAAATTATATTTATCCCCTTTTATTCTAATTAAATATATTTATCTCATTTATTAAATTGAGAATTTTTATTTTATTTAGATTTTAAAAATCAAGGTTACTACATCCTCCCTCTCTTAAAAAGAATTTGGTCCCCAAATTCATATGATCGTAAGAGGAAGAATGACTTACTGAATAATTCTGGGTAATTCCGTCGCATTAATGCTTCGGGCTCCCACGTGGCTTCTTCAACTTCGTGATTTCTCCACAGTATCTTGACCACGGGTATAGATCGATTCTAAAGCTGTTGCATCTTCTTGTCCAAGATCTTCACTGGTCTTTCTTCATAGGTCATGTCTTTGTTTAAGATAATGTCATCATAGCTGATTACGTGTGACGGGTCATACACGTACTTCCTCAGTATTGACACATGGAAAATATTGTGTACTGTTGAGAACTGAGGAGGTAGTGCCAACCGATACGCCACCTCACCAACTCTATCCAAGACCTCAAATGGACCTATGAATCTTGGCCTTAGCTTGCCTTTCATCCCAAACCTTTGAAATCCTCGGGTCGGGGATACTTTCAACATCACATGATTTCTAGTTTGAAATTCTAAATCTCTTCTTCTTTTGTCTGCATAGCTCTTCTGCCTGGATTGAGCTATCTTAATTATGTCTCTGATAATCTGTATATCCCTGCTAGTGTTCTGCACCATGTCTGGTCCCAGCCATTGTTGTTCACCTACTTCATTCCAACAAACTGGCGATCTGCAGCTTCTTCCGTACATCGCTTCAAATGGTGCCATCTTAATGCTCGCCTGATAGCTGTTGTTGTAGGCGAATTCTATTAGGGACAGCTGTTCATTCCAATACCCTTCAAAATCAATAGTGCAGGCACGAAGCATGTCTTCCACTATCTGGTTTGTCCTTTCTATCTGTCCATCCGTCTGTAGGTGGAAGGCAGTGCTGAAATTGAGTTTCGTGCCCAATGTAGTCTAAAGTCCATTCCAGAATCTAGAAGTGAATCTGGGGTCACGGTCTAAGACTATAGACATGGGGACTCCATGTAATCTCACAATTTCCTTCACATATAAGGCTGCAAGCATGTCAACACTCGAGGTGCTCTTAATGGAAAGAAAATGTGCAAACTTAGTCAAACGGTCCACAATAACCCATATAGCATCAAGTCCACCACGAGTTCGGGGTAAACCCATGATGAAATCCATGCCAATATTTTCCCACTTCCATTCCGGTATGTCCATGGGTCTAAGTACACCCGTAGGACGATGGTGTTTGGCTTTTACCTGTTGACATGTGAGGCAGTGCGCGGCATGCTCAGCCACCTCACGCTTCATGTTGGGCCACCAAAATGACCTTTTCATGTCTTGGTACATCTTGGTTGCGCCTGGATGAATGGTGTACTTGGCCTTGTGGGCTTCATCCATTAGCTTTCTCTTCAGCTCTTCATTGTCAGGCACGCATGTCCTGGCTTGGAATAGTATTCTTCCATCCTCAGTGATGGAGAAATCCGGCTTGTCAACTATGGTCTCCCTGACTCTGACTAGGAATGGATCATTTATCTGTTGTTCTCTGATCTCGTTAAAGATGTCGGGTTGAGCTCTAAGATTAGCCACTATCATCTTATCACTTCTCTTCTCAATGTTCAAATCCAGACTGGAGAATTACTCAAGTAATTGCATCTCGCCCATTACTAAACAAGATAATGAAGCTACTGACTTCCTATTGAGTGCATCAGCTACTGCATTACCTTTGCCTGGGTGATATTGGATATTAAAATCGAAATCCTTTAAATACTCCAGCCATCTACGTTGTCGCATATTAAGCTCCTTTTGAGAAAACAAGTACTTCGAGCTCTTGTGGTCGGAGTAGACAATGAACTGCTCCCCATATAGGTAATGCCTCTAGATCTTAAGTGCAAATACCACTGCAGCTAATTCTAAGTCATGGACAGGATAGTTGACTTCATGTGGTTTTAACTGCCTTGAAGAATAAGCTATCACCTTCTCATTCTGCATCAACACGCAGCCTAGACCGATTCCAGATGCATCAATGTAGACTGAAAATCCTGCGCCCTCGACTGGTAACGCGAGGACAGGTGCAGAAGTCAACAATTGCTTGAGTGTCTGGAAGCTCTTCTCGCACTCCTTGCTCTAGACATAGGGGTTCTCTTTCCGCGTAAGGCGCGTAAGAGGTACAACTATCTTGGAGAAGTCTTTTATGAATCGTTTGTAGTAACCAGCCAGTCCAAGAAAACTTCTAATCTCCGCAACATTAGTCGGCCTTTCACAGTTAAGCACGGCTTCTACCTAGGAAGGATCGACAGCGATACCATCCTTGGAAATAACATGGCCTAGGAATAACACCTCCTCGAGCCAAATTTGTTGGATCGAAAATGGCAAACTAGATGTCGTAGAGGGGGGTGAATAGGACTTCTTGCCTCTTAAAATTTTCTTCTGAAATGCACAACACTAAATAGAAGAGTTAGTACTTAGTGTGTAGTGTGTGATTCAAGTGTGAACTTGGCGGAAATCAATCACACAGAAATGCACAAGAGTTTATCCTGGTTCGGCCCTTCCCACATGGAAGTCCTACATCCAGTCCTCAAGCCAACCACTTGAGGTTTCCACTAACTGCCAATTAATTGGCCTTCTCTCACCCTTGAGAGGTATTACAAACCCACTTGCTCCCTTAGAAAGCCTTCCCTATTTAGGGGTACAACGACTGCCTCTTCAGAGGCCTTCCCTACACAGGAGGGGCAATGCAGAAACAGGTTTCTACAGAAATTATACAGGAGAAATAAAAGACTTGTGTATTTTGTCTCAAGACTGAGAACAAACACAGACTTCAGAAGGATTCAATGGATCAGAAACAAGATTGGAATCCTATCTGAAATACAAGGGTGGACACAAGAAAGTAAGCAGCTATGTTTTCCACCCACACAATTGGGAGAGCTTCAGAAAGATGTCTTCTAAGGAAGAGAAGAGCTCTCAGACTTTTGCTGAAAAAGGCTTGTAAGGCTTGAAGGAATTCAAATGCAGCTTGTATGCTTTCTTGGTGTTGTCTATATGTTTCTTCAAGCTTCAGCTTCTTTTTATACACTTCAAAATATAGCCGTTTAGAAGATAGCCGTTGGAGCTTGTGGCTGTTTTGCAATCAGACCGTTTAGAGAGAGCTTCAGTTTCTTTTGGATCTTGATGAGCTCATTGTCCAACAGTCTTCTAGTTTTGCATCTTCCCAAAGTCTTCAGAGGAGAGGCCATTGCTCACAACTAGAAGATAAGCTCTGATAAAATAGACTGTGGAGGAGACATGCTAAAAAACGTGCTCCATTTAATGCCTGTTACAAGGACAAGACAAAAGAGAAAAACATCTCCATACCTTTGAGGTAGGTGAGTCAGTTAAGTACAAAAGAAAGGTATGGAATCTTGTATGCTCAAATGAAAACTAGACAGACAGATATGCTGAAGAGGTAGGGCATGGGTCTGTCAGTGGTAGGTGAAACTGTCAGATGTTATGCGCCTGAGGTTTTCATAAATGCATAGTGTCTAATGAATCCAGCAGAATCTGGAGCAAAAAGTCTTTTGACAACTCAAGGATTATTTCTATAAGAAATATTATGCGCAGGATTCAGATGATTATTTTGAGTCTAATATTTCTTGTCTTGTCAGAGAAAATAATAACATAACAAGATACTAAAAAATTAATGTACTGATAAAATTTTGAAGGTTTATTGAAAAGATGTAAGAGAGGATTAAGAAATAACCTTACATCAACTATTAAGCCTTTGAAGGATTCAGAAAATAATTAAGGACAGACTTAACAGTTAAATTGAATCTAAGCCTTGCAATTCGATTAAAGAAATATTCATAATTCGACTTTAGTTAAAGATTCTCAAGGTAATTCGATTTAAGAAGTAAGAGGTGATTCAACTTCAGCAGTTGAATATCAGAAGATTAGATTCTGAAGCATTCGACTGTAGCAGTCGGAGTCATTAGTCGAATCAAGTGTTCAGGATTTATGAAGCATTCGACTATGACAGTCGAATCATGTATAAGATTTTGTATGGTATTCAACTTTATCAGTCGGAGACATCAGTCGAAGTCATTAGTCGAATTACTTGTAGAGTTGTGGACTTAAAAAAATATGTGTTGGTAAACTTCATTTCTAAGGGAGTCGAAGTTATCAATCGAATTCAGTAGGATGTAGAGGGAGCTGTGGACTTAGAAAAAATTCTTGGCATGGAGGTATAGACCTGTAATGTATTTGATTGATTTTGGTGATATGTAATTATTTTATTTGCTTTTGTAAAAGATCTATTTAAAGAGTTTTGTCATGGCAAAACACTAGATATATTGAATAAAGAAAATCTTAAATTCTTTGGGGGTAGTTGCTCAACAATTCTCCCCCTTTTTGTTAATGACAAAAATCTTTAAGTAGACAGTGAAAAAACATTGATTTTGGCTAATATGCATCTATCTCTCCCCCTTTGTGGCATTAACAGAAAGGAAATCATCACAGGATAGTGCATAAAGGTAGAAAGTGCATTCATTGAACACAAGATATAACAACAAAACAACAGAAAGTAGAAATTACATATAAAAAAAATGTTCATGACCTAGACAAGGAGCTAGGTAAGTAAAGAGATCTGGAAATTTTAGCAAGGAAGGGTTGAATGAGATCCCAGAGCTTCTGTTCATTATCATCAAAGAAGTTGTCAAAGAGAGTTACATCAATGTTGTAGGAGGAGCTGGTGGAGGGTAACTTCTAATGGAATTTGATGTGGCGCCTCCTAAACCAGGACAGTCTAGTATGATACTTGTCTCTATTGACTCTGTGTTTGAGGGCAACGAATTCTTGGAGGCAGCAAGTAGGAGAAACTCATGAGTAGTTATATTCCAATGAAGTCCACTGGTGACAACAAGATCTTTGGCTTAATAATAGATGAGGAGTCTTTGAGCCCATTTATGCCCAATGTTCTTCCTCAAATCCTTGAGACTCTTGTAGTGAAAGTCATGGAGAGAGAGTTTCAACTTTTCACAATCTGAATGATATGAAGGATATGCTGCTGCCCACTGATCTTGATTAAATCTTTCAGATTCAGCAAAATAAAGTTGAAAATCCAAAAGATGATGATGATGCTTGGATAGTTGCAAAAGGACAAATCTCTAAAAGGACAGCTTCAATTTATACTTGATTTTGAATCTGGTGGCAATCTGGATGTATCTATTGAAGACTGTCTCTGCAAAAACTTTTCTGTAGGAAACTGTTCCTACAAGGGGAGGATGCAGACCAGAAGGTAACACAACAAGCATTGAAGGAACTATCTCTCTCTGGCCTCTTAAAAGATTGTCCCATTGTCCTTTGGATACATCAGGCAAACCAAGCTTGAATCTTTCAAAGTTGAAGATTTTCATTCTATTGAATTTGGCCTGAGAGTCCCGGAGAAGAAGTCCAAACATGTCATGAAACCTTAAAGAGATGTGATGCTGGACAGTCAAAAATTGGTTTCTGGACTGATTTTGCTGATATCTGGCAGCTTCATCAAGATAGAGATCAATGAATTCCCTGGAAGTTAAGCAATAACTTTTCTGGGATATGACTTGAAGATCTTCTATAGAGATTTGGGTAGACCTGAGAAGAGTAGGTAGCCAATGCTCAAAGGTGAACCCTGGCATGTCATGAACTTCAAGAAAGGCTCGAGTGGCCAGATATTCTCTGAATAGGTTCATGTGATGTTCAGAGTGATTGACAAATGCATACCAAAAAGGTGGGAGGAGATTTGAAGGACTATCTCCCAAATTGGGTCCACTGGTGGAAGAAAGCTGGATACTAGGAAGTATTTCAGCTAGATGAAGAAGGGTTTTCTGAGAGTCCGCCTTGGAGGCTGTAGGAAGAGAAGAGAAGTAATGAGGGGGTTGAGTGGAGAGGTTTAGAGAAGTCTCCATGAGAGGCTTGAAATGATATTTAGTGGGATAGATGGAGAATTTGATGTCTTGATAAAAAGGATCCATAGGAATGGTTGCAAGTGGAGGAGGATCCTGAGAAGTGGAATGAGAAGGAATTTCAGTAGTGGAAGGAATAGGAGCAGTGGGTGCTGGAGGTTGAGAGCTGCTGGTGCTGATCTTTTTGGCTCAGAAGGAGGCTGAACAGGGGGAGTAGGATGGGCTGGCTTAGAAGGAGGAGGAGGAGGGAAGACTAGATTACCGTTTTTAACCAGTCTGCGCTTCACTTTCCTCTTGAAGGTTTGCAAATTAGGATTCGACTCCAGGGGTGTCTTGGCCATATGTTCCAACTGGCAAGCCTGCCTGGGCTGAGAATCCTCTACTGCTGCCACATCCACTGATTGTTCTTCTACTGCAGACTGTTGCTGCTCCACTGCTGGTTCAAATACCAAAGCTACTGGTAGATCTTGCTCCAACACTTTCTGCTGGTCATGAGGTTGTTCCTCAGAGATTTGCTGCTCAACTTGAGACTCAGGCTCCTTGGGTTGCTGCTGCTCTGGTTGTTGCTCAACCTGTTGGGATAGGTCTTGAGATGGTTGTTGATCTTGAACTGGTACTTCAGGTTATGGTACTAGAGGATCTTGGATTTGATCAGAATCAACTTGTTGCTAAGGGAAAGGAGGCCCTGATGGCTGAGAAGTGCCTTGCTGGCACACTAACTAAAGCATCAACTCCTTCATTTGCTTCACCTCATCAGATAAACTGTCAAACTTCACATCAATAAATTCTACCTACATTTGAAGAACTGATAGAGTTTCTTGTTGCTTGCTCAAAAGGTCCAAAATCGCATTAAGACTATTACTGCTCTCCCCCTCAGACCTTGGCCGGGTTTCAAACTGAGAAGGAGAGAAGTGATGCTCTCTTTCTTCAAAAAAGGTTGATGCAGGGATATCATCAGTTGCAATGCCTTTTCCTCTAATATCTCTCAATACTTCATTGATGGTTTTCTCAGGTGCATCAGGCACAGGAAGTGAGGAGGAAACATGAACTTGATCTTCTAGCTCTTGGGTCTGAGCTGGGAGTTCAGATCTAACTTGTTCTTGAGGATCCAACTCTTGGTGAACTTCTTGAGATATTAAGGCAATAGAGGGCTCATCAGGAAAAATTTCATGATCACAATCAGACACTGAATCTTTTGTCCAAAAATTTTGCTTCTTGTTGACCAAAGAATAGTGACTTCTTCTCAATGTAGAGATTCCAATCTTTTCTTTAATTCCAATAGAAATTTCTCCTGTCAGATCTACTAAGAATTTCTTGAAAATCAAGGTCAACAAAGGTCCATAGGGAAAAGATTTCTGCAGACCCTTAGCCGCTATCATTCTATCCAAAATGATTCCTGCAAGATTCACTTTATGTCTCTGAATAGCCCAAAACAACAGGTTTTCCATCTCTAGAGGTGATGGAGGAGTGGGTTCCTGCTCTAGGGGTCACAATATTGGATACCACAGAGTGAATCAGCCTCTTTTCTGCTGACAACTCATGATAAACCTCTCTTGCTAATGGAGGCCAAACTTCCAATAATGCCTAATTTCTATTTTCAAAAGGTATGATTTCATTGAGTTTGTGCCCGGAGTTTGGACATTCCAACATCTCAGCTAGCAAATCCTCAGAAATAATGATCTTGGTTCCTTTCACATAACCACAAACTGAATTTCCGGATGAAATTTTCATAGTGACATAAAAGGTTCTAACGGCATTCTCAACAGTAGGTTCTGAAATCTGACACAAGTTGGTCCAACCCATGGCATTGAGAGTGTCCTCTACCCATGCTAGACTTCCAGTAAGATGGGAGAAATCTACAACCTTCCCTGGGCAAATGGGAATCTTAGCTAATCTTACAAGTTGGTCAGGTGCCATTTGGGTGGATTCCGGAACCCTGGATGAGTCCATCTGGACAAGGAGAGTGGAGATGGTTCAGGGGATAGATAAAGGAGAGATAGAAACACAGAGGAGAGTTTGAAGATCCTACCTTTCTTCAGGAGAGATGAGGTTCTTGGGGGTTCTCAGAAGTCCTTCGCCGAAGAACAGTGAGGGCGCGAAAGAGTAGAAGGAGATGAGAGTTTGAGAGTAAATTTCGAAAGGGTGCTCTCAAAAGGAGAAGGGGTCTTCTTTTTATAATAAGGGAAAAGTAACTGACCCACGATTTCAGGGTGAACGGTCGAGATTGAATGATTTGACTTTTAAGACATGAAGGGATGCGTCTTAATGAGGTGTCAGTTATAATTTATATTTTAAAAAAGCAAGCGCCTTTTCACGATTTCTTAATAAGTCGAATTATGTATTCGACTGCATCAGTCGAATGCATGACTATAACATGATTCGAATGCACCATTTCTTCATAAGTCGAATGTCTGGGACTTAGAAGTTTTTCAGGATGGTTTTTCACAGACAGTTCAAACAAGTCACCATACAATTCAAACAGCATTTTGCTTTGATAAGTTAATCAGGATTACACATACCTATTTCTCTTCTAATAGATATAAATCTATCCTCAGGAAGAGGTTTTGTAAAAATATCTGTAAGTTGATTTTCTGTAGAAACGAATTCAAGTGAAATATTCCCATTACTTACATGGTCCCTGATGAAGTGATGTCTAACCTCAATATGCTTTGTTCTTGAGTGCTGGATAGGATTCTTGGTCTGGTTTATTGCACTTATGTTGTCACATAGCATTGGAATTTCTTGTAGTTGATGACCATAGTCTTCCAATTGGTGTTTGATCCACAAGAGTTGAGTACAGCAACTCCCTGCTGCAATGTATTTTGCTTCTGTGGTTGACAAAGCTATAGAGTTCTGCTTTCTGGAAGACCAAGATATTAAGCACCCTGCAAGAATTTGACAAGTGCTACTGGTGCTCTTCCTATCTATTTTGCATCCAGCATAGTCAGCATCACTATATCCAATTAACTTGAATTCTGAACATCTGGCATACCAAAGTCCTAATTTGCTGGTATTTATAAGATATCTAAAAATTCTTTTAACAGCATGAACATGAGATTCTCTTGGATCAGCTTGGAATCTTGCACATAAACATACACTAAACATTATATCTGGTCTACTGGCAGTAAGATAGAGCAGTGATCTAATCATTCCTCTATTAATCTTTTGATCTACCTTTTTACCAAGAGGATCACTATCTAACTTAATACCTGAGCTCATAGGTGTTCCTAATGGCTTACACTTGTCAAAACCATATTTAGAAAGTAAATCTGAAATATATTTGGTTTGACAAATGTGAGTTCCTTCCTTGGTCTGCTTTATTTGCAACCCAAGAAAATAATTTAGTTCACCCATCATGCTCATTTCAAACTCACTTTGTATCAAATTTTCAAAGAATTTACAAAGTGATTCATTAGTAGAACCAAAGATAATGTCATCAACATAGATCTGCACAATTAAGATTCCATCTGAAAATTTCTTTATAAATAGTGTGCTATCTACTCTACCTCTTATAAAATCATGTGATATAAGATAAGCACTTAATCTTTCATACCAAGCTCTTGGAGCTTGTTTCAGACCATATAGTGCTTTCTTTAGACGGAAAACATGATTAGGATAAGTAGTATCTTCAAAACCAGGTGGTTGCTCAACATATACTTCTTCTTTAATAAAACCATTCAAAATGCACTTTTAACATCCATTTGGAATAAATTTATATTAAGAGAACAAGCATAGGCTAATAAGATGCTGATTGCCTCTAATCTAGCTACTGGAGCATAGGTTTCATCAAAGTCTATGCCTTCCTCTTGGGAATATCCTTGAGCAACAAGTCTGGCCTTGTTTCTAGTAATCACCCTTGATTCATCCATCTTGTTTCTGAAAACCCATCTGGTTCCAATAACTGGATGGTCAGTAGGTCTAGGTACAAGAGTCCAAACCTCACTGCGTTGGAACTGATTAAGTTCCTCTTGCATAGCAAGGATCCAAGATTCATCTCCCAGAGCATCATTGATTGTCTTAGGCTCTATTTGAGAAACTAAAGCAGAAAAGTCACAAGGAATTTGCATACCTCTTGTTCTTACTCAATCTTGAGGATTACCTATGATGTTTTCTCTAGGATGATCCCGGTGATACCTTAAGTCTCTAGGTAGCCCTTCTTGTGGTTCTTCTAGTTGTTGAAGATCTTCTAATGGGGGATCTTCCATTTCTTCATCTCTACCTTCTTCTTCAAGAGAAGTCTTTTCTAAATCCCTGCAAAGATCATCAACACATTCTTCTTCTTCTTCTATCCTTTTGATAGAAGGATTAGTTTCATCAAATAGTATATGCACAGATTGTTCTATGGTTAATGTCCTTCTATTGAATACTTTATAACCTCTAGGTTTTGAAATATATCCTAATAGAAAACCTAAATCACTTTTAGTATCTAATTTCCCTAGATTATCCTTACCATTATTTAAGATAAAGCACTTACAGCCAAAAGGTCGAAGATGACTGAGGTTGGGCTTCTTTTCCTTGTAAAGTTCATAAGGAGTCTTCTTTAGAATGGGTCTGATCATGCACTTGTTGATGATGTAACAGGCTGTATTGACTGCCTCTGCCCAGAAATATTTTGGTAAATTATACTCATTTAGCATTATTCTGGTCATATCCAGCAGTGTCATATTCTTTCTTTCTGCTACTCCATTCTGCTGAGGTGTTCTTGGTGCTGAGAAGTTGTGCTCAACTCCATTTTCTTCACAGTACTTCATGAATTCTTCATTCTTGAATTCTCCTCCATGATCAGATCTGATGCTTGTAATTTGAAATTTCTGATTTTTCTGAACTATCTTACTGAACTTCAGAAATGCTTGAAATGCTTCTGATTTGGCTTCTAGAAAAGACACCCAAGTGTATCTTGAGTAGTCATCAACTAATACATAGCCATAAACTTTTCCTCCAAGACTGACTGTCCTCATAGGTCCAAACAAATCCATGTGAATTAACTCCAAAGGCTTGGAAGTTGTAATAATTGTCTTGGACTAAAATGAGGTCTTGGTTTGTTTTCCTTTTGCACAAGCTGAGCAAACTCCAGATTTCTTGATTTTCATTCTAGGAAGACCTTCAACCAGATCATGTTTTATTAATTTCTTGATCACTGAAGTGCTTGCATGACCTAGCCTTCTGTGCCACAACTCAGACTCTTCACTTTTGGTTGTTGCAAGACATAAGTTTACTTCTCTTAATTCTGCCAACTGTAAAGTGTATAGGTTCTTTACCCTTTGAGCTTCGAAAACTATCTTATTTTCTTTCTGGATGATACACTTATCATTCTGAAAATTTACTGTATGCCCTTTATCACATAATTGACTGATACTTATCAGATTATGCTTCAAACCTTCTACATACATAACATCTTCAATTAGATTCTTTTCCTTAGTACCAATTGTTCCACATCCTAGTACTTTTCCTTTTCCATTATCACTATAAGTTACTTGACCACTTTCTTCTCTAAAACTTGTGAATAACTTCCTATCCCCTATCATATGCCTTGAGCATCCACTATCCAAATACCATTTGGATGCCCTCAACCGACCCTGCAAACAAAATCAGGTTGTAACTTTTGGTACCCAAATCTTCTTGGGTCCTTGAAGGTTAGTTTTAGGAATCCATCTTAAATGTCTAGTGGTGCATGTGCTTACTGTGTGTCCTAATTGATTACAGTGACTACAATATAGATCAAAAGCATTCTTCATATATGCAAAATTGTTAGATTTCTATTTTTGTTTGTACACATACTGATTTACCTTTTTGGTATTTTTGACTTTCTTTTCTGCTACAAATTTAGGGGTTGGATACACTTGAGGATGAATAATGTTTTCTTCATTTTGTGGAGGAGTGTATCCTAATCCATGTTTCTTCTTTCCTATTCTAGAACCTTTTAATTTAACAAATAAAAAGTCTTACAATTTGAAATCTTTTCTATAGTAGCTTTTAGATAATTATTTTCTTCTTGCAATTTTTCTTCATCTTTAAGTTCCTTAAGGTTTGATTCAATTTCCAAGATTTTGCTGTTCTTATTTTTTAAGTCTTCGCACAGCAATTCATTAGTTCTTTTTATTTCACTTAAACTTTTGTTTAACCTTTCTGTTTCATTTTTAAGAAAGGTGTTAGCTTTTTCTTGGTTCAGTAGATTTAGTTTAACTATTTTTATTTGTTTTACTATTGTCTTATATTTTTCATAAAGTTCATTGAAGGCATCTTCAAGGCTATCAGAATCGGATTAAGAACATAAAGTAAAGGAGGTTTCTGAGTTTACCTGCTCTAGTCCTGCCATGAGGGCTAGATTTGCCTTCTCTTCTTCTTTGGATTCTGAGCTGGAGGATTCTGAACTGGTTCCTTCTTCATTGTCCCATGTTGCTGCCATTGCCTTCTTTTTGAACTTTCTGAATTTCTTTCCCTTGCCTTTCTTTTTGTCGAATTTTTCTAATTGATCCTTCTTCTTAAGCTTTGGACATTCAGATTTGTAATGTCCTGGCTAATTACACTCATAGCAAGTTGGCTCTTTCTTCTTATCTTTCTTGAAAAATCTTTTTGAGCCAAACTTCTTCTTCTTTGTAAGAATTCTCTACAGTTTTCTTGAAAGCATAGCCTCATCATCACTGTCATCTGATTTTTCCTTTGAATCTTCAGATGAGGAGGAATCTGCAATCTTCAAGGCATTTGAAATTTTCTTTTTCGAGAAATTTTCATAAAACCTTTCCATATTGATTTCATGAGCCATAAGGGATCCTATTAATTTATCAATAGATAATTGTGTTAAGTCATGAGCTTCCTCTATGGCTGTAACTTTAGGAGTCCAGACATTAGTTAGAGATCTTAGGATTTTTCTAACTGTTTCTTCATTAGTTAGGACTTTTCCTAAAGAACTTAGTCCGACAATTATGTTTGAAAATCTGTTATATATTTGAGTTATATTTTCATTAGGGAGCATTTTGAATTGTTCATATTGGGATACAAGTATATCTATTCTTGTTTGTTTAACCCTATCTGTACCTTCATAGGTTACTTGAAGTTTATCCCACATTTCTTTAGTTGTTTTACATGTCGAAAGTCTGTTAAATTCTCTTTTAGACAAAGCACAACAAAGATAATTTTTTGCCTTGTAATTTAAAGACATATTTCTTTTATCTGCAATGGAAAGACCAGAGGAAGAAGCTTCACCAATGATTTGAAAGTCACCTTGTTCTATTACCTGCCATAAGTCGAAGTCAGTACCTCTGATGAAACACTCCATTCGCATCTTCCAGTATTGGTAATCTTCACCATCAAAGAATGGTGGCCTTGTGATAGATTGACCTTCATAGTTGTGAGCTTCGGATGCCATTTCTTCACAAATCTCTTGGATTCTTCTGAGAAGACCTCGCTCTGATACCACTTGTTGGATCAAAAATGGCAAACTAGATGTCCTAGAGGGGGGTGAATAGGACTTCTTACCTCTTAAAATTTTCTTCTGAAATGCACAACACTAAATAGAAGAGTTAGTACTTAGTGTGTAGTGTGTGATTCAAGTGTGAACTTGGCGGAAATCAATCACACAGAAATGCACAAGAGTTTATCCTGGTTCGGCCCTTCCCACATGGAAGTCCTACATCCAATCCTCAAGCCAACCACTTGAGATTTCCACTAACTGCCAATTAATTGGCCTTCTCTCACCCTTGAGAGGTATTACAAACCCACTTGCTCCCTTAGCAAGTCTTCCCTATTCAGGGGTACAACGACTGCCTCTTCAGAGGCCTTCCCTACACAGAGGGGCAATGCAGAAACAGGTTTCTGCAGAAATTATATAGGAGAAATAAAAGATGTGTATTTGTCTCAAGACTGAGAACAAACACAGACTTCAGAAGGATTCAATGGATCAGAAACAAGATTGGAATCCTATCTAAAATACAAGGGTGGACACAAGAAAGTAAGCAGCTATGTTTTCCACCCACACAACTGGGAGAGCTTCAGAAAGATGTCTTCTAAGGAAGAGAAGAGCTCTTAGACTTTTGCTGAAAAAGGCTTGTAAGGCTTGAAGGAATTCGAATGCAGCTTGTATGCTTTCTTGGTGTTGTCTATATGTTTCTTCAAGCTTCAGCTTCTTTTTATACACTTCAAAATATAGCCGTTTAGAAGATAGCCGTTGGAGCTTGTGGCCGTTTTGCAATCAGACCGTTTAGAGAGAGCTTCAGTTTCTTTTGGATCTTGATGAGCTCATTGTCCAACAGTCTTCTAGTTTTGCATCTTCCCAAAGTCTTCAGAGGAGAGGTCGTTGCTCATAGCTAGAAGATAAGCTCTGATAAAATAGACTGTGGAGGAGACATGCTAAAAAATGTGCTCCATTTAATGCCTGTTACAAGGACAAGACAAAAGAGAAACACATCTCCATACCTTTGAGGTATGTGAGTCAGTTAAGTACAAATGAAAGGTATGGAATCTTGTATGCTCAAATGAAAACTAGACAGACAGATATGCTGAAGAGGTAGGGCATGGGTCTGTCAGTGGTAGGTGAAACTGTCAGATGCAATGCGCCTGAGGTTTTCATAAATGCATAGTGTCTAATGAATCCAGCAGAATCCGGAGCAAAAAATCTTTTGACAACTCAAGGATTATTTCTATAAGAAATATTATGCGCAGGATTCAGATGATTATTTTGAGTCTAATATTTCTTGCCTTGTCAGAGAAAATAATAACATAACAAGATACTGAAAAATTGATGTACTGATAAAATTTTAAAGGTTTATTGAAAAGATGTAAGAGAGGATTAAGAAATAACCTTACATCAACTATTAAGCCTTTGAAGGATTCAGAAAATAATTAAGGACAAACTTAACAGTTAAATTGAATCTAAGCCTTGCAATTTGATTAAAGAAATATTCATAATTCGACTTTAGTTAAAGATTCTCAAGGTAATTCGATTTAAGAAGTAAGAGGTTATTCGACTTCAGCAGTTGAATATAAGATGATTAGATTCTGAAGCATTCGACTGCAGCAGTCGAAGTCATTAGTCGAATCAAGTGTTCAGGATTTATGAAGCATTCGACTATGACAGTCGAATCATGTATAAGATTTTGTAAGGTATTCGACTTTATCAGTCGGAGACATCAGTCGAAGTCATTAGTCGAATTACTTGTAGAGTTGTGGACTTAAAAAAAATCTATGTTGGTAATCTTTGTTTCTAAGGGAGTCAAAGTTATCAATCGAATTCAGTAGGATGTAGAGGGAGCTACGGACTTAGAAAAAATTCTTGGCATGGAGGTATAGACCTGTAATGTATTTGATTGATTTTGGTGATATGTAATTATTTTATTTACTTTTGTAAAAGATCTATTTAAAGAGTTTTGTCATGAAAAACACTAGATATATTGAATAAAGAAAATATTAAATTCTTTGGGGGTAGTTGCTCAACAGAATTCACACTTGCTTAATTTGGCGTAGAGTTTGTTGTCCCACAAGATCTGCAGAGCGATCCTCAGATGCTCCTCATGCTCTTCCTTGGTCTTCGAGTATATGAGAATATCATCAATGAATACCACGACGAATTTGTCATGGTAGGGCCGATATATGCTATTCATCAGTTCCATAAAAGTTACAGGAGCATTAGTTAGTCCAAAAGGCATGACTACTAATTCATAATGACCATACCTGCTCCTAAAAGTTGTCTTGTAAATATCTGCATCTTTTATTCCCATCTGATGATATCCCGATCTAAGGTGAATCTTAGAAAAATACTTTGCTCCTGATATCTGATCAAATAATTCATCAACACGTGGCAGAGGGTACTTGTTCTTGATAGTGAGATTATTCAACTGCCTATAGTCGATACATAATCTCATGGATCCGTCCTTCTTCTTGACGAACAACACTGGCGCTCCCCAAGGAGAAGTACTTAGCTTGATAAATCCCTTTTCCAATAATTCCATTAATTATTCCTTCAACTCTTTTAATTCCGCGGGGGACATCCTGTAGGGTTGGCGTGATACCGGTGCAGCTCCAGGTGTTAGATCAATTGAGAAATTTACATCTCTCTCGGGTGGAATGCCTGGCAGCTCATCGGGAACACGTCGGGGTATTCTTGCACTATATGTATGTCTGATAACTTAGATGCTTTCTTCTCAATCACAATTGCGGCAAGAAATGCCGCACAACCTTTCCTTATCATGTTCTGTGCCTTAATAGCAGAGACGAGAGACAAGTGCCTCTTGTGTCTACATCCCGTGAAGGTCAATTTAGGGAATTCACTAAATTTTTTTTTCCTCTCCTACAATCCACGATAGCCCTATACATGGATAGTCAATCGGCTGCCAGAATAACATCATAGCCCTCCATGGGCATACAGATTAGGTCAGCTCTAATTTGACGGCCCTGGATATTTATGCCCATTAAGGCTCCATATCCAGATCCGCCTCTCGCGAACGGACCGAAGTCTCGCAAGGGATAGCTCACACAAGTGTCCAGTAAGAATATAAAAGACAAACCACAACAGTATAAGACACAAGAAAGTACATGTGCTCATACCTGCATATAACAATTTACAACTGTCTCATTACATTATTACATGTCCAATTAAAAAGTACAACTACCTGGGGCATACCCCGAGGGAGCACAAGCTCACACAACACTAATTACTACACAATTGCTGGTGGAACAAGTCTGATACAACGCCGCTGCAAGCCAAACACTCGGCAAGCCCTGAAAAGAACTATAGGGGAGTGAGCCTCAACAAGTCACAGGCTCAGTAGGGACCACCTAAGGACCACAACAACCAACAGAAGAGACCTCAACCTTAATGGGTCTCACTGGCCACATATATAACCAAACCATTTCATGCTCACAACAATTGTTTTTAAACTACAATTAAATATAAACACATTAGCTATTCACAACCTCGGAAAGTAAGAGGAAACAATAGGACTAGTTTCACACCACTAGTTCGCTCAACAACAGTAACGCCTAGGCTACAAGCCTCACAGGCAAATCACAGTCACAACCAATTGCTTAAGCTATAAGCTTTACAGGCGAGTCTTAAATACGTGGGTAACGGACTACTAACCAAAAGCTGGCCCTTTATACCCAAACCACAATATGTTGAAAATCACACACACCAAGTAACATGATCGGCTACAGCGGGCCAATCCATCACACATGAAAACCATATACGGTAGCTTACCCGAGGGAGGGTGAAGCACATTGAGTGGAAGGTCACACCACACGACCTCTACGAAACACAGTTCCACGTCAACACCAGAAAACTGGTATACGACGTACCACCACAAACCATTACCCACACGGGGTACAGGTAGCTATTACCACAAGGTACCAGCACAGAAACCACCAGTAAACCAGTGCCGTAACAGGGCACACCATATCAAGCTAAACCACATTTGGTGAGTCAACACTCACCAACCATAACCAAAACTGTGCCACCACTCGGGCACACCACAAGCCACAACCGCAGTCACAATCATGCCAACACCAGGGCACACCTCAAACGAGTCAAACCTCGACTATGAGTCACTAACTCACAAACCACGACGAGTAGCAAAGCACGAGTCGGAAAGGAATGACGCCACCACACGGGAACGGACTACTGGCTGATCAGGCCAGTATCCAACCTGCACAACACAACACAAGAACAACCTCTCAGTCTCGCAGTCACGGACGAAAGGTCCAACTGCCGCTCCACGAGAACAAGTCAAACAACTGTGGAGACCAACCAACACCACACCTGCAGACACACAACTGCAGGTCCATGCCTGGCAACTCTAGGGTCTCTGGCCGGAGCACCCTAAAGTGAGGCACTGGAAAACAGGACTAGCTGGGGACCAGTGTCGACTACTGGTGTCCGTACCCCCAACTACGAGCGCGCTACAAGCGACTGCACACCCACAAACACAAGCCGCTGCCCTACTGTCGTCTTTCCCTCAGCCGAACGTACAACTCAAACACAGGAGTGAGGGTGTCTAGGAAGACGACACAGACCTCGACGGTACAACACAAGTACTGGGACAAACCCCGAGCACAACAAACACACGTGTCTGGCTCACAAAGAACCTGGGGTACCAGACTAGAGAGCCATTCCGGAATAGGTGCCGGACCACCACACTCGCCAAACTTAAACCACGATATATACACAAACATTTTCTATTATCAATTACGATACATATGTTAGGAATAGCTTATTCCAGTCACCCTGTGACTTACAAGCTAACTTACACAATCACGCATATAAACCATATTAATGATAACACCATGGCCTGTCATCGGTCACAAAGTGACAGTGAAGGTCACACTAAACGCAGTACACAATATTCACATAATAACAATACTTAAACTTTATTAATCATTCATCCAGAAGAATCTACAAAAGATTTTAAAGGATCGATGCTAGGTTCAGATGTGAACCTCATCGCCACAATACCACGAACTAATCATAATAATTAAGATACAATAAGCACAATAACGTACGATATGCCATGCACACACCAACCATGTGCACGACACCAAAACCCCATAATATTTCACATAAATCTTGTGCGCTAGGATATAGTGAATCCCACGCACACACGTAAAGAACTAGTAAACTACATAGCCGGTAAGCTGCCTCAAAAGCCCTGTGCTCTAGGAGCACCACAGGTGTTATTGCACCGCTCAGTATCGATAAACACATTGCATCGCAATACTTGCAACAAGAACATCGTGAAACACACTATACTGATACATGCAAAGTTTGGCGGCAACATCGATTGCCGTCCATAGAATATAGACGACAATATTTCTTGCCATCAATACTAAGTAAGCGGCCACCACCTAGCCGTTTACTCAAAATCAACGGCTAGAAACCTAGCTGTTAATCTCCCAACGAAGAACTTAGCGTCAACCGATGTTGACGTCGAGATCTTCAGTACTCAACACACACAGGACGCACAGAACGGTCCCAGGCTGATCACACAAGCAATCTAGCCCTATAAACAGCAGAAAAATGAGGGGAAACACTTCCCCTTACCTCTGTATACTATAATCAAACCGGAAAAGCAAGATCCAACATTTGGATCGATCAAACCACCCAATCTCCCGGCATGGTAAACCTTTTTCCTGAAAACACGAATAACAAGCAATCTATGCTAACGGAGCATGACAAGTCAAACAGGAGAAATCAAGGGATCCAGTCCCTACCTCTAAAATGCAAATAAACTCCTAAAGAACCTCAAATCGCGCCGAAACCCCAGGAGCTTCCCGCGAACACCGCCCTCCAATCCGTCATTCCCCGCCTGATCTGCCGCTGCTGCGCGCATCACGGCCTTCCCACGTGCTCCCGTCGACCGTCCGGAAGTAGTGAAGAGGCACAAGGGTACAGGTAGGGGAAGAGGAGGGGAGAAGGTGAGGAAAGAAGAAGGCTCGGGTTGCCCCTAAAAACACAGGCGCCTCAGGTTAACGTCAACCTCTGCGCTGCTAACCAAACCGCCCCAACTAGGCGTCCACAATGCTCGCCGCCAAGTTCAACGGTAGACATCCACATCGATGGACGCCAAGAACATGTTAACGGCAACACCATTGCCGCCAACACACAGTAGACATCACAAACATGGACGTCAACCCACCATTGATGTCCAGCGCACTGAACACCAACACAGACCAATAACCAACCCTGGTAAGGATCCAATAAGAAACACACAACACAAGTCGCACTGGTCAAGGTGTGACCACCCCATACGCTAAACCGAGGATCCACGAAGATCCGAAAAATGCGCGACGTTACATCTAAGGTTAAGTTCACCAACCTTAACATTAGCTAAAGGAAAATATTTATTCAATTGAGCCTTCTCTCCTAGTGGGGTAGTGACAGGTAGTTCAAATTCCATAGATTCAGGTTTTTCCTTTAAGGTGTCAGTGAATGCTTGTGATATGAAAGAATGCGTTGTGCCAGTATCAAACAAAACAAAAGCTGATTGAGAGAAAACTGGTAAAGTACCTTCTACGACCCCACCATCCTCGGTGGTCTCAACTTCCTGCAAGGCTTGAAGCCTGTCGGGCTTCTTTTGTCCTATGGGACGCTTCTCATTCTCCTTCTCCTTTAACATAGGGCACTCAGAAATGCGGTGATTACGATTTCGCATCGTAGGCAAGTGCCTGCTTTTCTCCAGCATTCAGCAGCAGTGTGACCAGGCTTGTCATAATGTTCACAATTGGTCTTGTTGGTGTTTGGGGGTGTAGGTATCTTGGGCTTTCTTTCCTGGTTCAGCCCTCCAGTGATGTTAAACGACCGCTTCTTGCCATTTGTGGGTTTGCTTGAGGAACCCGATGCTGGTTTCTTCTTGACCAATCTACCCCTGATGCGATCAGTAAGATCGGTCGCATCTTCCAGCAATTTAGCCTTCTTGACCATTTCAACATATGTCTGAATGTCCAGCGGTGCCAGTTGGGTAATATAAGAAGGCTTAAGCCCATTAAGGAATCGCCTCACCTTCATCTTTTCTGTGCTGACAAGGTGATTGGCATATCGAGCCAATCGAGAAAACTGTGCTTCATATTCGGCGACTGTAAGGTGCCTTTACTTCAATGCAGCAAATTCTGAGGCTTTTCTCTCCTGGACTCTTTTTGAAAAATATTTGGTTTTGAAATGCTCCTCGAACTCATTCCATGTAAATTGTGCATCTACTTTAGTTGCCTCAATGGACTCCCACCACGCACTGGCATCCCGTTCAAGCTGGAATGTGGCAAGTAAAAGCTTATCCCCATCCGCGCATTGCATAACGTGAAAAATGTGCTCAGTCTCCTTGAGCTAGTTCTCTGCCTCATCAGGGTCAGTGGTCCCACTGAATCGACGCAGGTTCAAGTTGCGGAAGTTCCTGTGTAATTCACCAGCTCCTCGGTTATTGTTGTTATTAGCTCCAGCAGCCTGGAGCAATGCCTGAGTAAGCTGTTGGATTGTGTCTTGCATGTCACGGAGTTGAGCATGCTCCGCTGCCATTGCTATTGTTTAAGTTCCTTCAAAAGAAAATTTTAAAATGTAAGTCATTGAGTTTGCACTAAGTTTATGCGTGTGTGGGTTGATTTTTATCTTATTACCCTTGGTTCTACCCATCTCACATAGGTACGAAATTTAGACTCTAAGTCGAGGCAGGTCAAACCTAGATCATCCTATACTTAAGAATAACCTAGGCTCTGATACCACAAAATTGTAACGCCCCGACGCGGAATATCGGAGCGGAATTACAGTAATTAAATAGTATCGAGCGAGAAAAATAAATGACAAACCATTGCTTAATTGGAATAATACCAAATAACCTCCAATTTCATTAATATTTCATCAAATCATGACATAACTATTACATCAACTGATCAGAGCCATAGCTAGGGCCCAGAGTACTTTATTGAAAATCAAACTAATACATAAGAGCTAACTGACTCATAACTATACTAACTAACTACAAAGCAAATGGTTGCTGAAAGGGGTCACTCCTGGACGTCGTCCTCATTCCCATCCACGTGAGTGTGGTCATCATCCAACTCACCTGAACACATGAAATAAACACGCAGGATGAGTGAATAACGCCCAGTAGGTGTGGACGATCCTTTCGTTGTACCCCGGTGACTGTGGTGTCCTCCGGAGGCTCACGAATGATGCTGCTCCCTCGTTGGCGATAAAGGGGTTGCCGGTTGACTTCGTTGACTCCCCGGTTGACTGAGTTGACTGAGGAGAAAACAAGAAAAAACCACAAAGGAAAAGAAGAGATTGCGATCGCCAGGGCCTTACATGTGCCCAAGGAGGTGTTGTGATCACGTCGGTGCAGTAGCCTCGCACAACGGTGGATTATGGGACTCCAACTTCTCCTTCTTCGGCCTACCAAAGAATGAGAGCTCTACGGTCTTCTTTGATGTGTTCCTGCCACAAAAAGAGACTCTATTAGACTAAAGGAGGTGTGGTAAACGTTCTAAACTGAAGAAGAAAGCCCAAAAGGAGAGCCCCGTATCGGTTTCGGACTTGAGAAGAGGGGTGGCCAAGTGCTATGACCGCCCTTCTTCCCTCTGTTTTTGGTTGGGAAACCCCTTTATAGGTGTGTAGGAGGGTGCCCTACGTGCCTAGGGTGTGTTTGTGGATGTGTGTGACATGCAAAGAGACTAAAGGAAGAGAAGAGGGGAAGAGAGAAAGAGGAGGGAGATGATCCTCGTTTCTGGTCGTGGTTGACTCCTTGCTGGGCTCCTCCAATCCTTGGTGAAGCCTCCTAGACGCCCCAGATGATGAGAAGAAGAAGAGAAGGAAGGGTGTGAGCTTGGTTGCACTTTTCTCTCTCCTCTCTCAAAGTAGCATGATGTGGACGTCCAGCCTCCCCCCTTGCTTAGAAGGCCAGAGGGTGAGTTATATAGACAGTGGGGGTCATAGCTAGGGTGCCTATTGTGCTAAGTGTGAAGAAACACACTTGCACACTTGGCAATCTATGAGTTTAAGCTCCAACCAATGAGATGGGGCCACATAGGATTTTTACTGGGTCAATGGGGTGCCAAGGTGGTCCATATACCTGTTGAGAACAGCTACATGCGTTGCATGGCCGAGAGAATGGCGCTAGTGGGCTGGAATCTCGGGCAGTTGCGCAGACCAGGTAAACTCAGCTTGACATCCAACGATCCTGCCACCAATCCCATGCAGGTGTCCACATCGGTGGATGCCAACAGTAGTCAGCGTCCAGGGGGATTGCCACCAACATGCAGTCAGCAGCCGTCGATGCTGCCGTCTACATGGGATCTGAGGCAAGTCAACAAATGGTCAAACGGGCCTTATTGGGACATGGAACCATGCGGGGATGGGCCAAATCTTGCATCTACAGTAGAACTTAATATCTCATGAGAACAAGCATACTTTAAATAATTAATGTCTTTAGGAGGCAGGATACGAGAACAAGTAGTCATGTATAGTCAGGAGAATGACGTAACAAGATAACGTGAAACATTAACACATTCACGAGAGTATAACATCACAAGATTTGGCCACATCACGAGATAGCAAGTAAACTAGTCATGATAGCAAGTATGGGTCGGTATTCTTTCAACTCCGAGTTCAAGTAACAACAAATGATTGATTGATTGTCATAGATTAAATCTTGCGTGTCATGCGTCAGGTGTATTGCATCACCCAAATCATTAGACCCCCCATGAGTTATAGCCTTTTAAGTGCTCCTCCCAAGGACCAGATCGGGCCCTTATAACGTTGCCTAGCATAGTCATGTTTGTTATCTTAGACAATCAATTGTATGGCCAAATAGAGTACCAAGAAGAGATGAGAGTAATAGACGAAATGGATGAGAGTATAGAGTGAAAGTGAACAGATGAGAGTAACGAGATAGTAGATGAGATAAGGGTATAATCGTAAAACAACATTAAACCACGATAGTAACAGTTGCATAGCACTATGTCGGGTGCCAGCAGTCTGGTAGAAGTCAACACCGCCCACTAGCCGTGCTATGAACACAGGCTAAATGGTCCGGCGTGATCACAAGATAAGAGTGACACACTACGGCTGTTTGGATTGTAATGATCCCTAGGGGTGTAACGAGTTTTAGGGTACAACCAGCTCGTCGGATAAGGACATGAGCCAAAGCCAAGAAGTCTTACGGAGGCCTTGACAAGGATTCCCTGGTCTAGTCAGGAGTCTTCCGGGTGGAGAGGTGGTCCATGCCAAGAGAAAGTGTGTAGAAATGGGTCTGTCGTGCCTCGAGTGCTCGAAGGCTGAGGGAAAGCGGTGACGATAATTGAAGCGCACAAGTAAAACATGTTGCCCAGCTAGAAAGCCCAGAGGGGGGGTGAATGGGGCTTTAAAACTTCGTCTACTAACCCTGTATACAAAAATGTTCACACAAAACACACTTCGATGGATGTTAGTGATAGTGAAGATAAACAACAATCATACAAAGACAATCACACAACACAAAGAATTATCCTGGTTCGGATCTCCTCTCCTTAGGAGTCCTACGTCCAGTCCCTGAGCAAAATCTCAGGATTTCACTACCAAGGGTACAGTCCCCCTTAAGGATCCTTACACCCAGGCACAGCTGGTCTTCCTTCAACCCGAAGGGAATTACAACCCCCTGGATACCACACCAGGTCCTCCTTCAACACGAAGGGAAAGACACACCCTGGATCCCACCAGGTCTTCCTTCACAACAGAAGGGAACAACTCAAGAAATAGTGATCAAAGAGATGATGCCCCTAGATCAAGCTTATAGAACACTACTTGATCTGAAGCAAGGACTGAGAAGAAGAAGAGATCTACAATCAAGGACTCTTCTCAGACCGAAAGGCTCTCACACAGATGAAAAACTTAGCACCGAGAGCAAGAGCTAAAACTAATGAGAGTTTGTGCTTGGCTCAAAGAATGGCTTGTAGAAGATTGAAGGAGTTGTAGGTTGTTATTCTCTAGCCGTCTTCCATTGTCGAACTTCATTCTTCTATATATATCAACGTTTGAAATTCGAACGTTGGAGTGTCCGTTGTCTCTATGCATAGGTGTACGTTAGACTGCATGGTACTGTAGAAACTTCCAGTCACCAGTATTTTATCCATTTGTGCACGCAAAGAGATAGGATCTTCTGTAGTATCTTTGGCTTCTATTTTGTCCAACGTTGTATGACGAATGTTGTCAGAATCCTGCATACATTAAATGCTAAACAATAGACAGCTAAGCTGTCTCTTGTTGTCAATCAACGTTAGATTGATTTTATACAGAAGTAGAAATTTCATTATGTTCTTCCAAAAATATGTTTGCAGAATAAGCACGAGAATGGAAGATATCGTCTGCTTGAATATAGAGATACGTTCAGAGTAATAAATGCACAGTCGTTAGAAAGATATGCGAGAAAGCTTTGACTTTTCAACGCAGTCAAAAGTGAGTCAAATATCAAGTCATTATATTTGGCTTAAGTGAATCATTATGATTCTATAAGCAAATCGTTATCAACAAGTCGTTATAATCAAATCGTTATAGAGTCATAAACAAACTGATGTACAAATTGTTGTGACGTTATAAGCAAATCGATGTATAAATCGTTATGATGTTATAAGCAAATCGATGTACAAATCGTTGTGATGTTATAAGCAAATCGATGTACAAATCGTTATGACATTATAAGCAAATCGATGTACAAATCGTTGTGATGTTATAAGCAAATCGATGTACAAATCGTTATGACGTTATAAGCAAATCGATGTACAAATCGTTATGATGTTATAAGCAAATCGATGTACAAATCGTTATGACGTTACAAGCAAATCGATACGATGACTAAATCGTTATGATCACTTATCGAATCGATGTGAGGGCAAATCGTTGCGATCACTTATCGAATCGTTGTGAGGGTAAATCGTTGCGAACACTTATCGAATCGTTGTGAGGGCAAATCGTTGCGAACACTTATCGAATCGTTGTGAGGGCAAATCGTTGCGATCACTTATCGAATATGAAATCTTTATGAATGTAAGGAAATCGTTATATCTTCATAGAAATCGTTATGAACTTAGACAGATATGATGCTTCAAACTTACATTGTTGTAGAGTGATGAATACTTACATCATGGTTGATTTGCTTGTTTACCCTTGGTTTATTTCCTGTGCTTAAAATCTCATAATAAATTATTAGATTAAACATTTTTCATTGTTTTGTTAATCACCAAAATAGATATGTAATTAATTTAAATTATATGGGGATAAACTGATCATCAATCTCCCCTTTTTTGTGATGACAAAACTTAACAATTAGTAAAGATGATTTGAAATAAGTCTAAGCATTCTTGCGAAAAGAATACAAGGGAAATATTTCAGAAATGCTATATTTCTCCCCCTTTTTGTCATGTAAGTAAAAAGATACAAGAGCTTGAGACAAAGAAAGAGAGAAAAGAGCAAAGAAAGAGAGAAACAAAGAGATTTATGGAGCATTGGAGGGTTCAGAGAGATAGAAGGCAGGAGACAAGAGAGATGCAAAGCGCCTAATGATAAGTAGCGCTTGGCGTTCCTGCTCTTCAAAATAGGCTTGAAATGCTCCAAGCTCAATACAATAGGAGGGTCCCATGGTGGGAGTCATCCTCTTGATGTGAAGCTGTCTCTGATCTGATATGAAATCCCAGTATTTGTCGTTGCCAAGAGCTACCTTGTAGGAGATGAAGCAACCAAAATTGGCAAACTGAAGAAATTGAGTGATTTTAAAGGGATAGAAGATCTGATGCTGCCGAAATTCCTTCTTTAATTCTAGAAAGATCCTGTACCATTCTTCCCATTTTAGGAAGGAGTCCCGGACAGGTGAAGAGAGTTTGCATCCAGAAATTCAGCGGGAGTCAGAAGAGGTTGATGGGAGCGAGCCTGAGAAGTATTCAACTCTTGAAGCTGTCGAGCGGACAAAGTGTAGAGCTTTTCCCAATCAGCAGGTGACAGACGCTCACATTCAGATAGAATAGGGGCAAGGACATCTGCCTTGAGGTACCCCTGAAGATACTGCTTGAAGACAAATCTATGAAAAGCGATGTTACGACCTTCTTGCACAGAGAGCCTAGCCATAACCTGAGCAGCTCGCTCAAACATGAGAGTTCCCACAGAAGAATCCATGATCAGGGAGTGAAGTGGAGGAAGGAACACCACATCAGGAATGACCAAAGTGGCAAAGTCAACGCGGAGGGGTTCGGTGTGAGCAACCCTGGAACTTAAATCATGGATGGCTTGCCTGAACTGGCCCAGCTGCACCTCGGGAATGTTGTGAAGATAGCAGTAATCGCAGTACATTTTGTATTGCCGGATGAACTTGATTTCCTTCTGAATGAAGGGTCCAAAAAGATTTTTATGATGAATCTGAAATCATTCAGAGAGAGGGAGAGAGCATCTCTGGGTGGATATCTGGCGGCTTGAGTACGACGAAATTGATTGTACAGATCTCTGTTGCTCCGAGCCCATTGTTCTTCAGTTTTGGCTTCAGTCATGGAAAAAATTTTTGACTGTTGAGCCTTGGAAAGAAAAGCATAAGGGAAGATGGTATTGAGATGGGCCGAAAGATTTTGGAAAGGAAGGCCAAAGAGGTGAGCAAACACTACCTTTTGAAGAAATTCCTCATAGATAGGTTGTTGCTTATTGGAAATGGAAAGAGAGAACCAAAGGGGAGGATAACAAGGTTCAGAAGAGACAGGATGGGTGGAAGTGAGTCTCCTCTTATTAGGAGTAGGACTGGAAGAGTCTGTCCTATGAGAGTGGGTCCCAACAGCCAGGACTGAACGAAGTATTGCTACTTCGAATTCATCCTTGATGTCCTGGATTTCTGTGTGAGCTAATTGGGCACCCTCAGGAATAATAGTAATGAAAGAAGGGGGTGTTTGTGGATGGAAGAGGGAAGCAGGGGTGATGGAAGGGAGATCAGAAGGCCCTCAAGAAGAAGGACCACTAGAAGAGGCTCCTACTGAAGAAGATGCAGGAGGAACCTCAACAAAAGATAAGGGTGGAGGAATGATGGTGGAGGAAGTAGGAGATGAAGGAGGTTGGGAAGTGAAAGGTGTAGGTGAGGAAATGGTTCTGGAGCGGGGTCGTTTGAAGATGAGAGGAGCTGGAGGAGCAGTGGATGAGGTAGGTGGAGAAAGAGGTGCTGGAGTGGGAAGGGTAGGAAGGACAGAGGGCTCTGGAGCTACAACCTAATCTTCTTCTCTTGCAGCCACAGATTCCACTGGAGGTGAAGCAACCTCTACTGGCCCTGCTAGCCCAGATTCCTCAGCAGCAGCTACTTGTTCAGCGTGCAGGAATTGGTCCTGGTGGCCCTGCAGGTTTTTCAGACAAAGACCCTGATGGCCTCTCTTCCTCTTGCTGCTGCTCTGCAATGACAGGCCCTGATGGCCTCTCTTCCTCTTGCTGCTGCTCTGCAATGATAGGCCCTGATGGCCTATTAGACTCTTCACATGGCCCTGATGGCCCTGCACTACCAAAAGGAGGGGCATGAAATGGTAAGTGCTCCCTCAAAAACGTTGACAAATCTATAAGCATATTCCTCAGACTGTCATAATCTTTTCGAAGGCTTTCAAGTTCAGATGACAGTGCCCCTAATGAACGGGCAGATGAGCTTTGACTAATAAAAATGGAGGCCACATCTGACCTCACGGAACACAAAATTTTGCCTTGCTCATCCAGGCGCTCAACAACAGGTTTCAAATTGATTTTCAACTTCTTTTTCCCAGATCTCCTGTGTGGCTTACTGGTGTGGAGAGGAACTTCTTTAGCCACATTTTTTTTCCTTTGTCTTCTCTTGCCCTAACCACGGGCTCTTCATGATCAACATTTTCAATTTCTTCTTCTGAGGCACTTTCCACAATGCCTTCTCTAAATAGATCATCAATGGGGGCATTGGCATTTTGCTCCCCCTGAACTGCTGCTGCCTCTTTCTCAATTGATTGCTGAACTGGAACATCTTCCATAGGCACATCTTTAGTCTCTATTCTTTGCTCCCCCTGAATGAGAGCTTCTTCCAAGACAATCGAATCAATGTGGCCTGATGCCACGACTTCTGCAATTTGAACTTCACTAACTACTGGATCCCTCAAAGAGCTTTGGATGGACTTCCAGTACATCTCTGAGTACTGAGCCTACTCGAGAAGAGGGAAGAGGATCCTCTGAACTATGCCCAACGGGCTCAATATCCTCTGGAGGGATATCCTCAATCCTGCTGCTAGATTCAGCTGCTGGTGGTGCTACTGCTGCTTCCACAGATGGTGTTGCTGCTCTTTCTGCTGGAGCTACTGGATCTGCTGCTGGTGGTGGTTCTGCTGCTGCTACTTCTGCTTCTTGGACCTCTTGGGCTTCACCAATGATGGCTTCACCCTCAGCCACAGAAGTCTTTGTCCAAAATCCATTGACAACCAAAAAACCACTTTTTCTCAAATTTCTGGACCGAATAGCTTGGCCCATCTTCTCAGACACATCTCCCACCATACTGATGCCATAGTGTTGAAATATCTTGGTGAGCAAATGAGCATAAGGTAGATAAACGTTCAGCTTACTCTTTGTATCCCATACTTGCGCGCTTGCAAACTTCATCCTTTCAATCATGATCTCTGCAATGTTGATTTCTTGGTTCTGGACAGCCCAGAACATCAGGTCGGAATCCGCCTTTGTGCAAGTGGAAAAGGTGGCACTCCTTGGGACTACTATTTGACACACAATGAAATGCAATAAGCGATTGAACACATTCAACTGGTTGATGTCTAGCTTTCCATCCTTCAATCTGTATTCGGGACCAACAATCCCTAGACCTTTCGCCTGGATATCCACAGTATGAACTCCACTGTGTCCGGAGGTAGTCACATTGAAGAGAGATGCTAATAGGGCTTTCCTAATCTGAGTTCCCTTGACCATGGAACTCAGGGTTTCGTCTTCCTCTGTCTTCAGACAAACATAGAAGGCTTTCACAAGGTCTGGATAACTTACTTCTGATAGGGTGGCTATCTTTGTCCACTTCAATCTACCCATAGCTGCGACGATACTGTCCATTCCATTCTTCTGCAGGTCTGCCACATCTACTGCTTTGTGGCCGCATAGCTTGGTCTTTACTGAAGCAAATCTTTCCTGCTGCTCGACGGTAAGAAATGCAGCTCCATAGCCCCCGACGCTGCCGGAGACACCAGAAGAGGCCATGGTTTTGGATGGGAAGAGTTTTGGATGACGAAATGGAGAAAGGAGTAGAACCCCTCAAGAAATTTCTTCGGGAAAGAGGTGGAAGCTTGAAATTTCAGAGAGTCGATGTCGGAGTCAATAGGGTATCGCCTCAGGCAGAAGGAAGAAGACGATGAAGAGATGTGAATCGTTGCCACACAGATTTCAGGATATAAAGGAGAATTAAAAGAATGACTTTTAGAATTTAGAGATGCCATAATGGCAGAAAATGACAAAACTGACTAGTTCGATAAGAATAAACTCTTATAAAATATCGAACCGTCATGACAAAATTAAAAGAATTAGCAATAATTGGAATTATGCTTAAATTTTTGGGAGGAAAAATAGTTTAAGTTTTGAAAAATAATATTTCAGTTTTAACTAGATAAATCTTTCACAATTTGCACATGCCTAATTCCCTTCTAAGAGATGTAAACCTTTGTTCAGGTAAGGCCTTTGTGAAGATATCTGCTAACTGATTGTTTGTATCAATAAATGAAATATCTATGTTACCATTAGCTACATGATCACGAATGAAATGATATCTAACCTCAATGTGTTTAGTCCTTGAGTGCTGTACTGGATTTTTGGTGAGATTTATGGCACTGGTGTTGTCACATAACAATGGAATTGTCTTGATATGAAGCCTATAATCCTCAAGTTGTTGCTTGATCCATAGGAGTTGTGTACAGCAACTTCCAGCAGCTACGTACTCAGCTTCAGCTGTTGACAGTGCTACTGAGTTTTGTTTCTTGGAGGACCATGATATCAGACATCCTGCAAGAAATTGACAACAACCACTGGTGCTTTTTCTATCTATCTTGCATCCAGCATAGTCAGCATCAGAATATCCTACTAAGTTAATTTCACATGACTTTGGATACCAAAGACCTAAATCATGAGTTTTAGCTAAATATCTAAAAATTCTTTTTACTGAAATTAGATGAGATTCTCTAGGATCTGCCTGATACCTGGCACACATGCATACACTAAATAAAATATTAGGTCTACTTGCTGTTAGGTAAAGTAAGGAGCCTATCATACCTCTGTAGATCTTTTGATCTACTTTCTTACCATTCTTGTCACTGTCCATCCTCGTTGATGTGCTCATAGGTGTTGACAGTGGCTTGGCATTATCGAATCCAAATTTCTTTAAGAGTTCCTTGGTGTATTTAGCTTGACAGATGTGGGTCCCATCTTTTCCTTGCTTGATTTGCAATCCAAGGAAGTAGTTTAGCTCCCCCATCATGCTCATCTCGAATTCTCCCTGCATAAGCTTTTCAAAGTACTTGCAAAGAGATTCATCAGTTGAACAAAAAATTATGTCATCTACATAAATTTGTACAAGTAATATATGTTTGATCTTGGACTTGATAAATAGTGTACTATCTACTTGACCTCTACTGAAACCATGGTCTAATAGAAATGAGCTAAGCCTTTCATACCAGGCTCTAGGTGCTTGTTTTAAACCATATAGTGCTTTGTGTAGTTTAAAAACATGATTCGGAAATTCAGTGTCATCAAAACCTGGAGGTTGTTCTACATAAACTTCCTCCTTAATGAAACCATTTAGAAATGCAACTTGACATCCATTTGAAATAATTTCAAGTCTAGTGCAGATGCATATGCAAGTAAAATTCTAATAGCCTCAAGTCTAGCTACGGGCATAGGTTTCATCGAAATCTATGCCTTCCTCTTGGGAATAGCCTTGAGCTACCAATCTGACCTTGTTTCTTAAGATTACACCAGCTTCATCCAATTTGTTTCTGAACACCCATTTGGTGCCAATAACTGGATGATCTGATGGTCTAGAACAAGTGACCACACATGGTTTCTCTTAAACTGATTCAGTTCATCCTGCATGGCTAAAATCCAAGATTCATCAGTGAGAGCTTCATTGACTGTCCTAGGCTCTATTTGTGAAACAAATGCTAGGTAATCGCAAGGGATTACATTACCTCTTGTTCTTACCCCTACAGTTGGATCACCAATTATATTCTCAGGTGGGTGATCCCTTTTGTATCTCCACTCCTTTGGAAGGTTTTGATGTGGAATTTCTTTTTCTTGCAGATCTTCCAAAGGTGGATCTTCTTTGTCCTCAAATGATGTATTCTTTAGTTTTTCGGACAATTCATCTGTATTGTCATTATCACTATTTTCTTCCTTTCTCAAGGAAGGATTAGTCTCATCAAAGATAATGTGCATAGATTGTTCAATTAATAAGGTGTGTTTATTAAATACTCTATAGCCTTTGGGTTTAGAAGTGTACCCCATGAAGATGCCTTCATCTGATTTGGCATCCAACTTACTAATATCTCGTTTGTCATTGTTGTGGATGAAGCAAGAACATCCAAATGTCCTGAAGTGACTGATCTTTGGCTTCTTTCCTTTGTACAGCTCATAAGTTGTCTTCTTCAGTATGGGCTTGATCATTACTCTATTTATGAGGTAACTTGCTGTGTTCACTGCTTCAGCCCAGAAGTATCTTGGCAGATCATATTCTGACAGCATTGTTCTTGCCATGTCCAATAGAGTTCTATTTTTCCTCTCAGCAACCCCATTTTGCTGTGGTGTCCTCAGTGCTGAGAAGTTGTGCTCAATTACTTGATCTTCACAGAACTTGACAAATTTTTCATTTTGGAATTCTCCTCCATGATCTGATCGGATTCCAACAATGCTATATCTCTTATCCTTTTGTACTTTCTTGCTGAAACTTACAAAGCTGTCAAATGTATCATCTTTATGTTCCAAGAATGAGACCCATGTGAATCTGGAATAGTCATCAACTATAACGAATCCAAAATTCTTTCCTCCAAGACTCGTGGTCCTCATTGGCCCAAATAAGTCCATATGAAGGAGCTCTAAGGGTTTAGAGGTGGTTACCACAGTTTTTATTTGAAGGAGCTCTTAGCATGCTTTCCTTTAGCACATGGTCTGCAAATACCATCCATTTTTGTGCTGACCTTTGGTAGACCTTCCACCAGGCTTCTCTTTATCAGCTTCTTCATACCATCCAAACTGCAATGGCCCAATCTTCTGTGCCACAGCTCAGTTGATTGCTCTTTGCTTGCTGCTAAACAGATATCTTGCTCCTTTAATTCTTCAAGATATAGCACGTACAGGTTCTTTTCCCTGTAGGCTTCAAAAATGACTACTCCATCCTTCATGATGCTGCACTTGGATTCTTGAAACTTTATCTGATGACCCTTGTCACAAAGCTGGCTTATACTGATGAGATTATGCTTCAGACCTTTCACGCACAGAACTTCTTCAATTACTATTTTTCCTTTGCTGCTTACTGAACCACTGCCAATAACAGTCCCTTTTCCGTTGTCTCCATAGGTGACTGTTCCTTCTTCAGCTTCGAGGTGAGAGAACAGGTTTTTATTTCCTGACATGTGCCTTGAACATCCACTATCTAAATACCATTTGGATGCTCGAAGGTTTCCCTGAAATAAAAACATTAAGCTTTAGGTACCCAAGTTCTTTTGGGTCCTTGTTGGTTAGTATCATCATTTTTCTTTTTGATTATCCACCTTTTATATTTAGTTGGACATGTAGTCTTGTTGTGACCTAGTTTGTTGTAGTGACTGCAGCATGTTGTTCTAGTTACTTTTTCAAGATATTTTAGGTTAGCTTTGTATGCTATGTCTTGTTCAGGTAGAAAATTTGGAGTTGGATATGTCATAGGGTATATTGTTGTGTCTTCATTATCTGGGGGCGTATAGCCTAGTCCATGTTTCCTTTTTCCTGACCGTCTAGCACCTCTCAGTATTAGAGAATTCTTACCATTAGTGAATTTTTCTAAGGTATTTGATAGTTTATCATTTTCTTCTGTTAAAATTTTGATTTCATTTTTTAGTTCTTCTGAACTTTCTTGTTTTTCTAATTTTGTTATTTGTTCATTTTTATCTTTTAGATTTTCACATAGCAATTCATTTCTTCTTTTGAGTTCATTAACTTGCTTATCTAGTTGTTCATTTTCTGATTTTAAGTCTGAATTGGTATTCTCTAGACATGTAACATTTTTCTTACTAGCTTTTAGTAATTTAGATATTTCTCTATATTTACCATATAATTCATTAAAAGCATCTTCTAAGTTATCTGAATCAGAATCATTGCAAGAATCAAAGGATGAGTCAGAGGTTACCTTTTCTGTGACGTCTGCCATGAAGGCTAGGTTAGCCTTTTCTTCTCCTTGCTGGTTGAGCTTGACTTGCTGTCCGAGTCACTGCTGTTGTCCCAAACTGCTGCCATGGCTTTCTTCTTATGTCTTCTGAACTTTCTTGAACTGTCCTTCTTTCTGAATTCAGTTTTCTTGAGTTTTGGACACTCTGCCCTGATGTGTCCTGGCCTTTTGCACTCGTAACAAGTTGGTTCATTCTTTTTGATGTCCTTTGCTTCAGGTTTCTTGAAATCCTTTCCCTTTTTGAAATATCGTCTGCCAGATGGATACTTCTTTTTCTTGGCCAAAATCCGCTGCAGTTTCCTAGACATCATTGCTTCTTCGTCTTCACTATTTTCATTGCTGTCTTCATCTTCTGATGGTTCCTCAGAGCTGCCTTCTGCTGCTTTGAGAGCATTGGTGTGTTTCTTCTTGCTTGATGACTCTCCTAATCTTTCCATGTTTATCTCATGGGCCATGAGGGACCCAATGAGTTTCTCCAATGACATCTTCTTTAGGTCATTGGCCTCTTCTATAGCTGTTACCTTAGGAGTCCATACTTCTGGTAAAGATCTTAGAATCTTTCTTACCATTTCTCCAATTTCATATGTCTTACCAAGACCAGCTAACCCATTTGTTATATCTGTAAACCTGCTGAACATCTGGGTTATAGATTCTCCCGGCTGCATCTGAAACTTTTCATATTGAGCCACTAGTATATCTATTCTTGTTTCTTTGACATTATCAGTCCCTTCATAGGTGATTCTCAGCTTCTCCCACATCTCCATTGCAGATTTGCAAGCTAAGACTCTGTTAAACTCTTTCTTTCTAAGAGCACAACACAGGATACTCTTAGCTTTGCAGTTGAGGGAGATCTTCTTTCTATCATCGTCTGTCCAATTCTGCCTTGAGTTTAGGACAACGAGATCTCCTTCTTCTATGATTGACCAGATCTAAAAATCGAATCCTTGCAAGAAGTACTCCATTCTGGTCTTCCAGTAAGTGTAGTCTTCACCGTCGAAGAGAGGAGGTCGGTTGACAGACTGACCTTCAATGTTTCCTTGAGCTGCCATTTGATCTTTTCATTTCAGATCGTTGGATCTTTTTCTTTGTTGAAGAGACTAGCTCTGATACCACTTGTTGCCCAGCTAGCAAGCCCAGAGGGGGGGTGAATGGGGCTTTAAAACTTCGTCTACTAACCCTGTACACAAAAACGTTCACACAAAACACACTTCGATGGATGTTAGTGATAGTGAAGATAAACAACAATCACACAAAGACAATCACACAACACAAGGAATTATCCTGGTTCGGATCTCCTCTCCTTAGGAGTCCTACGTCCAGTCCCTGAGCAAAATCTCAGGATTTCACTACCAAGGGTACAGTCCCCCTTAAGGACCCTTACACCCAGGCGCAGCTGGTCTTCCTTCAACCCGAAGGGAATTACAACCCCTGGATACCACACCAGGTCCTCCTTCAACACGAAGGGAAAGACACACCCTGGATCCCACCAGGTCTTCCTTCACAACAGAAGGGAACAACTCAAGAAATAGTGATCAAAGAGATGATGCCCCTAGATCAAGCTTATAGAACACTGCTTGATCTGAAGCAAGGACTGAGAAGAAGAAGAGATCTACAATCAAGGACTCTTCTCAGACCGAAAGGCTCTCACATAGATGAAAAACTTAGCACCGAGAGCAAGAGCTAAAACTAATGAGAGTTTGTGCTTGGCTCTAAGAATGGCTTGTAGAAGATTGAAGGCGTTGTAGGTTGTTATTCGCTAGCCATCTTCCATTGTCGAACTTCATTCTTCTATATATATCAACGTTTGAAATTCAAACGTTGGAGTGTCCGTTGTCTCTATGCATAGGTGTACGTTAGACTGCATGGTACTGTAGAAGCTTCCAGTCACCAGTGTTTTATCCATTTGTGCACGCAAAGAGATAGGATCTTCTGTAGTATCCTTTGGCTTCTATTTTGTCCAACGTTGTATGACGAATGTTGTCAGAAACCTGCATACATTAAATGCTAAACAATAGACAGCTAAGCTGTCTCTTGTTGTCAGTCAACGTTAGATTGATTTTATACAGAAGTAGAAATTTCATTCTGTTCTTCCAAAAAGATGTTTGCAGAATAAGCACGAGAATAGAAGATATCGTCTGCATGAATACAGAGATACGTTCAGAGTAATAAATGCACAGTCGTTAGAAAGATGTGCGAGAAAGCTTTGACTTTTCAACGCAGTCAAAAGTGAGTCAAATATCAAGTCGTTATATTTGGCTTAAGTGAATCGTTATGATTCTATAAGCAAATAGTTATCAACAAGTCGTTATAATCAAATCGTTATAGAGTCATAAACAAATCGATGTACAAATCGTTGTGACGTTATAAGCAAATCTATGTATAAATCGTTATGATGTTATAAGCAAATCGATGTACAAATCGTTGTGATGTTATAAGCAAATCGATATACAAATCGTTATGACGTTATAAGCAAATCGATGTACAAATCGTTGTGATGTTATAAGCAAATCGATGTACAAATCATTATGACGTTATAAGCAAATCGATGTACAAATCGTTATGATGTTATAAGCAAATCGATGTACAAATCGTTATGACGTTATAAGTAAATCGATACGATGACTAAATCGTTATGATCACTTATCAAATCGATGTGAGGGAAAATCGTTGCGATTACTTATCGAATCGTTGTGAGGGAAAATCGTTGCGAACACTTATCGAATCGTTGTGAGGGCAAATCATTGCGAACACTTATCGAATCATTGTGAGGGCAAATCGTTGCGATCACTTATCGAATATGAAATCTTTATGAATGTAAGGAAATCGTTATATCTTCATAGAAATCGTTATGAACTTAGACAGATATGATGCTTCAAACTTACATTGTTGTAGAGTGATGAATACTTACATCATGGTTAATTTGCTTGTTTACCCTTGGTTTATTTCCTATGCTTAAAATCTCATAATAAATTGTTAGATTAAACATTTATCATTGTTTTGTTAATCACCAAAATAGATATGTAATTAATTTAAATTACATGGGGATAAACTGATCATCAAAACGGATACAAGTGTAAATAATTAAATAGGGTGCTTAGTAATTTATTTTCACTAAATTACTGAATATTATTATTGCGTAATTTAATAGGGTTTAATGGCAAACATGAAGGTTATGTGTGTGCAAGTGTAAGAAATCGAAGAGCAAGTATAGTTGTGCATATAGCTTTTAAATTAATAACTTTCATGTAATTAATACTCATTATTAATTAACAAGTTATTATCTAGCATGTCAGCACTTAAACAGGGTCAAATTGACATAAAGATAGGGTTATATCTATAAATCTTATGTTATGGTCGCATTACTGGGGTCGCGACGTCGGCCTCTGTCGCGTTCAAGTCGCGACAGGGCTAACCGGCGCGTTCAGGGATCAGGTCGCGGCAGGCTTAAAGGCCGCAATCAGGTCGCGACGCTACATCCAGTCGCATTCTGCTGAACGGGGTGCTAGGGTGAACCGGAGGGCAAGTCGCGACCAGTCGACCTGTCGCGTACAGATCGCGACGGGTCCTGGTGTCGCAACCCCCTCTGAGGTCGCAGCGGATCGGGCCGTCGCGACACCAGAAGGTGACCCGAACTTAGAAAAGGGGTTTTGCCCTTTTTTCCAGGTGGGTCTACATGATACATGGCACTTAAAAATTTGATAAGAAATCGCACAGTGATCCAAAAATGATGAAACTAATTTTAAACGACAATAGACATGAAGATTTATCAATGAAAACAAATAATTAGAAATCAATCATGTATAGAACGTGTTTTGACTAAGTTACTTTTTGTTGACCTAATCATGCATAGGTCTAGGAAATGATTTAATTCGCAAGGCATGCTTAATAGAATTTGGGCAAACTGGGCTCGTTAGAACCCTAACTACAAGCAGTATTTATGGTGATTTTATCAAGGCATGAGCATGAGTAGATTCGAGGTTACAAGCTAAACATGAAGGTTCGGGCAAGACATGTCAACAGACATTTGGGCAATTAATTCACCCTCATGCAAGAACAAAAAGGGTGAAACAAGAGGGCTTTTGAAAGTGATCATGAAGACTACCTAGGGTAATTTTTACACGAATTTAGCTTGAGAGATTGCCTACCTTTCTGTGTTGACAAGAGAACTAGGGTTTGGTGTCGAAAAATGAACAAGAAAAACCAAGCTGTAGCCCTTCTCCTCCAAGCTCCCACGTCCCAAATCGCCTCCCCTTCGTCTCCCAAGGCTCTAGACACAAACTAGGACTTGGTGGGGGCAAATTGGTGGAGTTTTGATGGCTAGTAGAGTCCTAACTTGCTAAAACTCTTCCTTCCCTTTTAAAATTCGAATTTCCATATTTATCTCCTTCCCCTTCTGCTATTATCCCCTATTTTGGACAGAGGAGAGACTAATCTCGTGGGTATTGGGTTTGGGAAAGGTTAGGACTCTTTTAAAAGATTTATATGACTTATTTAACATTTATCTTAGCCTCTTTCTATTTATTAATTAATTATTTCTGAAATTGGGATAATTATTTCCCATTCCATGATGGGCTCCTCTTTCTTAGGCCCATTATTTTGTATTTGAGCCAATTACACAACCCCTTATTTATTTAACTTAATGGGCTTGGGTTTAATTCCCTTTTATTTCACTTATTTCTCATTTATTCTAGTTAATTCTTTTTATCTCATTTATTACATAAAAATTTTGTTTTATTTGGATTTTAAAAATCAAGGGTACTACATCCTCCCCCTCTTAAAAAAAATGGGGATTTTGATTTCCGGTCCAAAAAAGTGACTGAAATTTATTTTTAGGTCCAATTTATGAAAAAATTAAGTGTAGGTCCAAAATCTGTTAAACATTTAATTTTAAATCCAATACGTTATCTCCCCTCCCTTTTTTTCCAATAACCCTATTCTACCCCCCTTGTGGTGAAACGCAACCTTCTACCCAACCCACAAACCCTATTCTTCTCACCCACCCCGGCTCCCACCCCGGCGCCCCCCCACGGCGATCCGTCACACACCACGGCTCCTCCACCCCGGTGCCCACCCCAGGGGAGAGCTTCTGGCGACGGCTTCCGGCGACGGCTTCTGGTGACCGCTTCCGGCGACGGCTTCTGGCGACGGCTTCTGGCGACGGTTCCTGAGTTGCCTCCGTCACACACCACGGCTCCTCCACCCCGGCGCCCACCCCAGGGAGAGCTTCCGGCGACGGCTTCCGGCGACGGGCTTCCGGCGACATTTCTGAGTTGCCTGCTCACAGATCGAGCCCCTGCTTCACCGACAGTGGTGAGGGCACTGCCTGCTTCAACCCGGAGATCCCTCCCCAACCCCGAACCCCTGCTTCACCGACGGTACCAGGTATGCTTCTCCTTTCTTTCATATCTCAAGCGCCGGTGTGGGGGAGCCGGTTTCTAAAGTGGGATTGCTGGTTGAGAAATATATGGGTCATGTATAAAGTGGGATTTATCATATGCCTCACTCCACGGAATGGCCAAGGTATACAGTGGGAATGCTGGTTGAGATGCTATTTATCATGTAGTTTCTAAGAGATCATATTTATCATATTAGTCTTTTTGCAATGTCTGCTGTGGGTCGAGATTATGAGATTCTACTTTATCCTGTTCAGATGCTACTTGTTCATGTCTGTTGGGCCTACTGTTTCAACTGAAATCACCAATTTTTGTGCTTTGTGGGGTAATATTGTTGACATGCTACTGTTTCAGTATATGTTACTATTTTGCATAGTCTCCTGTTGCAGTATTTGCTGGTTTTGCAATCTCTCCTGTTGCAGTATTTGCTGGTTTCTTTAGAATGAAACAGGCACACTTCTCTGTTTGCAATGTCATCATATGCCTCACTCCACGGAATGGCCAAGGGTACAGTGGGAATGCTGGTTGAGATGCTATTTATCATGTAGTTTCTAAGATATCATATTTATCATATTAGTCTTTTTGCAATGTCTGCTGTGGGTCGAGATTATGAGATTCTCTGTTTCAACTGAAATCAACACTTTCCGTGCTTTGTGGGTAAAATTGTTGACATGCTACTGTTTGAGTATATGTTACTGAAATCAATTTCTTGATATTTTGTGTTCCTTGTTTAGACATGACTCGTGTTCCTGGAATTTTCACATACAAGAATGAGGCCTATGTAATTCCTATACATAGAGGAATGGAAATTTCTGGTATACTTGATGATGTTTGTAGTAGATGGACAATTATGAAAGATCAGGTGGAATTAAAATGTCGCATCCCGGACATGGGTAATTCTGTGATGAAATTGCTAAATGGAGGGGACATTGATAGAATCATTGATATGCATGAGATCCTTGGATCAAAAATGATTAACATTGAAGTTGGTGTCTTTGGCTCGGAGGAGGTTTTAAGTATAAGGTGAGTTTATTTTGAGGTTTTAAAATGTGAAATCTCTACTCATTAAATGAATATAGGGAATTCTTATGTGTTTTATAATTTATTTACAGAGCATCTGCAGAGCAATCTTCTGTAAACAACAACATGTCATCTAATGTTTCTGGAACTTCAAGTCAAGAGATGAGACTGAGATCAGATTTGTGGCATGATGCTATCCATTCTACTGGTCAGATTTTTGTCTCTGTTGAACATCTTCGGAATGATTTAACAAAGTATGCAATTTCAAGAGGATTTGACTTTACTTTCATTAAGAATGACTCTACCCGTGTTACAGTACATTGTAAAATTGCTACTTGTGCATGGAGTTTGCATGCAATTAGAGTTGGGTCAGGTCCTCAATTTAAGATCAAAATTTTGAATAATGTGCATACTTGTGGTGGGGGTTTGAGCACACAGAAACATCCTAGAGCTAGTAAAAAATGGGTTAGTACTGTAGTGCAGGAAAAAATTGTGGATGCACCATTATACAGGCCCAAAGACATTAAGAAAGACATTTTCAGAGAATTTGGAGTTGATTTGCCGTATCACCAAGCTTGGTTAGGAAAAGAAGTTGCTTATAAAGAACAATTCGGTGATGAAAGATGTTCATTTAATGAGTTGTTATGGTATAAAGATGCAGTTGAGAAAACGAACCCAGGTAGTGTGGTGGAATTAGAAGTGACAAATGAAGGTCGTTTCAAAAGGTTCTTTATATGCTTTCATGCATGCATTGTTGGCTTTCAAACAGGTTGTAGACCACTATTATTCTTGGATGGGACATTTTTGAAAGATAAGTATCAAGGCAAATTACTTGCTGCCACTGCTTTGAATGGACAGAACGAACTATTTCCTCTTGCATATGCCGCATGTGATGCGGAAAATGAAGAAAATTGGAATTGGTTCTTGTCTTGTTTAAAGAAAGCTATTTCTATAGATCGACAAATAACCTTCATCTCCGATAGGTGTAAAGGTTTGCTTCAAGCAATTCCACATGTGTTTCCAAATTCACATAATGCTTTTTGCTTGAGGCATTTGGCCGACAATTTTGCAAAATTTCTAAGAGGGAAATGTTCTTCTTCTACAAAGGATGCTCTTATTGAACTTTTAAAGAAGGCGGCATATGTGATGACAGCAAGAGAATTTGAGAACACAATGGTAGAGATGCGTGAATTATGTGTACAAGGTGAATTGTGGGCACGAAAAGAGAATCCAAATTATTGGGCCAATGCTTTCTTTCAAGGTGAGCGTTATGGCGAAATGTATTCAAACCCCGCAGAGTCATTTAATAGTTGGGTACTTGAAGCTAGAAATCTACCGATTCTTTCCATGATAGATCGCATTCGGACACAAATCATGGCTTTGGCTTTTGAAAGAAGAAATAGATGTTTATTGTGGGAAACAAGTATGTGTCCTAAAGTTGATGCATATTTGAAGAACTTAATGGATTCTGCTCGTGGGATTGTTGTGAATTGTTCAAATGGACATTTATTTGAAGTATTGACTAGACCTTCTCATGTTGTGGATTTACAAGTGGGTGAATGCACATGTAGGGAATGGCAAATAAGACGATTGCCTTGTAAACATGTTTCTGCCGTAGCCCATAAAATTGGATGCAATGTTGAGGAGTATTGTTCATTATATTTTAGTACTCGATGTTACCAAAGTTGTTATGTGGAGACCATCAAGCCAATCTCAAATCAAGATAAACCACATGTTGATTTTAAGGATGTTGAAGTGAAGCCCCCAACCACTAAGAGAAGAGCTGGACGACCAAAGAAAAAAAGGATTCCTTCACAACAAGGATTGGAGGAAAGAATGACATACACTTGTTCTAGGTGTAAGCAGAAGGGACATAACCGAAAATCATGCTCAAATCCTATATTTGAATAAGTATGAATTTTTCTATACCCATGATTATTTGTTTCTCATGATTTTCTAATCTTGTGATTGATTTCATTTATTCACTTGCTATAGTGAGTCCGAGACGCTCTCCTATCCAACCTCCACCAATGAGATGTATTAGAGGCCATGGTTTTTGTTTTGTGAGAACTAGTCAGACGGAAAAAAATCCAGGAAGAAAATTCTATAAATGCAAGGTAAATTATCTCCAACTATTTGTTTTCGTTCTTTTACATCTACTAATAAGAATTAGTCTTCATGTTCTTTATAGGAGATGAATTGTGATTTTTTCATGTGGTGTGATAACGTGCAAAGTTTCGTGGATTCAACAACACCTTGCGAAAAAGATGAGAAGATCAAACAATTAGAGAACAAAATTGCATGGTTGGAGGATGAGCTGAGGGGTTCAAAGTCACTTATAAACAAAGCAAAAGTGGTCGTGCAATCTTTGCCAAAGACATTTGCATTTTTAAGCATTCAAGATAAGGATGGAGATGATGGGAGTGATGGTGACTCACACTCACAAGAGGACATGAATGTGCACTTACATTGATATGCATTTTTACTTTTCTTGTGAATTGTGAAACAATTAGCAACTTCTTGAACTTAACTGTTATCTTATTTCAGTTTCAAGGTATCTAGTTGTGGTTCTCTATGAACAATGTTATGTTAGATATATTGTGTTGTATTGGAATGTTATGCATCTCTTTGTATGAGTCATACCAATTCAGACCATGCATGGTGCCTTCTTTTTCACCTTTTTAATGAAGGTCCAGTTCAGTTAGACTGATGGCCATCAAATTTGCATGGATAATTGTAGGTCCAAGTTTAGTTAAAGCAGGTCCAGGTCAGTTCTGATGGCTTGGGGCTTGTTTATTGGACTATCATGGATCTTCTGGAGGATCTCCTAAGTCAGGCTGCTGGAACAAGCATTATTCAAAAATGTCCAAGAATAGTAGACCACAACCTATCTTTTTGTATCCTATTAGAAGCAGGAAATCAGGCTGCTGGAACAAGCCTGCGGGATTTCAAAGTTCACTACTTCAGTGTGATGTGTACAAGGCTGTGTATGCAAGTATGATGTAATGTGTAATGGCTGTGTATGCAAGTATGATGTAATGTGTAATGGATTCTTTTCTTTGTTCCAGCATTTATGAGAACTATGCTCTTCAGATCTGGTATAAAGATGATGGACTTCCGTTACATTTCACACATGTATATATATAGATTATGGCATCTTATATTAAATATGTATTATACATTTGAGTACAAATTTTATCCAAAACTGGCTAATCTCTGTTAATATAGGGAGAATTACCAAAGCATGCTGCCAGGTCGCCAAAATCCAGGTCGCCAGTATCCAGGTCGCCAAATTCATAGCCAGGTCGCCAGTATGCCATCCCACGCGAAGTGGGATTGAAGTGGGCATTTTTGAGATTTCCAGCCCTATACCGTCAGTTAACTGACGGGAGAATCAGAATTGGACCTAAAATTAAGTTTTCTCAGGTTTTGGACCGGGTGTGAAAATTTTTTTGTCATTGGACTTAAAAATAAGTCTTTGTCCACACTTGGACCGGGTCTTGATTTGGTCAAAAAAAATTGGTCCCCAAATTCATATGATTGTGAGAGGAAGAGTGACTTACCGAACAACTCTAGGTAATTCCGTCGCATTAATGCTTCGGGTTCCCACGTGGCCTCTTCAACTTCGTGATTTCTCCACAGTATCTTAACCACGGGTATAGATCGATTCTGAAGCTGTTGCATCTTCTTGTCCAAAATCTTCACTGGCCTTTCTTCATAGGTCATATCTTTGTTCAAAATGATATCATCATAGCTGATTACGTGTGACGGATCATACACGTACTTCCTTAGCATTGACACATGGAAAACATTGTGGACTGTAGAGAACTGAGGAAGTAGTGCTAGTCGGTACGCCACCTCGCCAACTCTATCCAACACTTCAAATGGACCTATTAATCTTGGTCTTAGCTTGCCTTTCATCCCAAACCTTTGAAATCCACGGGTCGGGGATACTTTCAGCATCACATGATCTCCAGTTTGAAACTCTAAGTTCGTTCTTCTTTTATCAGCATAGCTCTTCTGCCTAGACAAAGCTATCTTAATTCTGTCTCGGATAATCTGTATATCCTTTCTAGTGCTCTACACCATGTCTGGTCCCAGCCATTGCTGCTCTCCTACCTCATTCCAGCACACCGGTGATCTGTAACTTCTTCCGTATAGTGCTTCAATGGTGCCATCTTAATGCTCGCCTGATAACTATTGTTGTAGGCGAATTCTATCAGGGATAGCTACTCATTCCAATACCCCTCAAAATCTATAGTGCAGACACGTAGCATGTCTTCCACTATCTGGTTTGTTCTCTCTGTCTGCCCATCAGTTTGTGGGTGGAATGCTGTGCTAAAATTTAGCTTGGTGCCTAATGCTGTCTGAAGTCCCTTCCAGAACCTAGAAGTGAATCTGGGATCACGGTCTGAGACAATAGATACAGGGACTCCATGTAATCTCACAATTTTCTTTACATATAAAGCTGCAAGTACATCCACACTCCATGTACTCTTAATTGCAAGGAAATGTGCGGACTTAGTCAATCGGTTCACAATAACCCAGATAGCATCAAGTCCACCACGAGTTCGGGGTAAACCCATGATGAAATACATACCGATACTCTCCCACTTCCACTCGGGTATGTCCAGTGGTCTGAGTACACCCATAGGATGACGGTGTTCAGCTTTCACCTGTTGATAGGTGAGGCAATGTGCGACATGCTCAGCCACCTCATGCTTCATGTTTGGCCACCAAAATGACCTTTTCATGTCTTGGTACATCTTGGTTGCGCCTGGGAGTATGGTATACTTGGTCTTGTGGGCTTCATCCATTAGCTTTCTCTTCACCTCCTCATTGTCAGGACTCTTTTAAAAGATTTATATGACTTATTTAACATTTATCTTAGCCTCTTTCTATTTATTAATTAATTAATTCTGAAATTGGGATAATTATTTCCCATTCCATGATGGGCTTCTCTTTATTAGGCCCATTATTTTGTATTTGAGCCAATTACACAACCCCTTATTGATTTAACTTAATGGGCTTGGGTTTAATTCCCTTTTATTTCACTTATTTCTCATTTATTCTAGTTAATTCTTTTTATCTCATTTATTAAATAAAATTTTTATTCTATTTGGATTTTAAAAATCAAGGGTACTACAATTAAGCTTATCTTGCCTATCTAGACAGGGGATAATGAGCATTACAAATTTAATAATAATTTTCTATTGTTCAATTATGCTAACTCCTATTTTGGCCTAATATTGCGGTTATGGACCATTATTTAATCTCATTATCTATTTTATTTTATTGAGTTTAAATGTAACCCATTTAGAATTTAATTAACTATAATTTATTATTTATTTAAAAAACTTGGGTTGCTACATAGGCACACACTTCATAGAGAAGTAAACTACAAAGATGATGTCTTCTTAGAAAGACAGATTAGGTGATAATCAACTCAATGCTAAATGACTCAGAGAATGAGATTGAAGAAAGCTCGATGTCGCTTTGGTAAGATGCTCAACGAAGAATGACACAGAATCTTTGGGCTGACTTGCTATCTCTTGAAGAAGAAGAAGAAGATCGCTTGGAACATTTTAGAGGAGAGCAAGGATTCCTCTCAAGATGAGAAGACTACTTGTAAATGAGTGGTGGCTTGGTAATTTTTTTGCAAAGGAAGCTTTCTAGGGTTTCTCATGAAGATGCTTTCATAGTTTTCTCTGTGGTTGCAGTATCTCTTCTGTATATGTTCACTGTCCTCTTGAATAGGTGAGCTTCCACATATAGAGCTCTTGATTTGACGACTATTGGAATAATATGAAAGTTATTGTATATGAGTCCAAGTTTGTCTTATAATATTCATACAAGGATGTCATACCATTCATTTTTTATCGAACAATCTGATTTAAATAATAAATAATTATTTTATTCAAATAAAAGAAATATTTCATGACAAGTTATCAAGAACTTTATTTGAGAACAAGAATGATTATAAAATGTGTAGCGGGATAATTGACACAATGTAGCAACTAATCTTTCAAATATTCAAGCATAATTACTGTTTTACATGAAGATGCGTAATTGATTATCATACTTGTAATACTTAGATGTTTTCAGAAAAGGAGCCGCATAATTGATTATCACACTCTAAATAGGCTTAGAAAATCTCAATACTAAAATATACTCGATTAATGAGCATACAGAGTGGACCATAAATAGAGCAGGTGCATTAGTCATTCAAAGGGTAGTATTAAAAACTCATAATGTCCATGTCTAGTTCTAAATGCTATCTTGGGGATGTCATCTTCCTTAATTCTCAACTGATGATACCTGGATTTTAGATCTATTTTAGACAATACTGTGGTAGATCGAAGTTGGTCAAATAGATCATCAATCATAGATAGTGGGTACTTGTTCTTGATTGTGACCTGATTCAACTTCCTACAAGTAATGCATAATTTGAGGGATCCATCTTTCTTTCTAACAAATAATACTGGAGCTCCCTATTGTGACACATTAGGTCTAATAAAGCTTTCGTCCAATAAGTCTTGTAACTGCTTCTTTAATTCTGCCAGCTCAACTGGTGCCATTCTATAAGGGGCTATAGATATATGTAAAGTTCCAGACAAAACTTCAATAGTAAAGTCAATTTTTCTATTTGGAGGTAATCCAAGTAGATCATCAAGAAAAATATCTGGAAATTTCTTCACAATATCAATATCTTGGATTGATCTCTGCTTATGCTCATTTGGAATGGTCATTACACTTGCTAGGTAGCCTTGGCAATCGCTTCTCAATCATTTAATGGCTTTGACTGCTGATACAACCATCTTATTGTCATTAGTCCTTGGACATTTATAGCTGAAACCTTCTAATTCCAGCTTCTTAAATATTAAAACTTTCTTATGGCAATCTAGCAATGCATAATTTTCTGCCAACCAATCCATTCCTTATATTATCTCATAGTCCTGCATGTTATCCAATACATAGACACAAGCAGTGAACTTATGTTCCCCAATTTCTAAATTTACCTTAGGAATGATGGAAGTAAGAATAGCTATTTGACCAGCAGGATGGTCAAGTATCATCCCTTCTACTAAATATTCTAATTTCTGAGATATAGAATTAGCAAATGTCTGAGAAATAAAATAGTGAGTAACTCTAAGATCAATTAATAATCCTCTAGCATATATATCTTTGGTCAGGAAAATACATTCAGCCTCTGTGGGGGTGTCTTGAGCTTCTTCTTTGGTCAAAGCGAAGACTCTAGCTAGTCCCTTGGGTGGTTGTCTTAGGACTTGTTGAAAGTGAGGGGTTTTTGCAGAATTAACTAGTTTGCCTTGGGTGGACAGTCCTTGATCATATGTCCTTTCTGGCCACATCCAAAATATTTTACTATTACCTTCCAGCAATCGTCACCTAGGTGTTTTCCCCCACATTGGACACACACAGGCCAACCCTTTTTCTATTCTCCCTGCTACTTAGTTGGAACAAGCTTTCAATTTTGACCTTTTGTTTCATTGGCATAAAAATTTCTCTTCTTGCCCCCATTAGTTTCTTTGTTATTTATGTACCCTACAAATTCAGATTCAACTATAAATGCAGTTTTTAGAGCTGTTGTCATGCTCTGAGGATCCAGTGGAGCTACCCTGCTCCTCACACTAGGTTTCAATCCTGTCACAAATTTTTTCACCCTCCTGAGATCATTGTTGCAAATGTGGGGTGTGTATTTTTCTAGTTTAGTAATATTTCATATTCTGCCACTGTCATGTCTTTATGCTCTAATTGCAAAAATTTCACTTCTTTTCTATCATCAATATGCGCTGGGGTGTATTTCTCATAAAACTCTTTTAAAAATTCCTCACAAATGATATTCTCCCCTCTATTCTAAAATACATTCCTCAAGACATATTGCCACCACTTATCTGCTCTATCCTAAAGAATATAAGTGGACAGTGTGACCTTGCCTTTTTCTTCACATTAAATTGCCTTAAATATCTTCTCCATTTCTCTATCCCATCCTTCAACCACCTCAAGTTGACTACTTCTTTTAACAGCTAGAGGTCCCATCTTCTTGAATTTTTCTAGCAATATGCTCCTAAGAATCTTTCTCCAATTATGGCTTGCTATTTTTTCATTAGGGTTTGCCCTAATCTCTGAAATGACTGCATAAAAGTGGTCAAATCAAAAGTTCCAACTCCTTCTTGAGGTTTACTGGCTGATGGAATAATGGGGACTCCCTCCCTAGAACCTTCCTCTATTTCCACCGGTCTATCCCCATTGGATGTGTCGATAGCTTTCCCTTTGTCTGTCATTTCTTGGAATACCATCAAACACATCCAATTAATTCATGCTAGTCACTTGAAATCTAAAAGCAAACTAAACCCTAAACATTCCAGGATACATACAAGTGTTTAATTTGTTTTCTTTATGAGACTAGTCACACAAATGCCAATTACCCATAACCATACGTGCTCTGATACCACCTCTATAACACCCCCTCCCACCACACACATAATATATAATTTCCATACAGAAGAGAGGTTATGCTAACAAAGTTCGTGATAGGAAGACAAATATGTGTCATGCACAAGACAGACAAACCATTCCACAAACTCATTATTGAATGTATTATACATTAACAAAGTTCTTTTGTTCTATCATCCATAATTTACACACACATGAATACTCTCTCTACCATTTAAATACTACAACAAAATCTCTAGAAAGTTACTAAGACTATGTTCTTCTCCTGGATTTGCAGCAGAAGTGAAAATAATTTGTAGCTGAAAATTCATTCACCTTTAATCTGAAAGGGTTTGGGGGAAAATAAAAGCATGAGTCGAGAGACTCAGTAGGTAGAAGTAATCATAAGTTCTTCAATCATGTCATGAATAGTTGCTTCTATGGGACATGTTAATTTCATTTTCAAATGTTTAGAATTGAGTGTATGGAAGCATTACAAAGCATGGGCTTAGATCCGATTTCAGAATAGAAGTCATAAGTCAAATTTTGGAATTTAATCTGATTGGAATTTAAACTACTCAAAACTAAATAAATATTTAGAAGATGTGCTTATGGATTGATGACGTACTTGCTCATGAACATCCAAATTCCGCGTAAACTAATAGCCCAACTTAGTTTCATATCAGGTCCAAATGAATTTCAGAACAAAAGTCATATATATCTTTCAAATTTTAGAACATAACTTAATTCAGAAATTGAGTTCGACAGGCATCATACTGCTCTCAAGAGGTTACTAAATAACGTAAATAAAAAACATCCTTAGTGCCTAGGTGATTCTAGCACCCCGGACCTTTTTCATTGTGCAAGAACGGGGTTTATTACCCACCACCATCAGACAAACTGACTTGGATTTACCTACAAACTGTTGCCCGCAACTAATCACAGGTGATTCGTGCTATCACAAGTGATCTTAATTCCCTCTTTGAAGAGAGCACTGTCTTATGATTATAAGTCATATTTCATAAGCATAATATAAATAGTGAATCCAACAAAATTGGTGACAAGCTGAAAATCTCATATTTGCGAAGGGAACTAAACTCAAGGTTTCAAGCCAGAAATAAACTTAATTCGATTCTTAAAAGAATACTTATAAGAGTCAACTAAATTCAGGAAGAATCACACTAAGTTTAGGTGTTGGAATTTACTCAAAACATATTGAATAACGTCATAATGTGGTTCATATTGAGAGAATCAAATACATGGGCACATTTAGAAGGTGCCTCGCTTGGTAGTATGGGTTGAATGCCACTTGTCTTAGTATTTAGGATATAATTGGTTGACCAGAACAAGGGATCTGTCGACAAAAAAGGGGTATCGGTCGATTGAAAGGGGAAACTCGGTCGACTGACAAGATGTATTTGGTCGACCAGAACAAGGGACTTGTCGACCAAACAGGGATATCGGTCGATCGAAAGGGGAAACTCGGTCGATCGATAATATGTATTATGTCGACCCAAAATCAGAAATTGGTTGTTCATTCTTCCCTGTGGGCTCAATATTTGACAGGAGAGGGAGTCAATCAACCAATTATCAAAGTTTGGTCGATCGATTCCAGCGACGCAGACACTTTCAAAGGGATTCGTACTACCTATAAGGGGTATAACTAGATGGTTTCTAATTCTAATCTAATTTTGCACGTAGGCTCAATTATTTAGAAGACATAAAGTGGTTGTTCAACAAGAACACATACTCAATCAATCAAAATATCATTTGTAGCAAGGAGAGGAAGTTTCCCTTCTTAATCTTATCCCTTCTTCTAATCTTCAAGCAGTAGTAGCAGTAGCGTGACAATAGCATGAAAAGGGTGGCCAAAGTATTGGGTTGGTGTGTTAAGGGGTTTAAATAGGTATTTGAAGGTCCTTGCAATGCAAGTAGGGGGGTTTAGGATTCTTGAGCGTGAAGCTTAAGTTATAGATAACTCTTCTCTCATAGCTAAACACATAGGGTGGGCTTAAGATTCTTTAGCTGGGAACTCAAGTTAGCCTAGCACGTAGAATAGGTTTCTTGAGGTTTAGGTAGCTTAGGTAACCATGTTTACTTGGGTAGAAATTTATAGGTGAAGTAAATCAAATTTAATTCATCTAGATTCTTTGGCCTTCTATTTTTGTATCTAAACTGTAATGACTCAAGAATCTGATACCCGGAGCCCTCCAAGTACTCGGCCCTTGGGCCGCCACCCACGGGTTTGTAGACCCGGAAGGGTTAGAAAAGACCTAGCGAAGTAAGGAAAGAAGACAAACAACTGTAACCCTGAAGTAAACAATACGAGTCCACTCATCAAGTACATGTCTATCTACCTATCTCAAGTACAAGTACAGTAAACAAAAGGGAACAGAAACCCTTAAGGGGCATACCCCGAGGTTGAAGACTACTCAAAACTGGGAGACAGATGCTGAACGCGATGTCCCAAAACTAACCCTCTGTCCGAGTGATGTCCTGCCAGTGCTGCAAACTCTCACCTATGAAGGGGGAAAAAGGAGTGAGCTTCGCAAATGAAGCCCAGCAGGGAACCCAACCCCTCATTGGTTCGAACAACGAAAACAAGAAGTAGTGCAGCGAAACTAGGCAGGAAGAGCAGTAGTATTAAAGCAACTAAGCTAACCACACAAGTGGAAAGACGACAATAACTCTAGTAAACACAACTATCAACTGAGCAGGAATATAATAAAATAATAATTGTGCAGGTACTGAACCAAGTAAATAGAAAGTACGCGGGTCTACAAGTACCTCCAATTTGGCATAGCTACACACAGTCACAAACTCGGTAAGCATGCTCAGTGAACGCTACTAGGCTGCACACACAGATTGAAAAGCCCTCATCTGAACAACAAGTACTAGAAACATGCCAACCTCTACTAGTCAGTGGTCAGGTGCACCCACTGGCGTCTCACCGCTCGACCACAGGTCCTGGTCTCCCCTCCCATTGGAGCGAAACTCGAGGACACCACAACAACACACTCCATGGTCTGGCAGGACCACGGTCCTGCGCCTGTCCTCCTGGTACGGATCCAAAACCGTGTAAGGTGAGGTAATGAGAATAGACTAGCTGGACCACAGCACAACTCACCAAACTCCGTGGGACCCGGACCAACTAAGAGAGCTCTGCAAATGACTCGGTGCTACTGTACAACACCATTTCCCCTCAATCTAGAGAAACTCTCGACGGACGCACTCGTGTCTCAAAGACCACCCTCAACGAGCCCATGAGGACGGGGGTCCCAAGAAATGGTAACAACCCCAAAAGCACATCGTGCTCTTGGACAAGCCCTCAAGTGCCAAAGCACTGGGCAAAGACTAGTAAGGCGTAGTGCTAGGGAGTCAGCACAAGCGTCACGAGTACGGCACGGAAACTCAACGCGGAAGTGGACCCGCAAAAGTACCTGACTGACAGTCAAACTCGAAAGGCTTAAAGTACCACCTCGGACAGTCGACCAACTCTCGGAACTCACCCCGTGGGTACTAGAAACCCCAGCATGATTTTCTAGGTCAAACGGTCAAAAGACCCTGTCAGCCAGGTCGGAGCCGACCCGGGTAGACCCGAAAATCGTGGAACCTAGTCCAACAGTCGTCAACTCCAGGCTGGCCCACTGGCGTAGCCAAGACGACCTAAATGCCGAAAATGGTGCAAAAAACGAACTCCAGAAAGCCCAAAAGGCCCTACCTGGCACAATGTGTAGCAGGCCTGGCTGCCTAGGCCCCGGCGCACTGCGCCGGGCAGCCAAGTGCTGGCACAGTGCACCAACCCCCATCCCATCCTCCCTCTGATCCCCTATTCAGCGATTAGGGAGGAGGAGGAGAGGGGAAGCCGATGCCAGGAGAGAGAAAGAGAGAGAGCACAGAAAGAGAGAAGGAGGGGTTCCGACCAACACAGAGAGAGGGGAGCTCTGGCCGACGCAGGAGAGGGTGGAGGGGACCTACCTCGGCGATAGGACCCACCGGCGATGACCCAGACGGCGGCGACTCCCTAGGGGCAGCCTCCTCCTCCACAAGTAAGGAGATGGGCGGCAGCGGGAGCAGCAGCGGCACGGCGGCGAGGGGAAGCGGTGGCGACAACGGCTTCCTCCTCCATGGCAAAGTGCGTAGGCGAGAGAGAAAGAGAGCGAGAGGGAGAAAATGGAGAGAGTGCGAGAGAGATAATAGAGAGAACTTGAGGGAGGGAGAGGAGAAGAAGAAGGGGAAGAAGAAGGTGGAGGGGTCAACGATGGTGGGCGCATGGGAAGTGGGGAAAGGAGGGGAGAAAGGAAAGTCAAAAGGGGGGGGGGGGGGACCCCCCTCTGAGGTGGCGGGTGTCACATCCCACACCCCTTACATAAAATTTTGCCCTCGAAATTACAAAAATAAAGTCGAAAGCACGAAGCAAAGCAAGGTAGAAACGAACTCACTCAAACAGGCAGGGGAATCTCTCCCGCATCTCATCCTCAAGCTCCCATGTCGCCTCATTATCTTCATGGTGCTCCAAAACGATCTTGACCATCGGTATCTGCCAGCTCCTCAGCTCCTGAACCTTCCTATCCACTATCTTGATCGGGTACTCCAGAACTGTCAAATCTGGTGCTATCTCTAACTCTGAGTAGTCCTACACGTGACTCGGATCTAGCATGTACTTCCTCAACAACAACACATGGAACACATTATGAACTGCTGACAGTGCTGGTGGTAGTGCTAGTCTATAGGCGACCTCGCTGATCCGCTCCAAAATGGGAAAGGGGCCTATGAATCTGGGATTAAGTTTCCCCCTCTTCCCGAACCTCATCACACCTTTCCTCGGCGATATCATCAAGAAGAGAAAATCTCCTAGTGCAAACTCGAGTGGTTTTCTGCGTCTGTCTGCATAACTCTTCTGTCTGCTCTGAGCTATTTATAACCTCTGTCTGATCAACCTGACTATATTTGCACACTGCTGAACTAACTCTGGTCCCAAAAGTTACCTTTATGCAACCTCGTGCCAGTGCAACGGGGTCCTGCACGGTCTGCCATATAGTGCCTCGAATGGTGCCATGCCGATGCAAGAGTGGTAGCTGTTGTTGTAGACAAATTCGACCATCCACAGGTGTGTCTCCCAAGAACCACTCCATTCTAAACAACAGGCCCTCAACATGTCCTCCAAAGTCTGTATCGTCCTCTCTGACTGACCATCTGTCTGCGGATGATAAGTAGAACTCATCCTCAGCTTGGTGCCTAGTGCTCTCTGCAGACTCTGCCAAAACCCTGAAGTGAACCTCAGATCTCTATTCAACACAATCGAAACTGGCACACCGTGAAGTGGTACTATCCTATCCATGTACAATCTGGCTAGCCTGTCAACTGACCATGTTATCCTCACTGACAAAAAGTGTGTCGTCTTTGTCAATCTATCCATTACCACCCAAATGTTGTCATGTCTCAACTGTGTACGGGGCAATCCAACCACAAAGTCCATGGCGATGTCATCCCACTTCCACTCGGGAATGGACAACGGCTGAAGCTCGCCACCTAGACGCTGATGCTCTGCCTTCACCCGCTGATATACTATGCATCTTGATATGAACTCTACAATCTCCCTCTTCATCCCAAGCCACCAGAAGGGTTTAAATAGGTATCTGAAGGTCCTTGCAATGCAAGAAGGGGGGTTTAGGATTCTTGAGCGTGAAGCTTAAGTGTTATAGATAACTCTTCTCTCACAGCTAAACACGTAGGGTGGGTTTAAGATTCCTTAGCTGGGAACTCAAGCTCTTCCCCGATGTTAAGCATGTAGCCTAGCACGTAGAATAGGTTTCATGGGGTTTAGGTAGCTTAGGTAACCATGTTTACTTAGGTAGAAATTTATAGGTTAAGTAAATCAAATTTAATTCATATAAATTTTTTGGCCTTCTATTTTTGTATCTAAACTATGTCCATTCAACTTGAAATTTCAATCACAAGTTAATTGGAAGGTGCTACAAATTGTGGTAATTTTAGTTAAATTTTTTAAATTAAAACTTTGTTGGATGAAAATTACTCCAAAAGTCAATAAATCAATTAAATTTTAATATCCATGTACCATTAATTCTCGATATTCATATCTTTGAGATCAACATATTTTTCTAAGAATTAAGATAGTCTCATATATCGATTCTATTAACGAAATTACGGTGTCGCCGTATCAAAATATGTACGACCGAAAATGATATCGACGTATGACAGTGTATGGTACATACACTCTTAGGTCTAAATATTTAAATTTAAGAATGGTTAATGTGCATAAACAAAAATTTACTAAGTAAATCGTGATATCTAGAATTTAAAGATATTACATGTGTTACTGTTATAGTAACATAGCTCGGCTCCAGCCGAGGTGACCGTTGAGGCGCTTCTCGCCAGACGGAGCCGAGACGACTAAGCCGTTGGATCCCTTTGAGGCGCACTTGGCCGATGTGTGACGCTGATCCCGACGTCCCGACCTGACCTACAAAGCCCGCCGAGTGGCCTCGGCGGGGAGACACTCCGATGCTCAAGTCAGTTGCTAGCCGAGCAGAATGGCGTAGCGTGTGGGGAGAATAGTGTACCTTGGTCTGTGGAGTGTCTACCATTTATATAGTGTTAGGACACGTACATGTGAGCTGGACGAGCCGCCAATCTCGCTGGGAGTTACCGAGATTCCTGCCGGATTGGGTGCCGTTGCTTCTGCTGAGTTGCGATGATCGTGGTTGCCACTTGTGGGCCTGATCGCTGAGATCGTGGCCTTAATGATCGTGACTGGCGGTTCCGCGAATCTTGGTGGTTACCTTATTCGTCCGTTGACCCCGTAAGGACTGTGATGGGGCGCGCGAGGACGCCGACCTCTAGGTCGGCGTGGCCCAAGGTGCTTAATTGGAGACTTATTTGAGGGTTACGAGACTGCTCGGGTCGAGTTGTAGACAGGTCAGCCTGGGCCGAGCTGTAGACGGGCCCTCCTGGGCCGAGCTGTAGATACCTGGAACAGACCAGATGTGGCGGAACGCCTCGGCCAAGCCCGTTAAACCGATAACGTACTTGATCTGAGTCCGCCTTCCGCGAACGGGCCGAAGCCTCGCAAGGGATACCAAACCACAATCCGTGTAAACACAAAGGAACACACCACATTTTATATATATATCACAAGTTACATATCCATATTTCCACAAAACTAAAAGGAAGTACAAAAGCCTGGGGCATACCCCGAGGTACAACTGAAGAAAATAAACAACTAACTACACTACACTGCTGGAGCTGCTACTACACAGCTGGAGGTACCGACCCTGCACCGCTACGGCGCGGCTCTGAACTGGACGACGGTCATGAAACGTCCTCCTCGCTCTCACCTGTGGGGGTAGGGGTGAGCCTCGCTAGTCACTGGCTCAGTAGGGAACTCCCCCAAAACCGAGCAAACCAAAACCACAGGTACAAAAGCAATAAACAGTACCAATAATTTATAGAACAGCTAAGCAGGATATAAAAGCTGTAAAAGTACTCACCGTCTGCCGACTACGAAAAACAACTGTAATAATTAAATGGCAAACCAGTACAGGTGTACAAGCTAAAGTAGAGACAGCCAAACACGAGCCACGTGAACTGGTTCGCGACACCAGAAACTGACTCGGACAAGCTAACATAGGTCTACCTCTCAGTCTCACAGCCACGGACGAAAAGTACAGCTGCCGTTCCACGTAAAAAGGTCAAGCAACTGTGGAGACCAACCAAACACCACCACCTGCGGACCACACGGTCACAGGCCCATGCCTGACACCTCTAGAGATCCTGGCCCGGAACTCTCTAGAGTGAGGCACTGGAAAAGGACTAGCTGGGGTCCAGTACGTCTACTGGTGTCCGTACTCCCAACTACGAGCGCGCTACAAGTGACTAAAGACAAACACAAGTGTCATTGTCCCACTGTCGTCTTTCCCTCAGCCGGACGTACAACTCAAACACAGGAGTGAGGGTGTCCAGGTCAGACGACACAGACCACGACGGTACAACACAAGTACCGGGACAAAGCCCCGAGCTAACAGCCTGGCTCACAACGAACCTGGGGCACCCAACTGGAGAGGTAACCACGGTAGGCATCGTACTACTCGCCACGTACACAAAACCACGTGCACGTCACACACAAACCACGTGAAACATCATGTAAATCTCAAGTAACAACGGTCCACTACACGTGAACCCAACTGTACTCGCGTGAACAACACGCAGCCTCGAAAGTGAGTAACTAACTGCATACCTTGTATGCCAAACACAGAAACCATGTGCACTCAGTGCACCACAGGTGCCAACGCACCACTCATTATCGATAAATACCATAAACAATCATTTCTGCTTATACACAAGTTAGTGTCCACATCGACTGCCGCTTACAGGAAGTAGACGGCAATGGATCTGGCCGTCTGTATCCCGGCTGATGAGATTGGAGACAAACGATGTTGACGCCAAGATCTTCAGCCTCTATTCCTGCAGAAACCCTAAACCGATCCTACATACATTCTGATCCCAAAGCCATCGAGAAAACGTAAGGAAATAGTTCCTCTAACATCCACACATTATAATTAAGCTATAATAACATGTTTTACTACTCAAATTCCTCAAACCACCCATTGTCCCCACATGGTGCAACTTAATCCGAAAATACATTAAACATGCTAATTCATGTGGTTAAATCATGTTTTAATGATCCTAAGGAGTTACAGGGTTCGTTCCCTACCTTAGAATGCACGTAAACCTCTTAAACTCCTCTGATTCTCACCAAACTCCCCGCGAGCTCCTACGGCAATTGCACCTCGCCATGGCGTTTCCTCATCCGATTCGACAACGCCACGCGTTCCACAATCGCCCAATTATCCTTTTACAACTCTTAGAAGCATTAAGGAAGCAAGAGACATTAAATCCAGGCAAGGGAGAAAGAGAACAGGGTGGAAAACCTGCCCTCGGGTGACCCTATAACCTGCGGATTGCACAGGTTGGCGTCAACCCCTCTGTCGTTTAAGGCAACCGCCACCATAAACGTCCATATCCCTTGCCGCCAAGATCATGTAGTCAACGGCAACTTACCTGGACGCCAACAAGTCAACGGCCACATCTGGCCGCCAACTCCTACTCAACTGCAGCAGGTCCTATTTCATTTCAGGACCAAACCTGCACACTCCACAAACCTGCTCCACACTGGCCTCACAACGGCCATCACAACCACAACACACACGATCCAAAAGGATCCGAAAAGCACGCGACGTTACACCAGAGCTGTAGCTGACGTATTTGGTGAGAGTAGACAAGATGTCGGCCAATGGCCTTACTGAGGTCGGATGACCCGAGGTCCGAGCTGATGGGAATGCCTTGATCAGTTCGGACGCCGCCCTTCTCGTTGACTGTCGATCCAGACTGGTTTTCACTCGAGGTGAGGTCCATGCCAATCAGCCAAGGCTGCTGAATGTCGGGCTATCCTCAGAAGTGGTCGGCTACACTCGGGGTTAGCCGACCTACCTGGAAACCCCCGTAACATTGGCCCCCTAGGTTCAGGTCGGACTGTGTTAGCGGGCCGAGGTGAAGCTAAATTTCTCTTCTAGAAACACGTACCCTGTCACGTGGCTTGACTGACACCTGTGACCCGCCACGTCACCCTGTAGTCAAAATCCGCCGTCGCGAGGGTGCGTCACGGCCTTGTCAGAGTCGCCGAACGTCTCATCATCTGACGAGCCGTCGCGTGCCGCTTCGTTCACCGTGTCATTGTACTTTCGCCACCTCATCTTCCGAGCGCCATCATGCGCTTCTCGCCGTTCACGCCGATTGGAATCCAAGGGGTCGGTTTCATTTCCAATCTGGTGACGCCACGTGGGCCGATCTCAACCACTTGCATTGGGGGTTGGTGTTTTGCCGTTGGATTCGATTGGCTCCCAGCTCTATAAATACCGGGATCTGCTGCCGAACGATTGCCCTTGTTCTCGCGCACGAGTATCTACCAGGCGATCTGCCGACGTTCAGGCGACCTGCCAACGTTTCGACAAGGGTTGTGCCGACGTCCCTCACCCGAGCTTCGACCATTTTCAATTTTTGCTTGCTTCCTTGAGAGGTAAGCGATGTCTTCAAGTTCTGCGTCTTCTTCCTCTGGTCCTCATCTTCGAGAGAGATCGTCGTCTGGAGGTTCTCCTTCCGAGAACTTTTCCTCCGCAGCAGGGGCGGTCTCCTCTAGGGGAACGTCTCACTCTTCTCGGCCTGACGGCGAGCCGTCAGACCATTCCGACGATTGCTTTATTGTTGATCCTGGGACTTACGTTCCCAAGGAGCCTTCCTCCCATACTTTTGGAAGTCGTCGGCCGGCTAACAATGTCGTCGACGCTCAATGTGAAACTAGCGACGAGACCCTTGCGTGGATGAAAACTCACCCCGGACTAGAGTTTCCGGAGGGTTATTCTATGTATCGCTTGAGTCATCTTCGTGCTCACTATGTAGCAAAGGGTGGAGTCTGTATCTATGACGAGGCCGTCCGAGCTGGCTTCCGCCTTCCTTTGCATCCCTTCGCCACTCTTCTTCTTTTCAAGCTGGGAGTCGCTCCGTCGCAGCTGACCCCTAATTCGTGGAGGTCGGTTGTCGGCTTCCTGGCAGTTTGTGCATTGGCTAAGGTCCTTCCGACCACACGCATTTTCTTTTATTGCTTCTCAGTCAAGGCCTTTGGGGACTGGTTGTACTTCGCAGCTCGGTCTGGCCGACAGATCCTTGGTCGGATGCCCTCTTCCGTTCACAACTGGAAGAGGCAGTTCGTTTTTGTTCATAGCCCGACGGGGTGGCCATTTCCGACCACCTGGACGGTAGTGAACGTTCACCAAAAAGCCTTCTGAGCTCCAAATCTCATCGAAACCGAGCTCGCGGAGTTTGATTCTCTACAGGTGCTGGATCCTCCCGACCTGTTTCAGCTCGATGGATTGTTCAAACTGATTGCCAAGGCCGAAAAAAGGTCATTTTCTTTCCAATGTCTTCCTTTTGTGATTTGTGTATAAGAACTAACCAATTGCTGCTTCTCGTAGTGATGGCCGACAAGGGCAAATCATCGGTTGCTTCTGACGTTGGCCAGGGGAAAGGGACCTCTCTCGCTGACCGAGCAGCTCAGAGGTTCGCGGGTCGTGGTAAAAAGAGCGCTAGTAGGCCACTGAAGCGCCCGAGGGAGGAGACCGAAGATGCAGGTCGGGGGACGAAGCGTCGATCGTCAGATCTTCGTCCGATGTCACCTCAGGGATGAACCGAGCTTCCGGAGCAACCGTCTGCAGATCAGCATGTCACGAGTCCTCAGCGACCGGTGCGCACGGGGCTCAACGCTACCGAATGGGCTCGTCGGGTGACCCCGGTGGAAAAGTTGGCTCAGTCTTCGGCCAAAAGAGCCAACGAGGTCGTGGAAGAATTCTACGACTCCGTGCAGACTCAATTGGGCCTGGTCGGGGCCTTGTTTAGAAAGGCCGAGAAGGCTCAGGCGGCGGCCGACCAGCGGATCCTTGAGGCTGCAAGCAAGCCTAAAGAGGCCGAGAAGAGAGCGAAAACTGCCGAGAATCTCCTGGCCGAGGAGCGGCTGAAGGTGAAGAGAGCTGAGGATGAGGTTGCTTGGGTAACCAGGGCAGCTGAGGATCTCAAAGAGACTTCGCGCGAAGGAAGAGTTGGTCGAAGTGGCCAGGGCTCGGAGCTCGAGGCTAGCCGAGGAGGAGCACGAAAGAATTATTGCAGAGTACCGCGACTCCGAGGAGCTGAACGAAGAGGTTGACAAGCTCTTCGAGGCGGGCTACGACCACTGCATCAGGCGCATCCGAGAACTGCGTCCCGAATATGATCTGTCAGTTTTGGAAGATGCTGTGGACAAGGACGCTGGAAACGCTCATGACCAAGCCGAAGCAGAGCAGATTGCTGCGGCCGAGGCGGTGCCTAGTGCTGATGAGGCAGCCACGACCATTGCTTCCGATCAGGCCGCTACTGTTGAGACTCAGGTCGTTGCGTCTGACGACGTTGTAATTGACTAAATGCCTCGTGACTGTACATGGCGGTCAGCCCTCCAATGTACCTTATCATTAGTAATAGAAACTTCCAACTCTTTTGCCATTGCTCGTTGGCTGTTTTGGTGATCTCATTTTTTACATCGGCCGTTGCATCGGTTTCTGACGATTGCCAAGGCGTCCTTGTTCTTGTCGTCCAAGTGTACTGCGTGTGCCAAATATGTGCCAGATGATGTTTCGGTTTCGATTTTTGACGAGTGCCTAAGCGACCTCGTTCAGTGAATACGACGTTTGCGTCTACGTGTGCCGAAGCAACCACGCCTTCAAACAACATCGGACGTCGTCTTTCAGTTCATAGAGCGACCTCGTCCATATATTGTCGGACGTCGTCTTTCGGTTCCTGATGAGTGCCTAAGCGACTTTGTTCAGCGAACACGACGTTTGCGTCTGTGTGCCGTAGCGACCACGCCTTCAAACCACGTCGGACGTCGCCTCTTAGTTCGTCTGAGCGACCTCGTCCAGGAACATGACGTCTACGTTCCTTGTTTGTCGGAGCGAACACGCCTTCAAGAGCTCGGAGCTACTTCGAACGAGCTATGATATACGCGTGCCGAAGCGACCGCGCCTTCAGGAGCTAGGAGGGTCGAAGCGACCTCGCACAAAATCTATGTACACGTGTGCCCAAGCGACCACGCCTTCAAGATCTCGGAGGGCCGAAGCGACCTCGGACGAGCTGTGATATACGCGTGCCGAAGCGGCCGCGCCTTCAGGCCACGTCGGACGTCTTTTCTTAGTTCGTGGTCTGAGCGACCTCGTTCAGGAACATGACATCTACGTTCCTTGTGTGTCGGAGCGAACACGCCTTCAAGAGCTTGGAGGCCCGAAGCGACCTCGCACAAAAGCTATGTACGTGTGTCGAAGCGACCACGCCTTGCGACCACGCCTTCAGAAGCTCGGATTTCCGGAGCGACCTTGGACGAGCTATGATGTATGCGTGCCGAAGCGACCGCGCCTTCAGGAGCTCGGAGTGCCGGAGCGACCTCGGACGAGCTGTGACATACGTGTGCCCAAGTGACCGCGCCTTCGGGAGGTCGGAGTGCCGAAGCGACCTCGGACGAGCTATGATATACGCGTGCCGAAGCGACCGCGCCTTCCGGAGGTCGGAGTGCCGAAGCGACCTCGGACGAGCTGTGATATACGTGTGCCAAAGCGACCGCGCCTTCGGGAGCTCAGAGTGCCAAAGCGACCTCGGATGAGCTATGATATACGCGTGCCGAAGCGACCCCGCCTTCTGGAGCTCGGAGTGCCGAAGCGACCTCGGACGAGCTGTGATATACACGTGCCGAAGCAACCGCGCCTTCGTTTTATCATATGTCGGGTTCTCGGTTTCTGGACAGCCGAGGTGATCTCATCTAGAACCTCCTTTTCGAGAAATTGTCGCACGAAGGCAGAGACTCAAGGAATGGAGTGACAGACATACCTCGTCGCCCTCATGACTGAGGACATTAAGCGTGTGACCACGGCCTCCTGTTTAGAGGGCTTAGGCTTCCCAAGCCGGAGATGACCGTTAATAGGAACTGTAGGATTGCCACGAACTCTGGAACTCGTCGGCCCCCGAGCCGACTTCAAATGAACCTCGAAGGGCTTCATGATATTTGAGCTTAGTCGGGCCCCCGAGCCGACCTCAGGCATAGGGGCTTACGATCTCTTGGTTGGCCTCTTTGGTGTTTGTGCTAGGCCTTGGCCGCCTGGGCGATTGCGATAAATGCTCCAGAGGCTATTTCGCTGTCTATGTCTGGAGGAGTTCTATTGAGAACAAGAAAGGGGAAACCGCATTGACCTTTTGTGATGTTTCCCACAGACGGCGCCAATGTTACTGTTATAGTAACATAGCTCGGCTCCAGCCGAGGTGACCGTTGAGGAACTTCTCGCCAGACGGAGCCGAGACGACCAAGCCGATGGATCCCTTTGAGGCGCGCTTGGCCAATGTGTGACGCTGATCCCGACGTCCCGACCTGACCTGCAAAGCCCGCCGAGTGGCCTCGGCGGAGAGACACTCCGATGCTCAAGTCAGTTGCTAGCCGAGTAGAATGGCGTAGCGTGTGGGGAGAATAGCGTATCTTGGTCTGTGAAGTGTCTACCATTTATATAGTGTGAGGACACGTACATGTGAGCTGGACGAGCCGCCAATCTCGCTGGGAGTTACCGAGATTCCCGCCGGATTGGGTGCCGTTGCTTCTGCTGAGTTGCGATGATCGTGGTTGCCACTTGTGGGCCTGATCGCTGAGATCGTGGCCTTAATGACCGTGACTGGCGGTTCCGCGAATCTTGGTGGTTATCTTATTCGTCCGTTGACCCCGTAAGGACTGTGATGGGGCGCGCGAGGACGCCGAGCTCTAGGTCGGCGTGGCCCGAGGTGCTTAATTGGAGACTTATTTGAGGGTTACGAGACTGCTCGGGTCGAGATGTAGACAGGTCAGCCTGGGCCGAGCTGTAGACGGGCCCTCCTGGGCCGAGCTGTAGATACCTGGAACAGACCAGAGCTGTAGTTGACGTATTTGGTGAGAGTAGACAAGATGTCGGCCAATGGCCTTACTGAGGTCGGATGACCCGAGGTCCGAGCTGATGGGAATGCCCTGATCAGTTCGGACGCCGCCCTTCTCGTTCACTGCCGATCCGGACTGGTTTTCACCCGAGGTGAGGTCCATGCCAATCAGCCAAGGCTGCTGAATGTCGGGCTATCCTCAGAAGTGGTCGGCTACACTCGGGGTTAGCCGACCTACCTGGAAACCCCCGTAACAACATGGATCTTAGGTTGCTATACTTTCAATTTAATATGTTTTAGACCTACGCATCTACACTTGTGCTATTGGTACATTGTTGTCATTGCATGTCAAACATGAACCTTGTGTGACTATCTACTGCAATAAAGTCTAAAGTAACAACAACAAAGCTACAATCTAGATTCTGTTAAATCAGACAACGTCCATTTAAATTCATACACACTTAAATTACAGTCTTCATATTCAAATACAGCATCCAGAACAACAATATAAGGAAAATTCCCAAAAAAAAGGATGCCCTGGAGAACATTCTCTCCATTTTTCCTAATGACCTACATCACAACGACCCATAAAAAGTCAAATATTATTTCATGATCAAATTAGTATAGTAGCATGATATTACAACCTAGATCCTGATGGAAAGAGGAGTGTGGGAGGAGGGCTGTGATTGGTCGTCCGCAACAGTGGCGGCAGCGACTGGGACAACGGGGTAGGATAGCGAATCGCCATGTGCCTGTTACCAGATACGGAAACGTCCGTTTTATAGTTTCCGAACTCTGAAGTACATCCGATTCTCGTCCCCAATAAGTGATCGGATGCAAATTCTCGAGTTCCGTATCCGTTAACTGATTTGGAAATGGTACCGAGTATCAGAATCCGGGATCCTGTTGCGCCAGCACTTGCAATTATTTTGCAGCGTTTCAAAGTTGGGCCTGCCCATCTAAATCTGACTCGCATTTGGATCCACAACAGAGCAATTAACATGCCCATCACCTCTTCTAAGAATATCAGAATTTACATCCAATAAAAGGCAAACAGTGCAATTGGCAAGCACAACAAGTAGTACATGATGACCTTATATGTTACCACTAGAACTGAAATTGATGCAAGAACCAATGTGGCCTCTGTCCAAACATCAGAGCAAGCATTGGAAGAATCTGAATTTTGGGTAAGCGACCAAATTCCTTGAAATGCGCTGTGCATCATATGCAAGTATTTTTTAGGTTTTAGAAACATTCATCCCGGGTGTTTGGCGTACCTTCCTATTCGAAATACGTTTTAAATAATTTTTGGCTTCCTTCCAAGAGCTCTAATTTGCGGCGTCATAGATGGCAGTCAAAATGGGTCATTAAAAAATGTTGGACTTTTATAACTACCTAAAACTGGTTACTATTGCCTCTAATCTATGTTTTTCCTGTTAAAAATGCAAGCCAAAGTGGCTTTCAACAGAAAAATAGTGTCAAACATGCTCCAAGGAGAAACTTGTCTTACGAAGCTATATATATATATGCAGCTTTGGGGAACAGTGTTGGCTCTTAAGCAGAAGCCCCAGTATGTACCTTCTTATGTAGCAATATATGTCAGGAAAAGCCTTCTCTAGTACGTCCTAATGCTATCCAAGATATAAACTGGGCCTTGCGACCAGAGGACGACAGAACGTCACATGGCGCAATTTGGGCCTCCCAGACTTATTTGTCAATCCTTAACGGCCCATCACCCACGCAGGAACCTAAAGGGAAATTCTAACTTCCCGGGCTAAGAGAGGGGATGGTGAGGCCCGCACCCCTAAGGTTTCGGGCCCTACTTGGGCCCTTCTCTCTATGCCTCCCGGGCGCCTAGCAAAACTCAAACCTAAATCCAAGCGCGTAACCATACTTATAAATTTGAAATGATGCAATAATGTGGTATGTTGCACCATGTTAATCCACTTCTATGTTGTTTGTTCTGCAGGAAAATGATATAACTCTTGGGTTTAGAAACACCAGTTCAAAATATAAAATTGGAAGAATGTTGTTTGGATGATCATATGATCTAACAAATTTAGTTTGTTCCAATTTTAAGTCATTTTATTTGGTTTTTAGTTTCAATGGGTATAAACTATAAACCAGAACAAAGAAATCTTAGTGTCATATGGCCAAGCCTAAACACATTAATGCTATTTTCTTGTCCAAGGCATACTTTAAAATTTACTATAAAATAATGACAGAGTTCTAAAGTGTTGTATGCATGATAAAATAAAAAGGTATTTTATATCTTTTCAAGTGTAGTACATAAAATGAATAGGAAACATCGACCAAAATTTGAATTTTATGCATGTAGAGACAGATTCTGTGGATAGCAACAGGAACATGGCCACCGACGAATTCATTGGCTTGTCCCAAGCAACGAACGGGTCACGTAACATGGTGATAAAACCAATTAATTTTAGTAGTGACTCAATTGATTAGACATTTCGTCTTGCATTCAAAGGTCAAAAATTGAACTTCCAACGATATCAAATTTGTAAAGATTTGTCAAAAGTTTATCTCCATGATGTAATAGATTAGTATTTATTAATAAATTAAAAAGACCCACTAATTTTAGAGTTCAATCTAATTGATATTTCTGATAAAGCTATAAGATCTGTACTCTAACAGGCAGCAAAGTCAGATTTTTCTGGACTTTGGGGTGCATTGATTGGCATAGAACTTGCACCCTTCAATTTCTTGCATGATGTGCTATAACTTAGTCAAACAGTGGGCGTGAATTTATATGCAAAGGCTAGCAATTGCTGGTCAGACCTGCCTGAAGTACCCAGCAGAACTTTCTTGCCATCCAAGACAAATTATTGTTCTCTTCCTTCGACCAATCTTCCTTCACCGCATATAGATCTCTTTCAAAACTATTCTTCTTTCAGAGAATTTCAACTTTTGACAAGACTTTTCTGAAGCTATTTTGACTCCCTCAAACTATTTCTAATATTTGCTGTTTCTCAAACAACTTCCAATATTGCGAAGGAACCTCCAAGAAATAAACTAATATGGTAGTTAACACTAAGTCTGTTTACTAGACTGAGTTTTTTTTTTCTGAAAGACCTATGAGTGGGCGTTTATTTATAAAATAAATTTAAAAGATGTGACAAGAGGCATATACAACCGAAGTGGCAAAAGCCAGTCAAAAAGTTCATTGCAATAGAAAGACTATGATAAAAAATAGATATATATTAAATATTCGTGGACAATCGATCCTAAGAATATATACGCCGTAGAATGGCTTGAAGACGAAGACCAACTAGCTAGACGTCATGACAATGCTCAACATCATCATCTCCATTTTTCTACCAAAAGTTTTCGATTAACTAATCTTGCACGAAAATATTTTCAACTTGCGAAATATTATCAGACGCCCGAATAAATCATTCACCCAATGTTTAACATCACATTGCTCTTTCAACTTTAGCCAATACCTCAACCCACCAAGCTGCTGTGACATTTTCATGCTGTGACATTTTCAATGAGGGCGGCCCCTCCAACTCTAGCCGGGAGGGTAGTATTACTCTTAATTAAAAGAGTTGACGCAACGAGGGACGCATTAAAGATGTATGTATAAGTATAGAGCATTTCCCTGGAAAGAGTGAGCAGAAGCCTGCTGGGACCGCATGCGAAACACCTACCCATTTCTCTAACCCACCATTTCCTCAACAACGCAGTACGATCCACAGTCCACAGTTCGGAAAGGACAGAAGAAAATGAGTACAACAAGATGCAACGACAATAAGGTGATGGCCCGCCATCCATCCCCATGCATTCAATCACGCTCCCAGGACAACCATGCACCAAAAAAGTTAAAAACCTTTGTCTCTACGACAGAATCCTCAACTTACCGATGCTACAAGATGCGAGCTAGTGGATGGCTGGCGGGCACGGTCACTGCCTAGCTATACACAGATATAACCCACAAATATCTCGATTTCTCCCGGAATCAGAGGACGATTAAGGTGGAGGGAGGGAAAAAAATGGTGGAAGCGGTCAAAGCTGCCACATGCAGAGACCTGCAAATTAAGGGAGGTGGAGATATACAGAGAAGGCTCCAAATGCTCAAGAACCACTACAGATGGCCATAGACAGGTCCAAGTTTACGCTGCCGCCGCCAGAGCAGCCCCAGCACACTCCTACGTTCCTCCCCGAGGACGCCGACAGCACCTCGCTGGTCTCGCTCGTCGATGGCAGCCCCCGGCCGCTGCCCGCCGCGCTCGGCCTCAGCGACAGGGACAGCGAGCAGTCGACTTCGGCGGCTTCCACTTCTCCAGTCTCGGCCTTGTGCTCGCCGCTGGGCAAAAGGGCTGGAGGTTGCAACCCGCTATTCTTCTCGCTCGCTTCGCGGGGCGCGCACGGTTTCCTTCTCTGCAAGCACGTCACCTGCCAGCCAACGCGGTGACAAGAGATCAAGAACCCTACGTTAGATCTTTATAGGCCACAGGAACGAGGGGGGAACAGCACTCTGATGTCTGTAATTTCTAGTTCCACGTCCTGCATGGCCGTGTATGGACTTGGTCTTGCACCCCATGTTCACATATAGGCCACCGATTCAATGTGGGAAAGCTGTAAGTGTGCCACACGGGTAAGGGGGTAGAGTATAGTAGATGAGTGAAAGTAGGTATTTCACTTCGGAAGGGTCATTTATGTATAACTCGACGTACGTATATATAGTGAAGAGTAAAATTAAAAGCTTCTTAAACCGATAGGTGACGAAACAACGAGAAGATTCCTCATTGCAACAAGGACACATCACTGATAGCTAGTTTTATTCCTTTTGTGACATCAATATGTTTTAGTAAAATAGAGAAAAGATCAAATATTAACGTCAAATGGACATGCATATCCATTAAATTAAAAAAAGGCCATGTTTCACGCTATATTAGGGAATCAACCTTTAGTCAGAGGAAATCCCGGGAAAAGGGGTCGTCAAGGGCTCAAGAAGGCGGCAAAAGTAAACGGAACCATCCAAATTAATGAAATCATAGTAATGTATGCAATCCGGAAGTCTTAACAATAATTTTAGTAGTGAGAAAGGAGGGAGAGAGGAGGCAGGTACAGTGGCCGGTTTCTTTCTTCTTTCTCACATATGAAGGGTTTCTGTGTACCTTGAAAGGGTGAGATTCTTCGCCCATGTATCCAAACGCTTTGAACTCGCGAACATGGTCTTCTGCCGAGAACCCTGTTTGCACTGCGTCTTCCTGCCATCTGAAGCGCTCCTTTATTCCTCTTTCCACACCCATGGCGTGCATGTAATCATCAAAACAGTACGGGGAGGTGACTGCCTCGCAGATTCCTTGGCCTAAACGTGCCCTGTTGAACAGGTAAAAAGGAGGAAGAAGAAGAGAACAAAATGAGCCTATTACTTAAGAAGGCTAGCTAAAAGCTGAAAAGCTAAAAGAGGCACAGGAAGAGGATAACATGGGCTGAAAAGCCTAATGCCCATCTATCATTACCACTATATAGTTTGAACTTTGAACAAGAAGAACAAGGGAAAAGACGGGGAGAGCCTGCTGACCTTTTCAGAGGCGGTGGGGAGTACTTGAACTGAGACTGGAACCCCATGGTGGGCTTTGAAGGGGTGAAAAAACCGCCATCATGTTGCTCATCTGCTGCACCATCATTATCGCCAGAGGAGTGCTTTCTCCCTTGGGTGTGAGTGGAATGCAAATCTGGTAACAGGGAAGGTAGGCAGCGGTGAATGAGACTTTAAATGAAGACATGATTCACTTTGGAAGGATACGTGAACATGGTGGAAGAGTGAGTTGAATCCCTAGAGAGAATAAAAGCTCATCAACTTGGCGTGGCATGAGTTACTTCTTCTCCAGTTCCGTGGGATAGAAAAAACAAGGACTGGCTATATATGAAATGCTAAAAAGAAGAGAAAACAACAGTCCGCTACAGAAGAAAGCGGCACCAGTGGTGGCCCTGGTGGGTAAGAAAAGATGAGCCTCCAGAAAAATAACAAGCTCTTCCCTACTTGGGTTTCCACCTACATCCACCTATATTCTCCTATGCTAGTTTGGGATAGCGGCAGACTTCTGTGCAAACAGAAGGCAGGAACACAAGGTTAGAAAAAGAGGGAAACAAAGGAAACCAGAAGCACTAAATGGAGGGTTAATGTCATCAAGGAGAAGGTGATTTTGCATTGGCATGCTAGCTGTGGAAGAACACATGACGGACGGAGAGCTCAGAAACAAAGGGATAGAGCAAAAGAAGTGAAGAGTTGAGAGGAGAGGAGAGGAGAGGAAAGGTGCTATACGTGCAATTTGCTGCTAATGGTTATCTTCTAAACCACAATAAAAAATAAATGGACGAAAAGAAAGCCTTTCTATATACCTTGCCTGTTCAGTTCGTTCTTCATACTCCTGTACATCTGATAAACACCGGAAAGTACAGGCAAAGAATGTTAAGAAACAAGACGAAGGTCGCAAGTATACTTGCAGAACATGGAAAAGAGTGAGCCACAGTGGACGCAGCTACCTGAAGATGGCTCTTGACATGAGAAATAGTCAGCCCTCGAACATCCATCAGCTGAAGAACGAGCTTGGGTGTAGCCTCTGCAGCCATAAAATAACCATTGTTATGTAAACAAAGTAATATGCTTGAGGTGGCCGAGAGAGAGAGATAGAGAGAGAGTGGAGAGTATACTTTCTTGGCCACCTAGCCGTTCGATGGCATGAACAAAGCAGTGGTGGAGCTCAGGAGTCCATTTCAAGCGAGGAACCTTGGATCTTATGTACTGCCTCACTGCTCCATTCCTTCCGCAATTGCCCATCTCTTCTTCCCTCGTCAAGACGGCTCTTTGACGACTGCAGATGCACAAGAAGACGACGGCCTCCTACAGGGCTGGGGAAGAACACAGGAAACAAAACCCGGGATATATTCTCGGTCGGCCTCCTCCCTTTCAACTTCCTTCCGGGGACCTCCCTAGCATCTGATGCCGACGGAACCCATCTGGGCTTGCTCTAACAGTCTTCCTCATGCTTCCTTCCTCCATTGGTTCGCCCCAAATACCGTGGAGACAGTCCACAACTGGGCAACATTCGCACGGCGCGGCAAGGGAAAGAAGAGGAGTAAATACGACGTGGTTGAGAGAGAGAGAGAGAGAGAGAGAGAGTTCGAGGGAATTTTGGCAAGGCCTCCCAGCCGAGTCCCAGGTGGCGAGAAGTTTGTGCGAGAGTTTAAGAAGTGTTTAACCATCGCCAGGCTTTTGTGGGTTTCTCTGTCTGTTCTTCAAGTAACATATCTTTGTTTCCCCACTAAAACTCTAAAACTCCGTCGATACCCTCTTAAACTTTTATTTATATGCATATATTTTTTCTAGTAGTTGTATACCTTTATATTAATGTCTGTCCTTCCATGTATAACAAAATAACTCACACATGACTCCAGAGCTACACTCATAATATTCCCTTGATTGTGAAACGCAGAGCCGCAGAGGACTCCCAAGGGCAAGTAAAATGGTCTATAAAAAAAGGAGAGATATTTATTACATTTGTAAAATGTAAACTTATCGAATCAGAATTGTACTGGTGCTGAGATCTTGCGGTCTCATAGTTTAGGGTTTAGGGCTCTACCAGATAATATTTTTTACATTTTAATTTTTATTATTAAAATTAAAATACAAGTAGGGCCAAATTAGCCCAGATCGTACGTACCAACATCCTTCAATTCCTATTGATCTTTGGAGAACTCGGTCCAATCTGATTTACTGATCCAACCTACGATGATAATAAGTGTATTTTCTTAAGTTTCATTTATTGGTCGTTGAATTGATAGCTCAGCGAGTCCACCAATCAAGAGTTTGTGAAAGTGTAATTATATTTCTCTAAACAGACATCTCAAGGGAGTACAGCGGTACTATGTTCATGGAGGGTAGATACATAATTTACTATTCGCAGTGGTGGCATACAAACAAATGTTATCCCCGTTGGGAAGTTGCAACTTCGCCGTAGATACTAATATTTCGGAGGTGGCTACAGTGTGTAATTAGAGCCACTCATTCTAATTTGTTACTTTTTTAGGCCGTGTATTTTTTACTTTATTTTATTCTGGGAGTGGAAAGACTCCGTCCTACTATAAAAATAAAAATAAAAAACTTGCCGTAGATACTAATATTTCGGAGGTTAAAGAGATCAGACAAGATATGCATGCACCCCTTTTGAAGGATGGTGGAGAGGGATGATGGGTTCTCGTTGAGGGCTTTTATGGACCCAAAACCCGAAAGGCACAGCCTCGCCATGATCACAGGCCAGCCCCTCATGGGAAAAAAAAAAAACTATACCCCATTTAAATTTGTACAGTCGGGCATAGCTCATGCACACATAAAGGTGCATATTATTAGACTATAACTAGATTACTGCCAAGCAAAGATTTGAAATGGCAGTAGAATCTCTGAAACACGATCTCCAGCTTTATTATTCCATTCAACAAAACACGATCTCCATGTACTTCCGTTGGGTTCGTCTTCGTTCTTCGGTATCCCTGTCTTTATCAGTCACCAGCTGTCATGTTTATGCGTTTTTGTTCTCCTCCGTAATGCCTCCCCCCCCCCCCCCCCACCTCACCATCCACTCTCCCTTCTTGTGTGTGGTATGTGCTCTTTCACTTGGACCCCTTTTTTGTTTTGCGTTCGAAAATGACTAAGTGGTCCTCCGTTCCTCTTGCTAGAACTGTTCAAGACTATGATTTGATCTGTCTGATGTCCATCCCTCTTTTCTTTCATGTCACCGAAAAAGTCAACTATTTTTAGGTAGTCCCTCAAAAGAAAGAGATAGTGATAGACAGAGGGAGAGGAGAGGGGAGAATAGAACAACTAGGTCACAGCCTTCCAACCATGACCCGTCCCCTTCTCCTCCCACACAGCAGTTCTCTAATAAGGGCCAGCCAGCCCTCCCAAGGAGGGGAGGAAAAGGTGCTGCCCAGCCCTGCCATCTTGTGTTTGCGTGTGAAGTAACAGTTGGGTGGACTCAGAAGAGGAGGGTGAACAGAATTTAAGGGGTTTGTGGATTTATTAGAAGAAGAAAAATATGGAGTGGGGCGGGGGGGGGGGGGAGCCATCATTTCAATCAGTTCAAATGGGGAGCAAAGTCTCTTCAGCTCTTCAGCTCTTCAGCCGGTGCCGACTTTTGAATGGGGGTTCTTAAATTTGATGGTGTGTTTTGCTTTCTTCTTCTCCCCCGGCGAGGACTTCAGCTCTCTCTCTTTTATCTCCGTCTCTCTCTTCTTTTAACCTTTATAAAGGTTGCAGTGGCAACCCATCAATAGCCAGAAGCCTCTGAAAATTCCTGCTGGCCCCCCATCCCCCCTGTTCTGTGGTATGGAATAGACAGGCACCGAGAGATGTCCACCATTTTAAAGAAAGGAGAAGCTTTGCCGTTCCCCTTGGCATGCTGAGCTCCAGCTTGTGTTTTTAAAATGGGAGCGCAAGCAACCCTGCACCAGAACTACAAAAGTGCGTCGCCTTTGAGGACGATCCAAGAATGGCCTTGAGCTTTCCAGGTTGTTCTCAAAATTTACTCAAATTTGGCCATATTTAAGAAACTAAAGTTTATAGATTTTCTTTTCAGTGATAGAGAATTTAGTATAGTTGCTTGAAATTTTAGAAAAGATACACCTTAATTACCAGAGTTATTTTCTCTATCTTGTCTTTTCTACACAAGTTATATTAGTCAACCTCAAATATAAGGCCACTAACCACATATTAGATAATTTTTCACCCACCTGATTCGCACACAAAATCCGTATGTGGAAGGGTAAGAAACCACCCACCTGATTCTTGGTCTGCATAAGGGTGTAAAGAGAATGATTATAAGAAAATCCACATTAAAATAATCAACCCAATTTGATAGCAAGATAGAGCCCTGTAGGGGATGTTTAATTGTAAGAGAAAACTTTAGTAATATTTGTATTTTTTTATTGGTTAATGAAAGAAGACATAATACACTCATCTAATAAAAAGTACAAAATATAAAATTCAAATACATTAAATTTTTATCTAATTATAAGGCTGATAGCACTTTTCTTAATTTTGATCGTTTCGGATTCGTAGTCCATCATTAACTCCAGATAACTCTCTTGTCGACGGATTGAGATGGGGGAAGAGGGATGGCAACTATATTAATCGGCCATGTTTTGACCTTATTAACTATTCGATCTAGCCAAATGAAATTTTTGATAGTCCCAAATTAAGCATTCTCAAAATTATTGAACCGACACTACCGTGTTCGGCTAAAATTGGGCCTAAAATTTCAAGAGAATTTGTTAATAAAAAAAACCACAAACCTGCCAGGGATTAATGATTTCAAAGTGTAATCATAACAACCAACATCTCAAACCCCCCCCCCCTCCCACGTTCTTTTAGTGTAAGAAGAGGGATAACTAACATCTCATCCGATAGTCCCCATATATGTCGACAAGTGAATGTTATGAGAAATATTTATTATTTAGACGAAATATTTAGACACTTACATATCTCTTCGGCAGATATAGCTCAAACATAAATTCAAATAATTTTTTTATCAGATAACAAATATTTGTTTCTTATAAATAGTCTACAACTGCCGTGGACATGCCCTAAATAAAACCCTCTTTAACGGCGGTGGGCACTTTTATACGGGATCCAACTTGTGAGAATCAGACAGGGAACAGGATGCTAATCCAATCATTCTGGAAAGCCACCCAAACCTGCCGGTAAAGTTGGAATGCCCACTTTTCAGAAGCCTTAGAAAAGCAGTCCGACTTCCAACACTCTGATCACAATAAAGTAGGGGAAGGGGGAGGATTCCTCCCCGCTTTTAGAAAGTCCAATGCCGAGGTTCCACTGTTCATCAAATATATCGGAAGATACAGGATTAACTACAATTCCATACAACCCGTCTCCACACCTAAAGGTGACATCCGTTTATGAGAGAGAAATTAGGGGAGGTGAATAAAATGGAAAATGGTAAAAACCATTTCTTGACACCGGATTTGACACTTACATGCAACAGTAGTGTCCTGATTAATGAAGTTTCATTAATACTTTGGTAGCAAATGACGATGAGATGTATGTTAATTTATTTAAATGTGTTCAATTTGGTGTTAAGAATTACTTTTCACAGTTTTTTTTTAACAAAATTGTTGTCTTCATAAAAAGTCCATAAATGATAAATCCCCATAATTAAACGTTGTCATGATGACGACGACGACTTGCGCCTGTAGTAGGCACATGGAGATTCCTTTTTTTCCTTGTGATTAAAGCTTACGACGAAAAATAGATACTTACATGTAAGAATTGTGTCAAAAAAATCTTCTATTCAAGAGAGTGATCTGGATAACTATAAAGACCTTATCAAAAATGGATTTTCTTTTTACCTAGATAGGTACCATTCATAAATCAAAATTTGCGTGAAATATAACTTATGCATTTGTTTGGAGAAACTTTGTCCAGACTTCCTATTAATGAGTCCAATATTTGTAATAGTAGTGAGCTCTAAACTCTAAACAATCGATAAAGAAATATGCAAAATATATTCCTCATTGTTTGGCGGAGAGTTAAGGTGGGATTTATCGAGAATATGATTCTGACAGGACTACACAAACAAATATAACGTTAGAAAACAGTTTAGTGCAATTCTTCATTTAAGAGAAGCATCTAAACAAAAATCTCAAAGTAGACTTCTAAGTATCAACCTGTATAAACTTTTTAGTTCGAACAACAATGATCCTCGGAAACTCTACTCGACAATTCAAACAAACTCACATTATTTTGGTTTTACATAGCATAAAAACGTAACCAAATTAAGATCACTATCAAAAGAGAAACCAAACTAAGATACTTTACAAAAAAAGGGTAACCAAACCAAGATTTAATTTTCTTGAACTCCTTGGTACAGGGTTGCACTTTTGCCTTGGAGAGGAAACCTAGGTTTGTGTGGTTGTGGGTGCCATGGTGACCACTACTGTTGCCATCGTCTTCTCCACCCTCACGGTCATCGAATTAGGTTCCAGGAGTACTGATATGGCATGAGCCTCAAACAGCTAACGCCTGCCTTACGTACATATATAGTGAAGGTCGAATAGTAGAGTAAACACCGTTTTAAGGCCAAGTACCGAAGTTTCACCATGATGACCAGATAACTCACCTTGGGACGCAACCAGACATGGATGAGGGTGATGCTGCCATGCATCCTCCAACAAGGATGATACGTTCATATATAATAGCCACATTTGAGCCTACAGGGCCACATCTCTTATCCCCATCTCCACAACCAGCTGCCAAGATCCCCATTAGGGTTTTGAGCCATCCCTCATGCATGACATGTGCCACTGCAACACCCTTCTCATTAATTTTGATGAGGTTAGTGTTATAAGGAAACTGTTTTCTACGATAGGTTTTTGAAACACTTCAATTAACATATTTGAAAATATTCTCCTCCTTCTGATCAATATGTTACACATCTTTAACAATAAAAACGGCGATATCTTTTTTTATCGTTGCCTTTAAATTTTAAATTTTACTACTTTTAAATCACAGAATCAATTTCTTCCAATGTTATAAGCTCATTTAGCGTTGGTACGTATTTCTACCATCACAGACCTGAATTAGGAGGGGAGCTAGGGAGAGTTTGGATAAAAAAAGGGAGGGAATGGAGAAGTGGGAAGGTGTGAGAAAGAGGGTGTCGACAAAAGGGAAAAGGATAATCGAAGCACTTCCTTCCTTTTGTATTGGTGGGGTGTTGCTTTAAAATTTTAAACATATATAACATGAATGTCCATTCAATTAACATCATCACAATTTCATGTCATCCCTCATCATGTCAGTTGAGGAGCATAAACTGCATCTATAACCTGATGAGATCACATTCTTCAGATGCTGCATGTCTTTAACCAAACAAACCTCCTGGACACAATGGCGACGTCCCAACTTTGTTCGCATTCCTTCAATACCTTCACTGTTTATTGCATGTCTTCTTGCATCACGGGAAAGGGATCGCTGTTGGCAACTGAAAGTGCCACCATCATTCTGCAGAGCATTGAGAGAGAGAGAGAACACTTACGACACCACATTCCCATCCTTAATGCGCAGGCGGCTAGCCATGAACGACGAAACCTGGCCGCCCCTCGCCTCTGTTATAATATAACGTAGTCCGTAAGCAATCCGGACGCGCGCGGCCTGACACGCCGACCAACGAGAAGGGGCAAAGGGCTGTGGGCGCGCGCGGTGTGCGAAGTGGATAGACGGAATTATGGGTGTATCTGCAGGAAATGACACGCTAACAGTTGGGATATCTCAAGTTAGTTGCTTTGTCCAAGGGAGAAAGGGCAAAAGTGAGGGGTGGGGTGGGGGAGGCAGTGACATTACTCCTTTAATTCCTTTTGTCTCTACTGCAAAAGAAGGATGGAAGGGAGGGGGGCGGGCAGGCAGGCAGCGCTGCCAGAGGGGAATGATGGAGTTTGCTGGCAGGAGGAATGATGTGGAGAGGACGCTGCCGATCCCTACAATAAATAAATAAACAAAAGGACAAGCCCCCATGTTTCCATAATTCTCTACCCTCCCTCCATACCTTCACCATTTTTATACATATATTTAAAAGAAAAAGCTAGTCGTCTCTTAAATTTCCTTCTTCTATTCTATGCATGTGGAGAGAGAGAGAGAGAGAGAAAAGAGTAGAGAGTGGGGGGGGGGAGGGAATAAAGAGCACCAAGGACGCCGTATTTTTGGCGTGTGCAGAGGAAAGACTGCATGGAGTAGCGTGTGTGGGGAGAGAGCATTCAATAGATGAATGCTGCTACTGCTAGCCTGCTCTACTTGTAAACAACATCAACCCCCCCCCCACCCTTCCCGGTTCTCCTCCCTCTTCCTGCCTGCTCCGTGCGATCTGTTGACTGTAGTCCTTTGAACATGCTCCGCCTCGCTCTCCTCTCCTACGGACCTTCAAGTCTTTCCCGCACCGCATGCAGCGCTCCAGTTCTCTTTCCCTTTCGAACTGTAGCTCCAATGTAATTGTGTGAGCAGCTCCTCGCATAAGCTTTTCTTTTTTATCTTTTACATGACGAGTCATTCCACCCGTCCAATCCCTCCCCCACCTGCGTAGTAGGGGTCGGCCGATCCCGCCTGACGTAGACTACGTGCCTTTGTCTGTCAAGTCATGGTACCAGGTAGCCTCGGCAACTTGCCACAACACCCGCTAGCGTAGCATTACTTCTGGTACAACAACAATGGTACGTATACAGATATCCGAGTTTATACGCAATGGTCCCAACGCACGTTGCACCGCGTCTTTCCCCGGCGGTGGAGGCGCTACAAGGATCGATTCTCGACAATAAGACGGAAAGTTGAACCCTTCCGAACGTGGGTTTCGCCAAAATTAGCAGCGGAGCTAGAAAGTGGAAATGGGCATCAAGTATTCGGCGGAAATCTTTGTTGACCGCCTCTGCGAGGGCATACACGGCTTCTTTCCACCTAAGCTTACACGTAAGTTTGAATTGCCATTTAAGAGGTCCCGTCTCTGGCTGCTCTTATTGCAGGGCGGCAGGTCCCAATGGGCGTCCACAACGTACGTACGTAGGTAGGTAACTTTAATAATCATGTGTGTGCATGGTACATTCCTCGCCATCCGGTCACCCTGCGGAGTAAAGGAGTGAGGGCGCCGAGCAGGAGTTTGGGACGTAAGCCGACCCACATGAACAGGAATAACAGAGGGCCACTGGTGAAAGAGTGCGAAGGTTGGGTTGAAAGGAGCCATGCTGCCTTCTGGCAAAACATATAGACGTCTGTGTCTTTTCCATCTCAATGCTCACTGAGCCCGGAACAGTGCCGCACCATACGGAAACTCTGGTGGGCAAGAAGCCAGTTGATATGCGCGCTTCACCCTTTTTTCTTCACAAGTATTTGGTATTCATGTGGACTGGTTAACACATAAACGCAGAAAAACTTTTTTGCTCACTTGATTAATTAATTTCGTTCAGGACCTGCAGACTCTGGTCTCCCCTTGTTGAAAGAATATTACGTGAAAGATAAACACTATCCCAAATCCCCAAGTCTTGTCTTCCTATTAGGTCCGATGCCATTATAGCCATTCGGATATATATGGAGGTGGCTTTGTTGCCTTTTAGACATGCTTTGGGTTTGGAACAGTGCCTTCCCTGTGGAAACCGGACCAGGCCAAGTAAGCAGTTTCAAAGGGAAGGTGTCCTTTTTTCAAATGGAAGCCTAATACTGCCCATTAATCCACCATATATGTTCACCTTTTCCCCAGCTAGCCCCTATATCAGAGATCCAAAGGTCTTGTTCCATGGTCTTCGTATTAGATATTTGAAAAAGATTTAGTATATTTTTATATTACACTTAAATATAATATGATTAGATATTAAATTCACGTGACATCTTTTACATAAAGAGTGATAAGATGACAACTTAATTATTAGATATCACATGAATTTAATATTTAATCATATATAAAAGTACACTAAATTTTTCTCTAGATATTTCAACTCGACCGACGTAAGTCCCGTGAAGGTGACACTGCAGCATGTCAAATTATTGCGATGCAGTCCAGTTGCCGCTGTCAATATGAGTTGTTTGCATGCATTAAGTTTCATACATCGGCTGGCCCGCAGTCACTTGTCGCCTTTTACATGTGAATGCATCCGCTTCTTTTCAGGGTTGTTTTCTTCGTTGTAGACGATGGAGGGGGACAAGTATACTAGTTCAACAAGTATATAATATGAGAAAGATTTATTGTATTTACACATCGTACTAAAAATGTAATGTGATTAGATAAAAATTTATGTGGCATTTTTTATAAGAGGAGTGATAAAGTGACAATCTAATTATTAAATATCACATAAATTTGTTACATTGTCACATTAGACTTTAAATGTAATGTAAAAATGCAATAAATCTTTCTCATATAATATATATAACGGGAGGAAGGCGTAGAAGGTGGTCTTGGCTTCTGTGGGCAGGGCGGACGAATTCTTCCTTGTCGTTCAGCAAGCGTTCTACTAATAATAAAACGTTCTTAAATATCAAAGTTTGTGTGAGGACTAAAATAGGGGAATGTTGCTTGGCTTGGAAAAGGACTCCAAAGTTGGAGGATGAGCCCACACCCACAAGATATCCGGCTTTGGAGATTTCCACGGCGCATTCATAACGGACGGACTGCGTCTGCCTTAGGGGACGGGACTCCCCACAGGAGGAATTATATAGTTGGACAACAAAATTGACAGCTATTCATATCTCAGCTATTCCTATCTGCCTCAGTGTCACATCAAATTACAGCGGTAATAGACCGACAAACACTGAGTCACGCAGCTAGTGCATATATTTTTTATAAAAGTCGGACTCACGCCCCTATGAAATCAAGTTTAACCACAATTATCTGGATGTATGTATGAGTACTTTTGATCATTTATATATATATATATATATATACAAATTCTGTAGGAGTTTATGTGTGAAAAGACACTACAACGAATCTTCAACGCCCTCGGTCACGTTCTTTTTAATTCTCCAACAATGACGAGGCCCGGTCAAATGACGTAGTCAATATTAATCTCAGATAGTTGGTCAGAAACTCTTAAAGCGACCCACTGCCAATCGGGTCTAAAGCCGGTTTGGGAATAACTTTCATGGGTAACAGCGTTGACTTGGTCAAATACTAATATTGACCAGTCGACATCAAGACCCAATCAGATTAGTTAGCTTGCCCTACATAGAAGTAATCAAACGACAAAATTGATGAGAATTTTTCTCAAGGCAAGATACTTGATAACAAGGTTCGCGATGGATGCATGAACTAGCTAATTGCTCCATCAAAACAGCGACTTGAAGTTTGACAACTACTGGCAGAAACGAGCCTAACAACATGTCCAACCCCCATGCCAATGTTCTGGTAAACCTTGCCCAAATATCTGCATCCAAAGGATAGATGATCCATTAATTGGAGACTTCTCTTAACTGCACGTGGGAGCTCCGTACGCTGTGTTCAAACACAGTTTTGACACTTGTATGCATGTGTTTATTGTCAAGTTTTTACTTGTCGAACAAACTGGTTATTACCAGCCTTGAACAAAGCGGATAGGTAACTAGTTTTTCAGAACTTTGATCTTTCGTGACTCCTTGATTCTGCAGTGAGTTGCTGCCTTGCTGGCCCACAATAAGAGAACAACTGTCCATGTTTGCAAACACATTTCATTTTTGGAACCGCTACACCATTATATTACTTGCTGGACCTCAGTGAAGTGCATTACTGTACATGCACTTTCTTGGGACATATTTGATATTAAGATAGATAAGAGGTAAAATAAAGATATTTTTAAAATATTAAAGATATTCTTAAATTTTTAGAGATATTCTGATATTTTCGATCTATCTTAATACTAATTATATCTTCTTAATTTGAGAGCTTTAGTCTCACTTTGGTAATGGGTTGGAGTTTGAGTTAACTCCAACCCATGGCTAAAGTTATCCAAGGTTAACTCAATTTCTGCTTTGTGAGTGGGTTAGAAAAAGTTGAGTTAACTTTGAGTTAACTCTGTTCCATGGGTGTGGGTGGGTTAGAAAAAGTTGAGTTAACTCAAAGTTAACTCAAACCTAACCGAGTTAACTTTTTTGGTTGCCAAAGTCCATTTTGAGTTAACTTTGAGTTAACTCTGAGTTAACTTTGAGTTAACTTATTACCAAAGTGAGGCTTATAATTTGGGGTTAACTCCACTGCGTTGTTAACTCTGGAAAAGTTGTCCTCTCCCCGCTCTTAATTTCCTCTCATTTTCACCCTAAAGTTTTCTGGTGGATTCCAATCTCCGATGCTCAATTTCTATGATGGAGGTGCCTTTACTAGTTTACAATGGGTGGGAGTAGACTTCAATTTTATACTCCCATATGTAGCCCATTTAGTCCAAGTTAAATGCACTACAGGAGAACGAACATTTGTCAGCGGTTGGAAGCCGTTGACAAATCTTCAGAGACCGTTGACATAATATTATGTCCGCGGCTATAGAAGCACTGACACAATCGTTGCCAAAAAGTCCGTGGACAGATCTTATGTCAGCGGTTTACTGTCGCCGCTGACATATATAGCATTTGTCCGCGCCTTTTACAGCCGCGAACATAAAGTATTATTGTCAGCGGTCTAAACAGCCGCCGCCATAGACTTTACAGCAACGGCTATGAGCCGCAGCCATATACTATATAGCAACGGCTACAAGCCGTGGCCATAGACTGTACAGTAACGGCTGTAAGCCGCGGCCATTAGCATATTATGGCCGCGGGTGCTAGCCGCGACATATGCCCCTTTTATCAGCATCTGAAACTGCTGTCTTAAACCATTTTTGTCAGCAGACTTAAGCGTCGCGGCCATATTTTTACTTTTTGTCAGCATTTGGTAGCCGCAGACATATGTTCCTTTGGCAGCGGCTTTCCAGCCACTGACATGTTGTCAGAAAGAAAAAAAAAAACTTTTTTATTTATTATTGCACTCTATTCGTGCATGAGCCACCAGGATCATTCAATCACATATATTATTATTGAGAGACCACACAGGCTCGCTGGAGCATTTAATCACACACATTATTGAGCCACCACCCAGGCTCGCTGGATCAATCAATCACACACATATGAGCCACCACCCAGGATCACTGGATCAGTCAATCACACACATTATTGAGCCACCACCTAGGCTCGCTGGAACATTCAATCACACGCATATGAGCCACCACCCAGGCTCGCTGGATCATTCAATCACACACATAGAAAGTAATGCATAAATATTGTTATACAAATATTCAGAAAAGTAGAAAATGTGAAAGTGTAATAGAATAAGAGGGAAATCAAGAGACATGATCATTATGATCAGAATAATCATCCGCCGTTTCAACTGTCTCACTATCGCTCTCGCTCTGAACTACAGGAGGTACATGCTGGGTACGTGTCTGTGATGCCTGTATCTGGGAAAGGAGTGTGCTCATCTCATCCACCTTCGTAGCTATATTCTCCAATCGAGAAATATTTTCTCGCATTTGAGTCATCTCCTCTGCCTGTGCTTTCAACTTTTAACTGTTCTTGCATTATCCTTTCTCGCTCTGAACTGACAGATGTTCCTGTAGATTTATACCATGTGCTCAACGTCTCTCCACTACCCGCACAGCGAACACGGCCAGGTCAATCTTTTCGCATGATCGAAATGAAGGCATCCTCGGGAGTCGTTGGGGTGTGGCTCTCGGCATCAACGTCTGAGGAATGAGCAATCATCTGAGTCATAGTCTCCTACAGCAAAAGGTAGAGAAAAAAAAATATTAACGATACAACTATTGTAATGAAAACATATTCACATAAAAGAAATAGAAATAAAGTTACTTACATATCGTCTCTTGCTCTCCTCATCTACCTAGCTCTCACTATCGTCTGGTAAGTCTTTGCATAGACCCATCTTGAAAAGCTCAAGTCGATGCGGATTACGTCCATGCATATTATACTGTTTAAATTGAGACAAAATAAGAAAGACATGTAAGTAACTAAATGAAAGGGATAATATTATTCATAAAACATAACTCACAAAATCATTCATCAACTGATAATGACTAGTCCTGCCCCGTCTATATGTCATAGACTGAGTGGCACGGTTTTGCTTATTTCGCTCAACAACCCTCTAAAAAGACAAGAATAGACAGTTATTGTTCCATTTATATAAACAAAATAATCATAAACAATTATATTCTATGCATTTTAAATATTACCCGCTCATCCCCAGTAGCCCACATCTCGCACATTGTTTGTCAATATGAGGAGTCAACACTTGTTGGGACGGAGGCAATCGCATCATCTAAAGACTTGCCATTAAAATGCTGACATAAAATACAAAATTTTTGTCAATATATAAACAAGTTTAAAAAATAACGTACACATGAAAAAAAAATATATATTAACTTACTCTTTTTTTTGCTTGCTACGCCAACTGCAATGCGTGGCGCTCATGTGAGCAAGCATCTCCCTATCTGTTTTGTCTGTTCGCTCCCACTGGTACGTCAACTACAAAAAAAGTCACTCAATTATAAGAAATATACACATATATACTATTCAATTTAAACAATAATTACCTAAAGATCTCTGAATATCAACTCCTTAGTCGCAACAGGAAGCTTCGCAAAATCTTTTTACCAAATCTTACAATACATTTTTGATACAACGCCCATGCGACTCGTAAAGTGATCTGCAGTAGGGTCCACGCCATATCCTCGGACGAGGGAGACATTCCATTGTTGTCCATCAGGCAGCCTCCCCTCTGTAACTCCCCTAGTGGGCCCTCGATGGCCAGTGCCCCTCCCCCAAGATGGTGCAGACAGTGCAGATGGACCTGTTGAAATATAAACATTAAACATCATCAGAGAATATCTATTAAACAATGAATATAAAAGTTACATCAAATTAAAATATGAACCTACTACAGAAGATGTAGATGCCATCGAAGAGCCCTGAGGGCTGGAAGAGAGAGTTATCTGCTGAAGAGTGGGAGGGAGAGGAAGCTCCTGAGAGGTGGGAGCGGGAGGGAGCACCTGAGATGTGGGAGGGGGAGGGATCGCCTGAGAGGTGGGAGGGATAGGGATCGACTGAGAGGTGGGAGGGAGAGGGACCGACAGAGTCCGATGCCTTTGTAGGCGTGAGCCATCACGAGAAGAGCGCTTACTACCAGAAACTATCTGTTAAAAAAAATTGTTAGTAAATATGTAAACATAACAAGTTAAAAAATTTCAATCTTGAACATCTATGTAAATTTATGTTAAAAATAAAATATAAATACTAACGTAAATAAATCACCTAAATATCAATATAATCGTCCACTCTTACGCTACTTTCTTGACATAGATCCACATCTTGAATTTCTCCTCTAATCAGAACATCAATCAGATTGTCCTGAAACGTTTTGTCACTTGGTTCTATATCATTCTCAGGAGACTTATCTTTCAAGTCGTAGTAATCACGCGGACGTGCTTTGACAGGAATGATCCATCCTTGTGTTGTGTTATCATTGACATAGAACACCTGTTCCACTTGACTTGCCAGGGCAAATGGTTCATCTGTATTGAGCCTTTGACGAGTGTTCAGATTGATAGTTCCATATTTATCTATTTTAAATCCTCTATCTTTTCTATAAACATCCCACCAGTTGTGGACGCTCGTTTCCACACCGTCCCCGATCGACCGCTGGATCTTCTGAGAGCTCACAGACGCCGCTGACCTCTCGTTGGCGATGATGGGGTCGCCGGTTGACCTTGTTGACTCTCCGGTTGACTTGGTTGACTAGAGAGAAAATAAAGCAAACTAGCAAAAGGAGAGGGAGTCTGTGATCGCCAGGGCCTTACCTGTGCCCAGGGAGTGATGGAATCGCGTCGGTGCAGTGGCCTCACACAGCGGATGGAGACGGGACTTCAACTTCTCCTTCTTCGGCCGTCCAAAGAAGAAAAGCTTCGCGGTCTTCTACGAGTCGTTCCTGCCACAAAAAGACACTCTATTAGCCTAAGGAAAGCGTGGTAAATGTTCAGAAACGGAGTGAGACAGCCCAAAAGGTGAGTCCTGTACCGGTAGCGGACTTGAGAAGAGGGGTGGCCAAGTGCTATGACCACCTTCTTCCCTCCGTTTTTGGTTGGGAAACCCCTTTCTAGGTGTGTAGGGAAGTGACCTACGTGCCTAGAGTGAGTGGGAAGGTGCGTGTGACATGCAAATAACTAAAGAGAGAATAAGGAAAGAGAGAGGGATGGAGGTGTAGATCCTCGTTCGTTGGCATTGCAGCTCCTGACAGGGCTCCTCTAGCTCGGGAAGAAGCCTCCTGAACGTCCCAAAGTGTGAGAGGAAGAAGAGGAAGAGTTGATGAAGCTTGGGTGCAAATTCTCTCTCTCTTTTCTCAAAGTAGTAGCATGTGGACGTCCAGCCTCTCTCCCTGGCTTAGAGGGCTCAAGAGAGTGTTATATAGACAATGGGGGTCGAGCTCAGCAGCCTTGGATGCTCAGTGTGAAGAAACACACTTGTACACTTGGCAATCCAAGTATAAAAGCTCCAACTAATGGGGACAGGCCAAATAGGATTTTTACTGGGTCAAGGGGGTGCCAAGGTGGCCTATTTGCTCGTTGGGAACGGCCCCATGCACTGCATGGGCGAGAGAATGGCGCAAGTGGGCTAGATTCTTGGGGTAGTTGCGCAGACCAGGTAAACCCGGTTGACGTCTAGCGATCCTGCCGCCAACCTCATGCAGACGTCCAGAGATGTGGACGCCAATATGGGTTAACATCTAGGGCCTATGCCGTCAACCAGTAGTCGGCGGCAATCGATGTTGTCGTCTACATGGCATTCGAGGCAAGTCAACAAATGGTCAAACGAGGCTTAATCGGCCAAAAGAGCCTTGCGGGAGATTGGGCAAATCTCACGTCTACAAATGCCCCTCCGAGACATCCGGTCTTGCAAGGGAGCAGAGCGAACTGAAAGGTTGGTGTCTCAGTAAACAAAGGACGTGGAGATTTAATGGAGGGCCATCTCCGAGGATAGGAATTCTAGCGAGCCAAACAAATGAGTTAGGCTAGAAACAGATGACGTATCGTCTGAGAGACAAATGTGGGTAGGAAGAAGAGTGATCTACCCGTGTAACTACAACTGTAACCCAACGGTTGGGTCCTGGCATGGTCGTGTCGGACTTTGACTAATTTTCGACGTGTCTGAGTCAAAAGAGTTGTAATATGACGGTTGAATCAGGAGGGTCTCATAACCGGAGCTCATGGGCTCGCTGGCCTAATCAGGACGTCTATCCCGAATTTAGGAGGTCGTGGAGACAAGGAGTTGGTTGATCTCTCAAAGGATTATCAAAAGATTCTAACTGGAATTAATGTTCGGAAAGCCTGAAGTCCGGAATTAAGCTCGCGACTGGTGAAGGTTCAAATGACCTCAACAAGGCTGGAATGATTATTTGTGATATGCACGGTGGGACAAGTGGAGAAGGGGGGCAACAAAGACCCGATATCAGCTTGGATAATCACGAAGGGCGGACCCGGCAGGCTACCTAAGCTGGGGGAGCCATGGAGCAATCAGATGATCGAGGAAAATCACCAATTTTTTTTTAGTGTTAGTAAGAGAATGTTAGCAGTGAAGACCTAAATGCATGCTGGTGTGGGTTGCCTATCTAAAATGCAAGTTAGCACCAGAGGAAAATTCTAAAGGCCATACGAATAACTAAGAGATCGCAAACCCATCACGGTGTTTGGTAAAGGGGAACTCAGGGTTCACGGTCGCAAAATTATTCACCTCTGGTGGGGTCCTACGTTAGACATACCAGTAACGCTCAAGGTTGCATGAGTGTTCCGAACTTTGAAGCGCAACTTGTGCTTGGATATCTGCAAAACAACTTGAAGCACAAGATAAAATATAACAACCATATAAATAACAGAATTTTGAAAATTTCCAGGGGAATAAACGTCCACATCGATGGCCACTAGCTCCCAGTTAATGGCAACAGATATTGCCGCTAACCAAACACTGACGTCAACTGATCTGGACGTCTACCAGCCAGTGGATCAGGCCGAAAATATAGGTCATGGGAGTCCATGAGGACTCTCTCATCCTCCACCTCCATCTCTCCCTGCTCCTACTGCGAACCAGAGAGCTGGGAGATGAAGAAAAGCAGCGAGATGGCCTCCTCTTCGACCGGACGATCCACAGGCATGAACCCAGGAATTTTGAGTGAAGTTTCGGAGCACCTGAGCACCAGACTGGCCAACGGGGAGGTAAGCTTTGATCATTCTGCTTCTACTTGGGTTAAAAATGCCTCGAACACTTTTCTCACAACACCCCTCCCTCATGCAGGAAGTGCTTGCCTTCCCGAGCCAAGGCCAAGTGCGGGCCTTTTCTTGGCTCATGAATCTGATGAACGCCATCACGTTAGATATGCGAAGCTACATCGGCATGTGGAATTTGAATTTCATGGTGGTGCTGGCGAAGAATATGAAGGACATGTGGTGGGGATTTGATGCACTGGGGGCGCTAGTGGAGAGATGGCACACGCACACTTTTGTGTTCCAAGCGTTCGAGGCGAGTGTGCTGCTGGAGGAGGTGGAGCTTTTTCTGGGATGGAGGCGATGCCTGGAGTACGATGCAGTGACTCCTCTCCTCCCGTGGGAAGAGATTTTAGCAGACATCGTACAGGACAAGAAGAAGGTTTTGAGGATGACGAACAAGCACGGATCTTCCTGGACCGACTGACCTGGTGGCTGATCCAACATGCAAGGGAGATTGGCGGAGAGAGGGCGACCCGAGGACTGATGCTCTGCCTGGCTGGGGTCTTCCTATTCCCTACGAGCGACGACTTCATCCTTTATGAGCATGTGGGAATCCTGTCTCTGCTGTGACGCGGGCAATCACTTGCCCCTACAGTGCTGGCACACCTGTACAGTTCGCTCACCACAATGAGCCTAGGTGGACGCACATGCGGGAGCTTGTTTCTGTTTCAGGTATGGATGGAGACTCACTTGAAGTTTGATTTTGCTGACCAGCAACCTTCCCCCTCCAGAGTCTTCCTTCGGAGTTCGGTGTACTGCAGCAGGGCGTGGTATGAGCCAGAGAATGAGATCAAGTGCGTGACAGTGCATTTGAAGGGCAGAGATGCTTGGCGCGATCATTTAGCCTACCTGGTGATGGAGGACTTCATTGTGAGGCCACTTTTCATGAGGGCTATTGAGTTCAGAGCTCCGACCATGGAGGATAGAGATCTGTGGCTGATCGGGGCTGATCTGATGGTGGTTTACCAGACACATCGGTGCCATTGTCAGCTTGCATGAGGGCTATTGAGTTCAGAGCTCCGACCAGGGAGGATAGAGATCTGTGGCTGATCGGGGCTGATCTGATGGTGGTTTACCAGACACATCGGTGCCATTGTCAGCTTGCAATTCCACGGAGCATTCCAACTTCATCCAACTGCATGGACATGATTGTCACCGGGAGGAATGAGAAGCTAATGAAGAAGGCCATGAAGACTTGGGCAAGGTACATAGTGAGCAGGAAGGTGGGATTGGCGGTTCAGGAGAAACGGGAAGACATCTGGAAATATGAAGAATTCAACGACACTATTCGTCCCATTTCTTGTGATTTTTATATGACCTGCAGGGCAAAGTGACGTATTTTCCCGATTTCCAATAAGTGTAACACAAAGCTTAGATGAATAAGAGTGACGATTTGCATTGTGTTTTTTTATGGCTTGAATTGTGTGGAATTGAGCAATGGAGTGTCAATGGGCTTCAAATGTGTTCAATTAAGTGTGCTGGGAGGACTGAGTGCGGAAGTGTTGGCGTCCACATCGATGGCCGTCCACTACTGGTAGACGTCCACCGTCTGGTCGCCAACAAGCAGAGAGGGGTATTGATGTCCATATCGAGAGTCACCTAATTCAAACCTGGCGTCCAGACCTGGCCATTTACCAAACTTCGAAGTCTGACATTGAGGAGACTTTGGCGTCGACCCTCTGGACGCTAACGGTACGTCAGCGACCAAGGATTGACGGCAGGAAAAGGTAAATGGCCGGGCATTGACGTCAACTTTGAAAAACAGCTGTTACCAAACCGAGCGTCACCGGTGCCATTTTGCCTTCTCCCAAATGCCGGAGAACCCTTCATCTTCCTTTTCTCTCATCTTCTCCCTACATTCTCAAGCTTCATTCTTCTTTTACCTTCTTCTTTCATCTTCTTCAACCCAAGATGAGGACACGGGGTAAGCGGACCATCTTCTTCTAACCATGCATTCAGACTGTCTTTGCTCTTTTCCCACCAAGAAGATTCAAAGTTCCCAACAAATTGTCACATACATTCTTCTCAATTTGCATTACATCCAGGTTGTGCCGAATGAGTAGATTTGACCAATACGACAGCTCTCTAAAAAAAATACTTTGTTTCTTTCATCCTTCTAAATTCTTGATATCCTTCTTAAAGTTCTTTCTAAATCTGATATGACGAAGTTGAAGTTGTTGATTCCACAATGCAGCACTCGTTAACACTTCTGGACGCTTATGACATTCAGCCACGCCATCAAATTTGTGTTGAAACTCATGCATTCTCCATCTATGACTGATTGGCGAAAATCGTCGGTGCCCTAGATAACAGAATTTTTGACAATGGTGCAACCATTTTGAATTTGTATCATAATGATAGGATGGACATGCATGTTTTCCTTTGGTACTCCATCCTGATAAATTGGCAAATGCAGGAAAATCATTGATCGTCCATAGAAGGACAGCTCTCATTTAAAATTTTGTTTCTTTGAAGCATCATATGTTTTAATACCGTTGTCCCACAAATCTTTCAATTCTTCTATCAACGGTTGTAAATAGACATCGATATCATTTCCAAGACTTTTAGGACTTGGAATAAGTAATGACATCATCATAAACGTCTGCTTCATGCACATCAATGGCGGCAAATTATAAATACTATCATCACAGGCCATACACTATATCTGCTACTCCTCATCCCAAATGGATTGAACCCATCAGTCGCTAAGCCGAGTCTCACGTCGCGTACCTTTGCAGCAAAATCTGGATATTGATCATCGAAATGTCTCCATACTTTAGAGTCAGCAGGATGTCGCATAGTTCCATTTTCTGAGAGACTTCGGCCATCTTTGTGCCATGTCATCCACTTGACTATCTTAGAAGACATGAACATTTTTTGCAATCTATCCTTCACTGAAAATAACGCAATATTTTGTATGGCACCTGTTTGCGACGTCTCTTCTTCAGGCTACCTTGTTGTGTATTTTCTTTGTACCTAGGTGCATTACATATTGGACATCGATCCCTATGTTCATGTTCATTTCGAAACAAGACACGGTCATTCTGACAAGCATCTATCTTTTCATGACCTAACCCCAAATCTTTCATAATCTTCTTCACTTCATACCATGTTCGAGGTAAATTAGCTCCTTCTGGTAATACTTCTCTAAGCAACTTAAGAAACATTCTCATACAAGAAGTTGTCACTTTGTTCATGGTCTTAATGTGCAATAGTTTCAACAGAAATGTCAATTTTCAAAATTTAACACAACCAATTGATAATGGTGTTTCAGCATCTTCTAATAATTGATAAAAATCTCTTGCTTTCTCATTTGGTTCATGTTCCTCTTTTGTCCTCTCTTTTTCAGCCTCTTGTAACTCATATAACATTTCAATTGTCGTATCAATCTGATCTTCTATTTGTGCTTCATTAACAGGCGGGCTAACTTGTTGAACATCAACTAATGGTGCCTCTCCATGACATACCTGTAGACATGCCAATTTAGCTTCACATTGAGCAAATTTTATGTTACACTGCGATGCCTCAAAATGGCTCCTTTTAATTAATCTTTGGAGTGTTGATCCTATTTTCTTAAGATTATTTTAGTCTTCTCTTTGAAGGGTCTGTCGATCATAAACAATTAGCGTCCAGCTTAGTGGACGCCTCTTGGGTATTGATCCGCGGCTTTCATGTCGACGCAAAAAACCACTTGATTTCTGACACATGGTCTACTTTAATATGCGTCTTATTGCTTGGCCGCGAATTGAAAGTCAAAGTCTTACCTACCCGTTAAGTCGCAGCATTAAATGGGCCACGTTTCGAAATCATGACGTTTCTCAGAAAAGCGTCCACCTGTCTGGCCGCTATTATGAAATCAAACTTAGAATTTCGCACCGGTAAGGTGCAACATTTATGAGCCCATAACGGTCATCATGGCAAATCCTATAATCGCATCCGGAACGGATGCCGCTTTTTCTGAAAGTCAAATCAGGAGCAAATTCATCAGAGATATGATTTTTAACTTAGGAAATACGGCGTACGGACTAGACGTGGTTCATAGGCATGGTCGCGAGCTTCGCCGCCCTGAGCCAATCACATCAGTTTGACTTCCTTAATAGCGGCTTGTCAGGCAAATGCTTTTCATGATCAATAGGCGTCTACCTGTTTGGACGCGGTTTTTCCTATAAATACAGACTCGGGAGACCTTCATTGGGATCCATCCTCAACTACGGTAAAGCCCTGCCGAATTCCCCTCTCAACTCCCAAACTTCCGTGTGTCATCCGTCCGAGGCGAGAGTCTGACGAATTGAGGGGGCGTGATCCGGCGCTGGATTGTCACTCCCGCGTCTTCTTCCTCGCGTGGCGGAACGTCCGAGCGCTGAAGCGTGGTGGGAGGACCTCCGTCGGCTCCCTCCTTCACACTCTCTATCTCTCGTCATCGCCGGGCTACGCTGCCAATCCTCTTTCCTCACCCCTTTCATTTTTTACTTTCTTTAGGACATGCATTTCACACCCCCACACACATCTACATAGCATTTCGCACCCACCCAATCCTTAGGGGTTTAACACCACCTCCACGAGGTGTGTTAGCCTCCATTTTCATGTTTTACATACTCCTTCCCCATTTACATTTGTTGCACTACGTAGTCTAACTTCTCTTTCACTTGTTTCTTGTTTTCTTCCATTTTGCAAGGAAATTCAGAATCAAATCTTCCTCGTCGGCCGGCCGGCGTCGGAAGGAAGGAGAATCCACCACGAGGCTCCCGCTTTTCTGGTGTGAAAGGTAAGTACATCCACCCTTCCTTTTTACCTGTTTCCTTTGGCGCCCGCGTGCGCCTGGCGATCACACACATCCATCGTGCACACACGCACATTCTTCCATTCCCCTTGAATTCCGTTGTGGGACCGTGTTCTTTCCCGAACAAAGCGGGTGGAGGGAAAATCACCGTCTACATCTTGGCGATCACAGTGGGACACTTCGTCTTTTGATTCCAGTTTTCTCCAGTCGGCACCCACGCGTGCCTCTCCTTCGTACCCCACGTGGTACAATTTCCTCCTTTCCGTACCCCACGTGGTGCCATTTGGAGAGTCCCATCGCCATTACCAAAGTGTAGCTGTATTTACCTCCACTTCTCCTTACACTCATTACATTGGAATTATTATTGTTAATATATATATATATATATATATATATATATATATATATATATATATATATATATACCATCTTGTTCCCCACCCCGTGCACTTACTTTTACCTGATGGAATCATCTTGATTTGAGTTTTACTCCTCCCCCCATAATCATTAGACAGCATGCTAGTCTGATTTCCTGCATTTTTTACTGTTTTCGGGTGCCTTTTATGAGACGCATCCAGTACAGAGGACACTGTTATGCTCTTGCTTTGCGCGGCCGATAGACTGGACACTATTCTGTGACGAGTTCGGAGGTAGTCGCCTCGGTTCGTATAGCTTTCAGGAGCTGTCAGACCCGCGGCTGACAGAACGGATGCCTTTTACTGAACCGCGCCCACTGTACTAGATGCAATTCAGTCTGTCACAGAGCACGTTCTTCTGCCATCTGTTTCATATTTGCATTTTGCATTCCATTTCGGCCGAGGGACCTTCTTCCCTCCTCCCTTAGGATCCACACACCTTCTCGGTGAGGGCTATCTCCCCATTGGGCATTCCGTCTCATTAGGCTAGAGAATCCTCATCGGGACCTCCATAAGTCTCTGTACCTCGTGGATTCCCTCACGGTGGACCGAGTTGGTTGTACCATACCGGTGACCCGAGCTAGAAATCCCATTGCGTGTGAAGAAGTTGCTTAGAAAACCCCGGAGTTGTCATCTCACCCATTTTTAGGTCCACACCTATTTTGGAGAGACACACTATCATTAAAATCTACATTGGAACACATTGGAACTTTAAGTGGGTGTAATCATTTCCAAGTCTGTGATTTAAAAGCCATTAACTCCTCCTCTTAAACTTGTTTGAGTAGTTGGTTGTTAGTTGCTTATTAAATTACACAATGGGTCTTTAGAACACATGCATGCAGCTTCGTTTCGGTCGATCCCTTTCAATGGCCGAGTACGAGAACCATGAGAACATGTATGATGAGATGTATGATCCCGACCAGCAACTTCCTCAACCTCAAATCCAGGCTCACGCCGATCCATCCAGTCCACGCGTTGACGCGGTGGACACTCATGCTCCCCACGTCTCGCCAAGGTGAGACGCTGGGAATACCTCATCTCCATTTGATACGTCTCGGATTGTAGACATCCTCCGGAGCCTCCCAGCCCCTCAGCTCTAGGAGGTCCAGGCTGCCCTCAGGGAAAGTCTGTTCCCGATCCAGTTTATCCCTTCCACCCAAATGTGGGAATTCAGATCCAGTCCGCTCGTGACCTGACGGCCCGAGCTTCTCCTACCCCCTCGCTGGCCCATTCTATCATCCAGTCCCGTCCCAACAGTCCTATTGGGAGGCATATCCATATTCGGCCAAGCCCCGACGCGGCAAGGCCCGTTCACCAACCCTGAATCTCGGTTCAAGGTTCCGCACCCGCAGGCATCCCTCCCACGCACTGTCCCATTCAAATGGACGTCCCCCACCATCTTCCTCCAGGGGCACCTCCCAAATCTTCCACCAACAACTCACTCAAGCCCTTCTGGCAAAAGTGAGCAAACTGGAGCAAGAAATTAGAAGGGTGTCCGCACCCAAGGACTCTATTGACCTGGCACTCCCGTCTATGCCGGTCTTTCATCTTCCTCCCTCTGAGATGCCGGTCTACCGCCATTACAACAGCACTGGAAATCCCTTTGTTCATATCAAGGAATTCATGTATGAATCTTCTTTCTGGCAAGATGACAATCGCGCCCTTACTTTTCTATTCCGTCAGTCCTCGGACGGGCCTGCCCTCGAGTGGTTCTATTCTTTAGAACCTGCAGATGCTGAGGATTTCGAGGCAGTACAGAGGAAGTTTTTACAGAGGTATAGAGACAGGGTGGGCCCAATATTGTCAATTACTGATTTGATGGCCGAGAAAATGAAGACAGATGAGGATTTCACTCATTATGCTGATAGATGGAGGGGCCTGGCCAAAAGATTGAGGGATCCATTATCCGAGGCAAAGTAGGTCAAAATGATCACAACTAATGCCACGCCTCAGTTCAGACACATTCTGGCCATGAATAAGTTAACAACGATGGAAGAGCTGTATGAAAGGGCACGATACATTCAGACACAGTTGAAGGACTCCCCCATCATGGCCATGTTCGAGCCCAAAACTCGGACATTCAAGAAGGCCAGTGGTGCTTCAGTTAGTGGTCCCACGACTGAGGGGGTGATAAATAATAAGCAAGTGAGTGCGATGGGTAACCCCAATCCTTCCACCTATCGACCCAACACCAACACCCGACCTCCACAAGCCCAACAGCCCGCTCCCAGAACCAACAATCCACCATTGTTCAGAATGCCACCTCAGCAACCCCACCAACCCCATCAGCCCTCCAATTATCAGCAACCCCAGCGCCCACAATACCATCAACCTCCGCAATACCAACAACCTCAGCACCTACAACACCCTCAACCCCCACAAAACCAATACCGACAACCCACTCCTCCCCAATACCAGCCTCAACAGCCCCCTCCTGCACCTCCACAATACCACTAAGTCCCCCCACCTGGCCAGTACGAAGCCCAGTAGCCTAGACGTCCTCCCGGCCCAAGAATAACCCATTATCTTCCATTGCCGAAAACTTTGACGGATGTTTTCAATGCCCTCATGGCCGCCGGTGCACTCACTTTGCCTAGGGAAAGGCCCCAATGGCACCCTAATGCCGAAACCTCTCGGTATTGCGCGTTCTATCGAGCATCGGGCCACACTTTAGAGGCTTGCTTTCATTTCAAGGACTACATCTATAATCTAAATGACAGCGGGGGCATTGACTGGGTGGAGATGAGAAAGTACATCGCCGATATGAAGGCAAGAAGGCCGGCCGAGCAAGAACAGCAAGAACAGTAGCAGCAACAACAACAACAACCCTAGCAGCAACCCGGCATGGGCATTGTCCAAAACCCGCTCCCGGAGCACCCACCTCAGAATCAGCAAGTTAATGCTTTTAGAGCGTCTCCTCGGTACGAAACTTCCGGGAAGCCGACGGAAGCAGCTTCCACACACTCCTCCTCCTCCCAGTCCCCTTTCATCCTACCACCCTTCATCCGTACACCCACTCCCGACAACCCGCTGCCCTCTTTCCTACGTATCCCTACCCACTTCACACCATCTAGTCAACACACCAACCCGCCACTCATCCGCTAGTTCCCCGCCACTACAACACCTCCCTCCACCAACACGCATGCCCCCGCCCTACGCAACACCTCCACCATATCACCGCAATCAAACCCCACGTTCCCTCCTACCACCACAACCCCACAACTGCCATCAGTTAACCCACATATCCTCCGCACACCATCGACCGCCCCCAACATTAACCCCAACCATCGAGTCCCCTTTCTCCGTACCCCCACTCAACCTTCTGGTACAGCAACCATCCCATCACCAAGCCAAATGTCCTTTGACCAGCCGTCTACCTCCTCTTCATCGCCTACCCCATCGGCTTCAACAATGATACCAGGAGACAGCTCCGAGGCGACCATGGTGCTCCGGAGTGGGCGCATGTTCAATAGGGTGTTTCCCCAACAGCAAGAACAGACATTGGCGCACCAGGAAGAGGAAGAAGTTCAGCCAGAGGAGTCCGTCCCGGGAACGCAGTATGACCTATTGAAGCATTTGGATAAGACCCCGGCCAGAATCTCCATTCTAGAATTGATCAAGAGATCAGCAGTTCATCAGGAAGCCCTCATGCAGTATTTACATAAGGTGATGGTAAATGAGGACATGTCGGTGAGTCAGATTAGTGCCATTTTGACTCCCGCAAGCACCCGCCCAGCCATTGCATTCCACGAGGAAGAGATAGCACCAAGCGAGTCCCAGCGATGTGCCCTATGCCTCACAATTTATGTTAATGGCATATGTGTGGACCTTTGCTTGGTAGATTCCGGTGCATCGATCAACGTCGTGTCCCCTGACACACTACAACTTTGTGGGGTGCCGGCTCAAGCAATCCTACCCTCCGCCATTACAGTCACGGCCTACGATAACACCAGTAGGCCACCAAAAGGGGTTGTTACTCTGAGGGTCAGGCTGGGACCATCTTATAATGAAATGGACATTCATGTTCTGGACATGGACCCAAATTTCCGCATGATCCTGGGAAGGCCATTCATGAAGGCCCTTGGCGCCGTTATATCCACAGTTCATCAGTGTCTCAAATTTTTGTTTAATGGACGAATCGTCAAGGTGCCCAGTATGCCGATCATTGCAGAAGTGAATGCCATAACAGATGACTCGGTCCCCTCTATTTGGCCCAACAATCAGCCTTTAATGTCAATATTGGGTGTACCGAGCATGTATCCGGGTCCGAGTGGCCCGACCATCAATGCTGCTTGGAAGAACATAATCATCACTGAGAAAGGTTGGCACATCATGAAACAAATGGGATATCGGCCAGGCAAAGGTTTAGGAGTGCAGCTACAAGGCAGAACCAAAGCAGTAAAAGATTGCAAGAGGAGACCCAAGGCAGGGCTGGGATACAGGCCAGGCAAGACCAAGCAACAGCTTATGCAACCCCTCACATGGACCCTACATGAACACTTCAGAAGAGGCCCACTGCAGCCAGGAGATGAACAAACCTCAGTCATCACAGCGGGGCCCGTGCATCAGTTATCACAAGATGTGTACAAGACAGCAAACAACCCCAACCCACCCAAGCGGGCCAAAGTCGGCAAGTTTGAAACAAAATGGAATGGGTGGTTCGATATGATTGACATCGCCGCCTCCCTGGAGCACCTTTTTAGACTAACAGAGGCGGGACAACCAACAGCGACCAGTACCAACACACAAACAGTCGAAGAAAGCCAGGGCACCGAAGTAGTCCTGACAACCGCAAAGCTCAAGGCAGGCCCTGTCTCCTCAAATATCATACCCATACCAAAACCTACTCCGAGCACCACGCCCATTTCCACCCCATCTGTGGCGGAACGCCTCGTTCAAGCCCGTTAAACCACTAACGAACTTGATCCGAGTCCGCCTCCTGCGAATGGGCCGAAGCCTCGCAAGGGATATCATACACACGTCCGTGAAACACAAAGGAACACACCTGATCACATATATGATTCACCAACTCATATATAGTGTACAAGATTTACATAGCCAAATTTCAACAAAAGTACAAGAAAGTACAAGAGGCTAGGGCATACCCTAAAGTAAATTAGAACAACTGAAGAAAGAAACTACACTGCTGGGGGTGCTGATCCAACACCGCTACGACGCGGCTCCGAACTGGACGACTGTAACGAAACGTCCTCCTCGCCCTCACCTGTGGGGGGGTAGGGGTGAGCCTCTCTAGTCACTGGCTCAGTAGGGAACTCCCCCAACACTGAGCAAACCAAAACATAGGTACGGAAGCAGTAAACTGTGCTAGCAATTTATAGAACAATTAAGTAGGATATTAAAGCTGTAAATGTACTCACCGTTTGCCGACTACGTAAACCAACTGTAATAAATAAACGGCAAACCCAAACAGGTGTACGAGCTACAGTAGAGACCACCACACACGAGCCACGTGAACTGGTTCGCGACACCAGTGACTGACTCGAACAAACTAACACAGGTCTACCTCTCAGTCTCGCAGCCACGAACGAAAGGTCCTGCTACTGCTCCATGTGAAAAAGTCAAACAACTGTGGAGACCAACTAAACACCACTCCTGTGGACACACAACCGCAGGCCCATGCCTGGCACCTTTAGGGTCTCTGGCCGGAGCACCCTAGAGTGAGGCACTGGAAAAGGACTAGTCGGGGACCAGTGTCGACAACCGGTGTCCGTACCCCCAACTAAGAGAGCGCTACAAGTGACTAAAAACAAACACAAGAGTCACTGTCCCACTGTCGTCTTTCCCTTAGCCGGACGTACAACTCAAACAAAGGAGTGAGGGTGTCCAGGTCAAACGACACAGACCTCGACGGTACAGTAAAAGTACCGGGACAAAGCCCCGAGCTAACATCCTGGCTCATAGAGAACCTGGGGCACCCAACTAGAGAGGTAACCACGGTAGGCATCGTACTACTTGCCACGCACATAAAACCACGTGCACGTCACACACAAACCATGTGAAACATCACATAAACCTCAAGTAACAACTGTTCACAACACGTGAACACAACACTGTTGCGTGTACACCACGCAACTACGCAAAGAACCAGCTAGCTACACAACCGAAGTGCTAGCTTCTAGAACCATGCACTCTAAGAGTGCCACAAGTGCCAATGCATCGCACGGTATTACCAAATACATCGAATAATAACAACCAGAAAATCATATTACATAAATCATGCACATTTAGACCACTCGGATGTGGTCGCGACATGGGCTTGTGTCGCCTTCATAATGCGACAGCCCGATAGGTCGCCTTCAACACATTAACGCGACGCACAAACAAGTCGCGTTCACAACCTTAACGCAACGAGTCGGCCCGTCGCCACCTGATTGCGATAGGGGGATTCGTCGCCTTAACAGACGGAAACCCTAATCCGGGATCCCCTCCACGGATTACCAACCCACACCATATAAACCACCCTTAATTAGTGTTTTTCATGCTGTAATGGATTCCAAGGCATGATATCTATTGTGTAGAAAGCATTAAACTGATCACACCCTGCATTCCACGCGATTCTTGCCCTGGAAACGGGAGGAGTCACCCTACCTCGCGAAGAACACGCGATACCACACTCCCCCGGCGTTCCTCTCGCTCCACGCGAGCTTCCCACGGCACAAGCACGACGAAAACACAGATTTACACTAGAAATCGCCGCAGCTTCCCTTCCCCTGGCCGAGCAAAACTCACTGCAATTCTGTTCGGCTGGGGTTTCTTAAAAACACCCAGCAGTTTAGAACACGACATATCATCGCGTCACAACCTGGTCGCGACGGACCTAGGCGTCGCATTCCTGCATGCTGGTCTGCGCGCTACACATGGCGCACATGCAGACGACCAACGCCCCAAGGCGGCCACCAGAACGCGACGGTCACCTCGGTCGCATTTAGAACGCGACACTCCTCCCTGTCGCGATGACAGGCTGAGGACACGGAGGTGCTGCAGGCCCAGAGTATCGGCCCAATAGGTCCTTAAGACACGCACACGTACCACACACAAACCACATTGGCCTCACGATAGCCATCACAACCACTAAGCACAGGATCCACGAAGATCCGAAAGACGCGCGACATTACATTACTATCATCTAAAAAGAAATATTGACCTCGAAATTCATAACTCAAATACAAAAAGTTCCATCACACATATTTACAAGCACTATCATCTAAAAAGAAATGCAAAACCTTACTCAAATAAGTAAGGATACCCTTTAGCCATTTCCTCGGTTAATTCCCAGGTATCCTCACCACCCAACCTATTCTCCCATCTTACTTTGACCAATTCGATTTCTTTATTTCTCAGCTTCTTTATCTTACGGCCAGTAATCTGCACTGGATACTCTGGCATAGTCATATCTGGTCTTAAGTCACCACCTTGGTAACTGATTATCTGCGTTGGATCTTCAATACATTTTTTTAATATAGAAACATGGAAGATATCATGAACATCTGCAAAATCAGCTGGCAAATCAAGTCTATAAGTTGTTTATCCAATTCTTTCTAACACCTGAAAGGGTCCCACATATCTCGGACTCAACTTTCTAGTCTTTCCAAACCTCATAATACCCTTACTAGGGGAAACTCTCAGAAAAACAAAGTCTCCCACTTCAAACTGAAGTGGTCTTCTCCGATTATCGGCATAACTTTTTTGCCTGCTTTGAGCTGCCTGCAACTTTTCTTTAATGAGCTTCACTATTTCCGTGGTTTGCTGAATTAATTCAAGACCCTCCATTTGCCTTTCCCCCACTTCATGCTAGTTCAATGGGGTTCTACATGGCCTCCCATATAGAGCTTCATATGGTGTCATCCCAAGACTGGTATGATAACTATTGTTATAGGCAAACTCAACCATACTTAAATGATGCTCCCAGCTACCTCCCCAAGCTAAACAACAAGCTCGCAACATATCTTCAATTGTCTGGATAGTCCTTTCTATCTGACCATCTATCTGGGGATGATAAGCTGAGCTATATCACAACTTGGTGCCAATTACTCTCTGCAAGCTCCTCCAAAAACCAGAAGTAAATCTTGGATCTCTATCAGAAACAATAGTCTTCGGAATACCATGCAGTGGAACAATTCCATCAACATAAACTTTCGCTAATCTGTCCACTGTCCAAGACATACTTACTGTTACCAACCTGCATACTTTAGTTAATCTGTCAACAAATACCCATATTCCATTATGTCCTGAGGCTGACCTTGGCAAACCTGCTACAAAGTCCATAGCAATATCATCTCATTTCCACTGTGGAATGGGCAACGGTTGCAATAGACCTCCAGGCTTCTGATGCTCTGCCTTAATCTGTTGACAAATTGCACATCTTGCAACAAATTCTGCTATTTCCTTTTTCATATGAGGCCACCAAAAGTGCTTCTTCATATCTTGGTACATTTTAGTACTACCGGGGTGAATAGTGTACCTGGATTTATGGGCCTCTTCTAATACTTTTGCTTTACTTCTCTTTCTGCTGGCACAAATAACCTGCCTTTGAGAATGACCACACAGTTATCATCAATAGTAACTCCTTCCATCTTCACTATTTCAGCTAAATTCACATCTGCTTTTTGAGCCTCAACAATTTGCCAATACAGTGACGGCTCCACAGCACTACTAGTTAGTATTGTCCGTCGCTGACTACTTGGCACATACAGGGAGTTCTCTGCTATTTCTTCATATAATTTCCATTCCTTAATCATCGTTTGAAATATACTTTTCTGCTTAGAGCATCAGCCACCACATTGGCCTTACTCGGATGGTAAGCCAAACTAAAATCATAATCTTTTAAATACTCCACCCATCTACGCTGACGGAGATTCAAATCTTTCTGGGAAAAGATATATTTTAAACTTTTATGATCTGTAAAAATTTCAAATCTTTCACCATAAAGATAATGCCTCCACATCTTTAAGGCAAACACAACTGCTGCTAGCTCTAAATCATGAGTGGGGTAATTCTCTTCTGTGGCTTCAATTGCCTGGACGCATAAGCAATTACCTTACTATGCTGCATTAACACTGCGCCTAGCCCCCTTCTAGATGCATCTGTATATACAACAAAACCACCATTACCTGTTGGTAATGTCAACACAGGTGCCGTTGTAAGCCTCTTCTTTAATTCCATGAAACTTCTTTGACATTCACCAGACCATACAAATGGCACACCTTTTCTAGTCAGCCTAGTCATGGGTGCCGCAATCCTGGAAAAATCTTGAATGAAACGCCTATAATAGCCTGCTAATCCCAAAAAGCTTCTTATTTCAGTAATTGTCTTAGGCACTTCCCATTTCGTCACTGCTTCCACTTTACTTGGGTCAACTGCCACTCCCTCAGCTGATATGACATGACCCAAGAACTAAATTTCCTTTAACCAAAATTCACACTTACTGAATTTGGCAAACAACTGATTATCTCTTAATAATTGCAAGGCAAATCTTAAATGCGCTGCATGCTCCTCTTCAGATGCTGAGTAAATTAGAATATCATCTATAAAGACCACAATGAATTGGTCCAAATACGGATGAAAGATTCTATTCATCAGATCCATAAAAGCTGCAGGAGCATTGGTTAGCCCAAATGGCATAACCACAAACTCATAGTGACCATATCTGGTTCTAAATGTTGTTTTATCTATATCTTCCTCCTTAATCCTTAACTGATGGTACCTAGATCTCAAATCTATTTTAGAAAATACCTTTTCTGACTGCAACTGATCAAACAGATCATCTATTCTCGGTAACGGGTACTTATTCTTAATGGTCACATCATTCAACTTCCTGTAATCTATGCACAAGCGAAAATTGCCATCTTTCTTTTTCACAAATAACACCGGTGCTCCCCACGGGGAATGACTCGGTCTAATAAACCCTTTCTGTAATAATTCCTATAATTGATTTTTCAATTCTTTAAGCTCTGCTGGTGCCATCCGATATGGAGCTTTAGAGATCGGCATGGTACCTGGCAGCAACTCAATAGTAAAGTCCACCTCTCTGTGTGGAGCTAAACCAGGCAAATCTTCTGGAAAAACATCGGTAAATTCCTTAACCACGGGAACTGCCTCCACTGATTGACTAGCCTCTATCAAACTTACTGAAGCTAAATAAGCTACACATCCTGCATTTATCAACTTTCTAGCTCTAATTGCAGAAATTATAAATTTAGGAGTATAAAAAGGCATACCTTGATATTCAAACTCCACACCATTAGGATGACAAAACCTGATCCTTTTCTTTCTGCAATCTAACATTGCTCCATAGGTTTCAAGCCAATCCATTCTCAAAATAATATCATAATCTATCAATTGCAGGGCATATAACCCACCCGGCATCTGGTTCCTTCCAATCACAACAGGAGCTTCATCTATGTAGCTCGAAGTGAGCATAAACTCACCAGAAGGAACCTCCACTACCAACTCACAAGACTTTTCTTCCAAATGTTGAGTCATACAATTCAGGAATTCTTCGGAAATAAAAGAATGAGAGGCACCCGAATCAAATAAAACTCTTGCTGAATAATCATAAATAGGTATTGTACCTTCTATCATATTCGATGCCTCCGCTTGGGCACAGGTGATAGCCATAACCCGGCCTCTACCTCGCTGCTGCGGTACACCTCCACCACGACCTGCTAAAGACTGCTGGGGTTGCTGCTACTGCTGAACACCTCTACCATACCCATATTCTCTCGGATAAAGGCAATTGCGGATCAAATGCCCTGGCTGATTGCAATTATAACATCTGTAACCTGGTGGAATAGTAGGCTGTCTGGCAGTACTCTGTTGCGACTCTTCTGCCTCTGGCATATAACCACGCCCCTGCTGAAACTGTTGACGACCCCCTCTTCCTCTTCCTTTGCCCTTGAATACTTGCTTTAATTTCTGACCCCACTTACCAAAACCTGAAGAAGAAGGTCCTGCTGGAGCCTTTCCCCCACTAACTCCTGCTGCCTGCTGAGGTAGCCGAAAACTACTCGAACCTGACCCACTTGCTTGACGAGCCCGAATAGACCTCTCAAGAGTAGCTGCTCTCTGGGCTGCTTCCTCAACTGATCTACACATTAACGGTATTACCGCATTCTAAACTCTTCTCTCAAACCTCAAATAAAATATCCAATCATCATAGCATTATCCGATACTACATAAGGTGCATATCGGCTAAGTGCCATAAATCGCATCTGATATTCTAAAACTGAGGTATTACCTTGCTGAAGTGTCTGGAATTGCTCTCTTTTCGCCTGCTGCACTTGAAGTGGAAAGAATGTGTCATTAAATGCCTCAAGAAATTTCGGCCAGGTAATAACCTCCTCTGTCCTGCCTGCAAAAGTGGTCTGCTTCTTCAGACGCCACCACTGCTGCGTAAAGCCTCTCAATTGATATGTGGCTAGCACAACTTTATTCGCTGCTGGACACCTCATGGTCGTAAAGACCCTTTCAACCTCATGATCCAGTGCTCTGCTGTATCTGGATTCGGCCCTCCTGTATAAGTGGGTAGCTGCAACCTCAAAAACTTTTCAACTTGCATCACTAGCTCTTTTGCTGCCATTACTGGTGGTGGTACAGGTGCCACATAAGGTACCTCCACCCTAGGCGGTGGTGCAACAGGGGCCACAGGTACTTCAGCAACTAGTGGTACTACTGCTGGAGGTACCGGTGCCAGCTGATCCATCCTCATCCGAATATCAGTGAGGCTTTCCCAAATCCTCTCAATCATACGCTGAGTGGACTCTTCAGGGTCCTCTCCTCCACCACCCCAATCCCTTCTATCAGCCATCTCAAACTTCTGCACAAATAAAACACCATCCACAAACATAACAACAAATCATTAGAAACCAGGGACAACTACCAGCAGTGTACAAATGTAGAAATATGGCTATATAATTTCCCAGTTCCTTTATATTTACACGGACCTTGCTCTGATACCAACTGTGGCTGAACGCCTCGTTCAAGCCCGTTAAAGCACTAACGAACTTGATCCGAGTCCGCCTCCCGCGAACGGGCCGAAACCTCGCAAGGGATATCATACACACGTCCGTGAAACACAAAGGAACACACCTGATCACATATATGATTCACCAACTCATATATAGTGTACAAGATTTACATAGCCAAATTTCAACAAAAGTACAAGAAAGTACAAGAGCCTGGGGCATACCCCGAAGTAAATTAGAACAATTGAAGAAAGAAACTACACTGCTGGAGGTGCTGGTCCAACACCGCTACGACGCGGCTCCGAACTGGACGAGGGTAACGAAACGTCCTCCTCGCCCTCACCTGTGGGGGGTAGGGGTGAGCCTCTCTTGTCACTGGCTCAGTAGGGAACTCCCCCAACATCGAGCAAACCAAAACATAGGTACGGAAGCAGTAAACTGCGCTAGCAATTTATAGAACAATTAAGCAGGATATTAAAGCTGTAAATGTACTCACCGTTTGCCGACTACGTAAAGCAAATGTAATAAATAAATGGAAAATCCAAACAGGTGTACGAGCTACAGTAGAGACTGCCACACATGAGCCATGTGAACTGGTTCGCGACACCAGTGACTGACTCAGACAAACTAACACAGGTCTACCTCTCAGTCTCGCAGCCACGAACGAAAGGTCCAGCTGCTGCTCCACGTGAAAAAGTCAAACAACTGTGGAGACCAACTAAACACCACTCCTGCGGACACACAATCGCAGGCCCATGCCTGGCACCTTTAGGGTCTCTGGCCGGAGCACCCTAGAGTGAGGCACTGGAAAAGGACTAGTCGGGGACAGTGTCGACAACCGGTGTCTGTACCCCCAACTAAGAGCGCGCTACAAGTGACTAAAAACAAACACAAGAGTCAATGACCCATGTCGTCTTTCCCTCAGCCGGACATAAAACTCAAACAAAGGAGTGAGGGTGTCCATGTCAGACGACACAAACCTCGATGGTACAGCACAAGTACCAGGAGAAAGCTCTGAGCTAACAGCCTGGCTCACAGAGAACCTGGGGCACCCAACTAGAGAGGTAACCACGGTAGGCGTCGTACTACTTGCCACGCACACAAAACCACGTACACGTCACACACAAACCACGTGAAACATCACATAAACCTCAAGTAACAACTATCCACAACACGTGAACACAACATTGTTGCGTGTACACCACGCAACTACGCAAAGAACCAGCTAGCTACACAACCGAAGTGCTAGCTTCTAGAACCATGCACTCTCAGAGTGCACAAGTGCCAATGCACTGCACGGTATTACCAAATACATCGAATAATAACAACCGGATAATCATATTACAAAAATCATGCACATTCAAACCACTCGGCTGTGGTCGTGACATGGGCTTGTGTTGCCTTCATAACGCGACAGCCCGATAGGTCGCCTTCAACACATTAACGCGACGCAAAAACAAGTCGCGTTCACAACCTTAACGCGATGGGTCGGCCCATCGCCACCTGATCGCGACAGGGGGATCCGTCGTCTTAACAGACGGAAACCCTAATCCGGGATCCCCTCCACGGATTACCAACCCACACCATATAAACCACCCTTAATTAGTGTTTTTCATGCTTTAATGGATTCCTAGGCATGATATCTATTGTGTAGAAAGCATTAAACTGATCACACCCTTCATTCCACACGATTCTTGCTCTGGAAATGGGAGGAGTCACCCTACCTCACGAAGAACACGCGATACCACACTCCCCCGGTGTTCCTCTCGCTCCACGCGAGCTTCCCACGGCACAAGCATGCCGAAAACACAGATTTCCACTAGAAATCGCCGCAGCTTCCCTTCCCCTGGACGAGAAGAACTCACTGCAGTTCTGTCCAGCTGAGTTTCTTAAAAACACCCAGCGGTTTAGAACGCGACGTATCTTCGTGTCGCGACCTGGTCGCGACGAACCTAGGCATCGCCTTCCTGCATGCCGCTCTGCGCGCTACACGTGGCGCACATGTAGACGACCAACGCCCCAAGGCGGCCACCAGAACGCGACGGTCACCTCGGTCGCGTTTAGAACATGACACTCCTCCCTGTCGCGATGATAGGCTGAGGACACGGGGTGCTACAGGCCCAAACTATCGGCCCAATAGGTCCTTAAGACACGCACACGTACCACACACAAACCACATTGGCCTCACGATAGCCATCACAACCACTAAGCACAGGATCCACGAAGATCCGAAAGAAGATCCGAAAGACGCGCGACGTTACACCAGGCCCTGGGCATTACACCCATTTTTACTACATCTTCAGGCATCACGCCCATCTTAACTTTGTCTCCAGGCATCACGCCTTTGTCAGCTTCTACCCCGGGCATCGCGCCCACTTTCCTTCCTTCCCCAGGCATTACGTCTATGCCTACCTCTTCCATTGTCCCCTCCTTCTTTTCCCCAAGCATCGTGCCTTCCCGTTTGCAGGCCGTTGCGTTACCTCGGGTTCGATTGAGCATCCCTCGAGCGCCAACCCCCTACCTGGCAATTTTCGTACAGTCTCCCAAATAGGCACCCGTCTTGCCTCCCTTTCAAAACTATCCCGCTCCTCTTGAGCACATGCTTTCCTCCCAGCTTTCTCATCTGGTTGTTGCACCATGCTCCCTCTCCTCGCCGCACTCTGACTCCTCGTCTTCTAGGCTCATGTTTTCCTCCCAATTCTTCCGTCCAGCAGTCGCCCCCCGATTTCCCTCTCCCCGCTGTAAGCTCTTCCCGTCCGGTGGCCTTCCTCCCCCCCCCCCCCCCCCCTTCCCATTGGGCGGACCTTCTGACGTTCCTTTCTTCTGAAGCGATGCGTCCTCCCCCGTCCGCTTCGGCCCTGCGCCCACCATAGCCCCTCTTTCTTTGACTTTCCCCTGAGCGCTACTGCCTCCTTGCTCTCGAAAAGTGCTCTCAATCTCCCTCTCGTCTCCAAGGCATTTCGACCCCAGAGCAGGAACCTGCTTCCAGTCGCGTTCCCCGATTTCGCCTCTCGCGAGCCGTTGGCACTCCCGCCTCGTTCCCTCCTTTCGCACGTGCTAGCAAGGAGGAGGCCCCCAAGGTCATAGCACCGCAATGTCCAATCCCATTTTTTTCATTCGAGGAAACTTCTTTCCTCACCTCGGAGTGCGCCCCAGCCGACGGGCCACTCTCTTCTGGTCCTCTGACCAAGCCCCCGCCTCCTTCTGCTCAGAGGGCATTTTTAGCTTTCAATAATCCTCCCCCTTCGCAGGGGAATGTTATTGCTCCATCTTCCCCCTCGAGGAATCCCTCATTTACTGTTTTCCATAATTCCCCCACGTGGGACTCTGCTTTTACTGCTTTCCCTCCTGTGAATCCTTCTCTATCGACCCCCGCGCGGGAAGTCCTTCTACTGCTCTCAGTAATTCCCCCGTGCGGGATTCTGCTTTTGCTAATCCACCTGCTGTAAATTCCCCTCCATCTTCCCCCTCGCGGGACTCCTTTACTGCTTTAAATCCTTCTCCCCTCTCGCGGGATTCTTCATTTACTGCTTTTCCTTCTCCCTCACTTCCTGCGGTAGATTCCAATAGTTGTAGCTTGAGTCTAGGCGAGGATAGTGGCAAGTTAGGAATAGTGTCAGAGGGGAAGCCCAAGGGGAGAAGGGTTCCACACTGCTTCTTAGCAGATCTAGCCCGTAGATGCAAGGCGTGCTAAGTAGTCCCAGAATTCATAGAGAGCCTTTGCAGTTTCCGGATCTAGAATATGAGCAGTCAGTGTGCTTTATTAATGATGGGTTCGGAGTCTATGAGATCGTGGATGACGACGACCCAATTGAGGAGGGCGACGAAGAACTTGAGGATGAGGCTGACGCGTTCACAAGTGGATTGAAGAGATTTGACGAACCATCAGCTGCCATAGAGGAAGTCACCAAGGAAGTCAATCTGGGAACCAAGGAAGAACCTAGGACCGTCCTCATAAGCGGCAATTTGTCACCAGAAGAGGAGGAGGCAATTATTGAGGTTCTTAGAGAATATAAGAGCACATTCGCATGAAGCTATGAAGATATGCCAGGCTTGGACCCCGCACTAGTAGAACATCGTCTCACCCTTAAGCCGGGATCCATAGCCATCAAGCCGCGGTTGAGGCATTTCCACCCCCAGATGGCTCTGAAAATGAAAGATGAGGTCGACAAGCTCCACAGAGCCAGGTTTGTTAGAGTCGTACTTTACCCAAATTGGGTGGCGAACATCATCCCGGTCATGAAGAAGGATGGAAAAGTTAGAATTTGCATTGATTTCCGGGATCTTAACCGTGCATGTCCTAAGGATGACTTCCCATTGCCTCACTTGGATGTGCTCATAGACAATACGGCTGGGTTTGAGACCCTCTCCTTCATGGATGGCTTCTCAGGGTACAATCAGATAAAATTGGCTGAGGAAGACCAAGAAAAGACCTCATTCACTACACATTGGGGAACTTATTGTTACGTGGTCATGCCATTTGGGCTCAAGAATGCTAGAGCCACTTATCAAAGGGCTAAGATGGCAATCTTTCATGATATGATCCATGTTTTCATCGAGGTGTATGTGGACGACCCAGTGGTGAAGTCGAAGACATTGGCTGAGCATCCCGGGGTTCTATCTAAGGTGCTGTAAAGATCGAGAGAATATCAATTGAAGATGAACCCCAAGAAGTGCGTATTTGGTGTTTCATCGGGTAAGCTTCTAGGTTTTATCGTGAGCAATAGGGGCATCAAGATTGACCCCAACAAGGCGAAGGCGATAAGAGAAATGCCCCCTCCCAAGAATTTGAAAGAAGTTCGAGGATTGATCGGGAGGTTACAATTTATTCGCCGGTTCGTCTCCCAACATTCGCAGAGGTGTAGACCCTTCTATGACCTCACCAAGTCGGGAGTCAAATTATGTTGGGACGAGAAGTGTCAGGCGGCCTTTGATGGACTAAAAGATTATTTGGCTAATCCTCCTGTTCTGAGGCCGCCGACTCCAGGCAAACCTCTTATCCTTTATATGTCAGTCCTGGAAGACTCGGTGGGGGTTGTCCTTGCGCAAGTAGATGAAGAAGGCAAGCAGAGGGCAGCCTACTACCTGCCTAAGCTTCTCAACCCCTGCAAGTAGAGGTACACGGCAATGGAGAAAACCTGTGTCGCGCTCATGTGGGTCGTGCAGAAATTGAAGCACTACTTCCTTGCTCATGAAGTCCATCTCATCACCCATATGAATCCTATCAAATTCCTTCTTGAAAAATCTGTTCTTACTGATAGGCTAGCACGCTGGCAAAGCTTCCTGTCTCAGTTCGATATCACCTACATTTAGTAGAAATCAATCAAGGGCTATGTGATAGCAGAGCATCTCGCTCATCATCCTCTCCCTCAATTTGAACCAGTCCGTTCAGAGTTTCCGGATAAGGAACTAATGTCCCTTAGACAATCCGATCCTATGTGACAAAGGCGCAAAGCTCAAGGCAGGCCCTGTCTCCTCAAATATCATACCCATACCAGAACCTACTCCGGGTACCACGCCCATTTCCACCCCAGCCCTAGGCATTACACCTGTTTTTACTACATCTTCGGGCATCGCGCCCATCTTAACTTCGTCTCCAGGCATTGCGCCTTTGTCAGCTTCTACCCCGGGCATCGCGCCCACTTTCCTTCCTTCCCCAGGCATTACGCCTATGTCTACCTCTTCCATTGTCCCCTCCTTCTTTTCCCCAAGCATCGTGCCTTCCCGTTTGCATGCTGTTGCGTTACCTCGAGTTCGATTGAGCATCCCTGAGCGCCAACCCCCTACCTGAAAATTTCCATACACTCTCCCAAACAGGCACCCGTCTTGCCTCCCTTTCAAAACAATCCCGCTCCTCTTGAGCACATGCCTTCCTTCCAGCTTTCTCGTCTGGCTGTTGCACCGCGCTCCCTCTCCTCGCCGCACTCTGACTCCCCGTCTTCTAGGCTCATGTTTTCCTCCCAATTCTCCCATCCAGCAGTCGCGCCCCGATTTCCCTCTCCCCCGTTGTAAGCTCTTTCTTCCCGTCTGGTGGCCTTCCTTCGCCCACCCCCCCCCCCCTTCCCATTGGGCGGACCGCCTGACATTCCTTTCTTCTGAAGCGATGCATCCTCCCCCGTCCGCTTAGGCCCTGCACCCACCATAGCCCCTCTTTCTTTGACTCTCCCCTGAGCGCTACTGCCTCCTTGCTCTCGAAAAGGGCTCCCAATCTCCCTCTCATCTCCAAAGCATTGCGACCCCAGAGCAGGAACCCGCTTCAAGTCGCGTTCCCCAATTTCTCCTCTCGCGAGCCGTTGGCACTCCCGCCTCGTTCCCTCCTTTCGCACGTGCTAGCAAGGAGAGGCCCCCAAGGTCATAGCACCGTAATGTCCAATCCCATTTTTTCTTTCGAGGAAACTTCTTTCCTCACCTCGGAGCACGCCCCCGCCGACGGGCCACTCTCTTCCAGTCCTCTAACCAAGCCCCCGCCCCCTTCTGCGTAGAGGGCATTTTTAGCTTTCAATAATCCTCCCCCTTCGCAAATGTTACTGCTCCATCTTCCCCATCAAGGAATCCCTCCTTTACTATTTTCCATAATTCCCCCACGTGGGACTTTGCTTTTACTGCTTTCCCTCCTGTGAATCCTTCTCTATCTACCCCCGCGCCGGGAAGTCCTTCTACTGCTCTCAGTAATTCCCTCGCGTGGGATTCTGCTTTTGCTAATCCACCTGCTGTAAATTCCCCTCCATCTTCCCCCTCGCGGGACAACTTTACTGCTTTAAATCCTTCTCCCCCCTCTCGTTATTCTTCATTTACTGTTTTTCCTTCTCCCTCACTTCCTGTGGTAGATTCCAATAGTTGTAGCTTGAGTCTAGGCGAGGATAGTGGCAAGTTAGGAATAGTGTCAGAGGGGAAGCCCAAGGGGAGAAGGGTTCCACACCGCTTCTTAGCAGATCTAGCCCGTAGATGCAAGGTGTGCTTAGCAGTCCCAGAATTCATAGAGGAGCCTTTGCAGTTGTCGGATCTAGAATATGAGCAGTCAGTGTGCTTTAATAATGATGGGTTCAGAGTCTATGAGATCGGGGATGACGACGACCCAATTGAGGAGGGCGACGAAGAACTTGAGGATGAGGCTGACGCGTTCACAAGTGGATTGAAGAGATTTGACGAACCGTCAGCTGCCGTAGAGGAAGTCACCAAGGAAGTCAATCTAGGAAGCGAGGAAGAACCTAGGACGATCCTCATAAGTGGCAATTTGTCACCAGAAGAGGAGGAGGCAATTATTGAGGTTCTTAGACAATATAAGGACACGTTCGCATGGAGCTATGAAGATATGCCAGGCTTGGACCCCGCACTAGTAGAACATCGTCTCACCCTTAAGCCGGGATCCATAGCCATCAAGCAGCGGTTGAGGCATTTCCACCCCCAGATGGCTCTGAAAATGAAAGATGAGGTCGACAAGCTCCACAGAGCCAAGTTTGTTAGAGTCATACTTTACCCAAATTGGGTGGCGAACATCGTCCCGATCATGAAGAATGATGGAAAAGTTAGAATTTGCATTGATTTTTGGGATCTTAACCACGCGTGTCCTAAGGATGACTTCCCATTGCCTCACTTGGATGTGCTCATAGACAATACGGCTAGGTTTGAGACCCTCTCCTTCATGGATGGCTTCTCAGGGTACAATCAGATAAAATTGGCTGAGGAAGACCAAGAAAAGACATCATTCACTACACCTTGGGGAACTTATTGTTACATGGTCATGCCATTTGGGCTCAAGAATGCTGGAGCCACTTACCAAAGGGCTATGATGACAATCTTTCATGATATGATCCATGTTTTCATCGAGGTGTATGTGGACGACCTAGTGGTGAAGTCGAAGACATTGGCTGAGCATCTCGGGGTTCTATCTAAGGTGCTGCAAAGATCGAGAGAATATCAATTGAAGATGAACCCCAAGAAGTGCGTATTTGGTGTTTCATCGGGTAAGCTTCTAGGTTTTATCGTGAGCAAGAGGGGCATCGAGATTGACCCCAACAAGGCGAAGGCAATAAGAGAAATGCCCCCTCCCAAGAATTTGAAAGAAGTTCGAGGATTGATCGGGAGGTTGCAATTTATTCGCCAGTTCATCTCCCAACATTCGCAGAGGTGTAGACCCTTCTATGACCTCACCAAGTCGGGAGTCGAATTCTGTTGGGACGAGAAGTGTCAGGCGGCCTTTGATGGACTAAAAGATTATTTGGTTAATCCTCCTGTCATGACGCCGCCGACTCCAGGCAAACCTCTTATCCTTTATATGTCAGTCCTGGAAGACTCGGTGGGGGTTGTCCTTGCGCAAGTAGATGAAGAAGGCAAGGAGAGGGTAGCCTACTACCTGTCTAAGCTTCTCAACCCCTGCAAGTAGAGGTACACGGCAATGGAGAAAACCTATGTCGCGCTCATGTGGGTCGTGCAGAAATTGAAGCACTACTTCCTTGCTCAGAAAGTCCATCTCATCGCCCGTATGAATCCTATTAAATTCCTTCTTGAAAAATATGTTCTTACTAATAGGCTAGCACGTTGGCAAAGCTTCCTGTCTCAGTTCGACATCACCTACATTCAGCAGAAAACAATCAAGGGCTATGCGATAGCAGAGCATCTCGCTCATCATCCTCTCCCTCGATTTGATCCAGTCCGTTCAGAGTTTTCGGATGAGGAACTAATGTCCCTTAGACAATCCGATCCTATGTGACAAAGGCGCAAAGCTCAAGGCAGGCCTTGTCTCCTCAAATATCATTCCCATACCAGAACCTACTCCGGGTACCACGCCCATTAACACCCCAGCCCTGGGCATTACACCTGTTTTTACTACATTTTCGGGCATCGCTCCCATCTTAACTTCGTCTCCAGTCATCGCGCCTTTGTCAGCTTCTACCCCGGGCATCGCGCCCACTTTCCTTCCTTCCCCAGGCATTACGCCTATGTCTACCTCTTCCATTGTCCCCTCCTTCTTTTCCCCAAGCATCGTGCCTTCCCGTTTGCATGTCGTTGCATTACCTCGAGTTCAATTGAGCATCCCTTGAGTGCCAACCCCCTACCTGGCAAATCCATACACTCTCCCAAACAGGCACCCATCTTGCCTCCCTTTCAAAACAATCCCGCTCCTCTTGAGCACATGCTTTCCTCCCAGCTTTCTCGTCTGGCTGTTGCACCGCGCTCCCTCTCCTCGCCGCACTCTGACTCCCCGTCTTCTAGGCTCATGTTTTCCTCCCAATTCTCCCATCCAACAGTCGCGCCCCGATTTCCCTCTCCCCTGCTGTAAGCTCTTTCTTCCCGTCCAGTGGCCTTCCTCCCCCCCCCCCTTCCCATTGGGCGGACCCTGACGTTCCTTTCTTCTGAAGTGATGTGTCCTCCCCCGTCCGCTTGGGCCCAGCGCCCACCATAGCCCCTCTTTCTTTGACTCTCCCCTGAGCGCTACTGCCTCCTTGATCTCGAAAAGCGCTCCCAATCTCCCTCTCATCTCCAAAGCATTGCGACCCCAGAGCAGGAACCCGCTTCAAGTCGCGTTCCCCATTTCTCCTCTTGCGAGCCGTTGGCACTCCCGCCTCGTTCCCTCCTTTCGCACATGCTAGCAAGGAGAGGCCCCCAAGGTCATAGCACCGTAATGGCCAATCCCATTTTTTCTTTCGAGGAAACTTCTTTCCTCACCTCGGAGTGTGCCCCAGCTGACGGGCCACTCTCTTCCAGTCCTCTGACCAAGCCCCTGCCCCTTCTGCGTAGAGGGCATTTTTAGCTTTCAATAATCCTCCCCCTTCGTAGGGGAATGTTACTGCTCCATCTTCCCCCTCGAGGAATCCCTCCTTTACTGTTTTCCATAATTCCCCCATGTGGGACTTTGCTTTTACTACTTTCCCTCCTGTGAATCCTTCTCTATCGACCCCCGCGCCGGGAAGTCCTTCTACTGCTCTCAGTAATTCCCTCGCGCGGGATTCTGCTTTTGCTAATCCACCTGCTGTAAATTCCCCTCCATCTTCCCCCTCGCGGGACTCCTTTACTGCTTTAAATCCTTCTCCCCCCTCTCGGGATTCTTCATTTACTATTTTTCCTTCTCCCTCACTTCCTGTGGTAGATTCCAATAGTTGTAGCTTGAGTCTAGGCGAGGATAGTGGCAAGTTAGGAATAGTGTCAGAGGGGAAGCCCAAGTGGAGAAGGGTTCCACACCGCTTCTTAGCAAATCTAGCCTGTAGATGCAAGGCGTGCTTAGCAGTCCCAGAATTCATAGAGGGGACTTTGCAGTTGGCGAATCTAGAATATGAGCAGTCAGTGTGCTTTATTAATGATGGGTTCGGAGTCTATGAGATCGTGGATGACGACAACCTAATTGAGGAGGGCGACGAAGAACTTGAGGACGAGGCTGACGCGTTCACAAGTGGATTGAAGAGATTTGACAAACCGTCAGCTGCCGTAGAGGAAGTCACCAAGGAAGTCAATCTAGGAACCGAGGAAGAACCTAGGACCGTCCTCATAAGAGGCAATTTGTCACCAGAAGAGGAGGAGGCAATTATTGAGGTTCTTAGAGAATATAAGGACACGTTCGCATGGAGCTATGAAGATATGCCAAGCTTAGACCCCGCACTAGTAGAACATCGTCTCACCCTTAAGCTGGGATCCATAGCCATCAAGCAGCGGTTGAGGCGTTTCCACCCCCAGATGGCTCTAAAAATGAAAGATGAGGTCGACAAGCTCCAAAGAGCCAGGTTTGTTAGAGTCATACTTTACCCAAATTGGGTGGCAAACATCGTCCCGATCATGAAGAAGGATGGAAAAGTTAGAATTTGCATTGATTTTCGGGATCTTAAATGTGCGTGTCCTAAGGATGACTTCCCATTGCCTCACTTGGATATGCTCATAGACAATACGGCTAGGTTTGAGACCCTCTCCCTTATGGATGGCTTCTCAGAGTACAATCAGATAAAATTGGTTGAGGAAGACCAAGAAAAGACCTCATTCACTACACCTTGGGGAACTTATTGTTACGTGGTCATGCCATTTGGGCTCAAGAATGCTGCAGCCACTTACCAAAGGGCTATGATGGCAATCTTTCATGATATGATCCATGTTTTCATCGAGGTGTATGTGGACGACCTAGTGGTGAAGTCGAAGACATTGGCTGAGCATCCCGGGGTTCTATCTAAGGTGCTGCAAAGATCGAGAGAATATCAATTGAAGATGAACCCCAAGAAGTGCGTATTTAGTGTTTCGTTGGGTAAGCTTTTAGGTTTTATCGTGAGCAAGAGGGGCATCGAGATTGACCCCAACAAGGTGAAGGCGATAAGAGAAATGCCCCCTCCCAAGAATTTGAAAGAAGTTCGAGGATTGATCGGGAGGTTGCAATTTATTCGCCTGTTCGTCTCCCAACATTCGTAGAGGTGTAGACCCTTCTATGACCACACCAAGTCGGGAGTCGAATTCTGTTGGGACGAGAAGTGTCAGGCGGCCTTTGATGGACTAAAAGATTATTTGGCTAATCCTCCTATCCTGAGGCTGCTGACTCCAGGCAAACCTCTTATCCTTTATATGTCAGTCCTGGAAGACTCGGTGGGGGTTGTCCTTGCGCAAGTAGATGAAGAAGGCAAGGAGAGGGTAGCCTACTACCTGTCTAAGCTTCTCAACCCCTGCGAGTAAAGGTACACAGCAATGGAGAAAACCTGTGCCGCGCTCATGTGGGTCGTGCAGAAATTGAAGCACTACTTCCTTGCTCATGAAGTCCATCTCATCGCCCGTATGAATCCTATCAAATTCCTTCTTGAAAAATCTGTTCTTACTGATAGGCTAGCACGCTGGCAAAGCTTCCTGTCTCAGTTCGACATCACCTACATTCAGCAGAAATCAATCAAGGGCTATGCGATAGCAGAGCCTCTCGCTCATCATCCTCTCCCTCGATTTGATCCTGCCCGTTCAGAGTTTCCAGATGAGGAACTAATGTCCCTTAGACAATCCGATCCTATGTGGATGTTATTTTTTGACGGAGCTATGAATTCTCATGGAAAGGGTGTCGGAATTGTTCTCCTATCACCTGAGGGTGTCACCTTCCCGCGGGCCTACAAGCTAGAATTTTCGGCCACTAACAACATAGCCGAATATGAGGCTTTGATAGCTGGCCTTGAGTACGCCCATTTCTATAGTGTCACCCATTTGCGGATTGCAGGTGATAGTCAGCTAGTGTTGAGCCAAGTGCTCACCAAGTACAAAACTCGTGATCCTAAGCTCAAGCCTTACCAAGAACTTGCCCAGCCTTCGCCAAGCTATTTGTTAAGATCATTTTCGTCCATGTCCCTCGTCATCAAATCTTCTGGCAGACGCCCTTGCTACTGTTGGCGCAACTTTGGTCATGAATTATCATGGGGATTTCACTTCCGTTCTATATGAGCGCTGTCGGACCCCGGTCACTCGAGATCCTATGTTCATCTGGGCCAACAACAAAGCCTTAAGGGATGCAGAGAGAAGAAGCAAGACTGAAATCATGCTATTGGAGCTAGAAGAGGAATTGGATGACGAGGAAAAGCCGTGGTACTATGAAATAGCTCGATATTGCAGAAACCAGTCGTACCCTGAGGAAGCAACAGCAGAAGAAAAGAAAGCAATAAGGAGACTAGCCCAGAAGTATACTTTGGTTGGAAACGCGCTCTATAGAAGTGGATTCTCTGGAGTTTTGCTTAGATGCCTGAATGAAGATGAAGCTTTAAAGGTTGTTGAGGAGGCCCATTCGGGTGTCTGTGGTGGCCATGTGAATAGTCACATTACTGTCGGCCCACTCTAGAAGAGGACTGCTCTATCTTTGTCCGTCGGTGTGTCAAGTGCCAACTGCACGCCGACAAGATCCATTCTCCATCCTCTTCACTTCACTGAATATCCCCCCCATGGCCTTTCGTTATGTGGGCTTTCGACATCATTGGACCCCTCGGTGACCCCAACTCCAAGAACAAGGTCAAATCATACATCCTTACAGTAACAGAGTACTTCACCAAGTGGGCGGAAGCCGAAGCGTACGCGGAAGTCAAGGCAACAACTGTTTGTAAATTTATCATGAAGAACATCATCACCAGGTTTGGCATTCCAGACACCATCGTCACCGACAACGGGCCTCAATTCATCTCTCAAGAATTGCGCGACCTCTGCGGCAGGTATAAAATTGCATTGCATCATTCATCTCCATACTATCCGCAAGGCAATGGCCAGGTAGAGGCCACTAATAAGACCTTGATTAAAATTGTTAAGAAAACATGTGAGGCTAACAATTCTCAGACTGGCCAGAAAAGCTTACAGAAGCTCTATGGGCCTACCTCACTTCAATCCGTACTCCCACTGGGCAAACGCCATTTGCACTCACTTACGGGATGGAGGCAGTGGTACCATATGAGATTCTCATCCCCTCGTTAAGGATCCAGTGGACAAGGACTTGTCAATTGATAAGCGGCGCGAATCGCTCCTAGCACAGTTGGAACTCCTAGACGAGAAGCGTCTGGTCACCGCAGAACACGCAAGAGCATACCAAAATAGACTTGCACGTTTTCATCAAAAGAAGGTCATTGAGAGAAAATTTAAGGTCGGTGAAATGGTTGTCAAAAGAATTTTTGTAAAACCTGGAGGTCCTCGGTCAAAACATCAACCAAACTGGGAAGGGCCGTACGTAATCAAAGAGATAGGTCCAGGCAACACGTATAGGCTGGTCAACACAGAGGGTGAGGAGCTCTCTTACCCCTGGAACGGGCTGTATCTTAAAAAATACAACCCTTAGTTAGGTGTTTGGGTTCATGCGGCACAAGGACTCTGATATGAAAGAGACACCATTATAAATTTACTGATAATTCTTGGTGGGCTAGCCAGAGGTGTCGACACCCACACACAAACACGCCCACCCTTGGAAGCTAGAAGCACAGAATTTGAGAGAGATCGCTGCCAAGCCAAGGCCCTAAGGCCTCACTCGTTTCTCTCCCCCTTTGGTCTGCCAGTAGAGAAGGAAATTTGGGGGACTAATCTCGCAAATATATCCCAAGCTCAGAAAGGTGTAAGCCAGGGCACAAAAAGGGGAAAAGAAAAAAAAAAAGAGAGAGGCTAATGTCAAAATCCGAAAATGCCAAGCAAATCAGTTGAAAAGCACGTCAAGAGTGGCAAAGTCCCCGCAGGGATCCAAATGGACCTGGACGTAAGCGTGCAGCACGTCAAGAGTGGCAAAGTCCCTGCAGGGATCCAAATGGACCTGGACGTAAGCGTGTTAAACCCCAAAGTCCAGAAAAGGCTGAAACCCACTGAATCTGAGATAAAGAAGCGAGTATTGCCCTTAAATTTCTGGAACTATTGTCAGACTTCCTAAAAGATCTCTTCCCCTCCTCCTCAGGTATGTCTTAGGGTCAAGGCAAGGCAATAATCAATTGAGGAAGACGTAAGTCGAAGGTAACCTCGAGTGAAGGCACCAATCAAGCACGTCTAACCTCTGGCTAGCACTCTCAAGGACAACTAGTGGATTCCTGATGACCATCAAGTAATTAAAGAGTCCAGATACCGCGTGTTATCCAATCTGAGTAGATCCCCTTCAATCCCCGCGTCTTCTTAGAAGGGACCACGCCAGGTTGTGGCGTGTATAAAAAAAATCAAAAAAATCAGATATTTCAAAATCCAAAAAATCAGATATTTCAAAATCTAAAAAAATCAGATATTTCGAAATCTAAAAAAAATTAGATATTTCGAAATCTAAAAAAAATCAGATATTTTGAAATCAAAAAATCAAATATTTGAAAACCTCTAAAGAAATCCTTTTACTTAAAATATGCACATTCACCCTTGTAGATTCTGACTAACTTCTGCCCGCTTGTATATTATGTACATTTGTCTCTTGAAGCATATATCTCTTGCATACTCTCATTCTTCTTATCTCATGCCTTATTTGAGTAAAGGCTCAGCCCCTTGACAAAATCATGAAGACAAAACGCTACTCGTACGCAAGGGGCTGAGCGAGAACAGATATCTAACTTGTTTGTTCGAATGCACCTCAGGTACCGCACAAGGAAAAGACGAAGGAAAGAACGCGCACATATATACAACCAAAAGGGGGCCAACCCTGAGTACATCATCATGGGATGCCCAAAAGGGCATACATCGTCAGAAAAAGGTAAAAAGTACTCATCATAATAGTGGCCTAACACTCGCCACCTCCCTCTGCAGGATAGTCACTCTCACCTCCACCCTCTGTCGGTCGCTGCCGTCGGCTACTCTCCACCTCACCTTCGTCCACTTCAACCACGGGCGAAGCCGGAGGCCCCATGGGGGCACGCGAACTAGTAGACCTTGAGCAGCGGCAGCCTCCTGGACATTCCTCTCATATTGAGAAGGCGCCACGAAGTAGCTCTCAGTAAAAAGGCTACCTCGCCCCTGCTGCCTCGCACGCTCACATCCCCGCTGGTATCGGTCCTCCGCCGCCTTTAGCAGGCGATCAGAAGCAAGCAAGCTCGCGTGCGGGTAGGTCCACGCCCTGCTGGGTCACCTGCGACCGAAGCTCCGACAACTGTTGGGACGCCTCGGTCAGCTCGGCACGGGTGTCCGTCTCTCGTATGAGAGCGTCTTAGAGCTCGCTAGACTACAAAAAACAAGCGCAAGTAAGTGTAAACCATAGTCCAATCCAAGTATATTCTATTAAGGTACTTACCCGTGCAGCAAGGTCGCGCTCCGCCTCCTCCGCTCGAGCCTCTGCCGCCGCCAGCCGTGCCCGAAGGGGAGCCACCTCGGGGTCGGGAAATGCTCTGGCTCGAAGAAGCGCCCGCAGTGTTAGCACACTCTGCAGTCATACGGGCAGCACACTGTACATCCCGAACCAGATTAGCACATGGTAAGGAAAACCACAAAGGTACGATTCCCTAAACTCACCAGTGTCTCGAGGTCCGCATGTGCCTCGGCCAGCTGAGCCTCCGTACTCGCCAACTGGGCACGGAGCTGATCGATCACCTCGTCACGGGCATCCTGTACATGCATCCATTTGTTAGAACATCGTGCATACTTTGTGAATAAAATTCAAGTTAAAATGCATACCCTGGCAGGCCTCATGTAGTCTCGGTCCCCGTACTCCTCCTGGAAGTGGCGGAGGCAGGCAAGGCTATCGGCCGCATCATACTCTACGAGCTGGCCACCCTGTTGCCAGTCCACGTACTGGTCAGGGAACCGAAGACGCCAGTCGACCGTCCTTGCCTTCCCCGATGTCTTCCGGCCGATTCTCTGAGGCTCCTCCACCTCGAGCCAAGCCTAGTGTAGGCCTAGGGTCCGAGCAACCAACCGTAAGTGGAGCGGCTCAATCTCGTTTAGGCAATGGACCCACAGGTCCCGCCTAAACCGAGGATGGCCACTCTCCACCCATGGCTGGCCCTCGTCCCCCATGCCTGCGTAAGGTTCCCACACAACCTGCATGTGCATTAAGATTAGTCACATGTTCATTTTTCATGTCAAATGCATGAGCTAAAGCAAAAGGCAAGTGTGGGCCGTACCAAAGCGGTGGGAGGTCTCGGATCATCTGGCGGAGGACGTCAAGCTGAAGCCATAGGTGGTTGTGCCCACCACCAATAGCCACCTACGCGCAAGGGTACCGCGTCCGGTCGTACCTACGTCGCCCTGCCCAGGGGAAGGTAGTAATAACTCCACACCTGCACACACTCGCCCATTAGCATTCATTAAACAATTGCAGGAAATTCAAATGCACAATTAAAAGTGGAATTAAACCTTTAAGCTCGCCCCTGTAGAAAGGGCGCAAAGCCGCCCACGGTGGTCTCCCTCCCGGTGCCGGCAGAAAGGTCACAATGATTTTGATATAATATTTTGTGCTTGAGTCTAGGTTGTGTCATCTAGACAACATTGATCAAATCTAATGATTTTAACCTAACTCACTTGAATAACTCTCTTGTGGATTATCATGTTTCTAAAATGGTTTGATAAGTAAGAAGATTTTTGAACTTAATGTTTTACATTAACCATTGGCCTTAAATAATCATTGACCTTGATTGTTAAAAATATATCCAAAAACAAAAAACAAAAAAGGAGAAAAGCTACCTATTTCAAACACTCAAAAGTTCATAAAAAATATGTGAAATGGGACAAAGGCAGAGCAATGATGAGCATCACTGAGTAACCGGGGACATAGGCATCACAAATGTTTGTCTTCGCGTCAAAAAGTCCTCTCATTATCTCTACACAATAGTATGATGGTTACTTACACTGAGTAACTAGGGGTACGGACATCCCAAATGTCTACCTTCACGTCAAAAGGTGACAGTGATCATAATTACTACTTTTCCCACATTAACTTGACACAGACAAAATTCAATGCAAGAAATAGAGTGTAGCCTCCATGTTTTTACATTAAAGGCAATGTGTTGTTTATTGTTCATCGCTCATGTAGACATTACTTTCAAGTACCATCTAAACATCATCCACAAAGGAATATGCTTTTCTACAACGGTTTTATCCAAAGGGGTTATTTTATGTTCATATCTTCTTGAACGGTGTTTTCTAAATGCCGTAAATTAAGATTCCCGGAATATTATAACTTCACCATTGTCGATACTTGACATGTCCTAATTATTTGTGGGTATGTTATTTTATAATGTGTATTTACCTATTTTCATCTTATATACACATTGGACACTCATTGCCTTGAAAAATCCTGTCAAAATACATTACTGGCGCACTTTCTGCAAGTGCCTGTCGACAGGGCACTGTTCACCTGTCGACAGCCGGCGGTAGACCTGTTTTGGAAGCCCAACGGGCGGCCGTCTAGGGCAGATTTCGTGGGTCCCAGTCTTTTCAAATCCCTTCCCACTTTCTTTAAAAGGAACACACGACCCTTTCCTCCCTTTTCCACTTCCAAAACCTCCCTCCTCCTTCCATCTTCACACAAACCCTCCTTCTCCAGGGCGCAAAGCAGAGTCTCCCTCTTCGGGTGTTACCTCCTGCTCGTGCTTTCTTCCACCTTTCACATCCCTCTCTACTCGAACATCCCTCTTTCTGATGGCTCCCAAGAGCAAGAAGCTTGTCTCCCGTCGTCGTCCTCGTTCTCCCCAAGCAGGCGAGGGTTCCAGGGCTCACACCGAGCGCTGGACGAAGCATCGGGATGATCGGCTGCCAGAACTCGTCATTCCTTCAGATCTGTAGCTTCTCAATGTTCATGGCACCTTCACCAAGTTCGTGCAGCCCAGATATGTTGATTTCAGATCTCTGGACGACATGTTTCCCGGGTTGCTGCCACTTTTTGATACCCAAAGGTGGTCTCCCTTCTGCTATTCTCACACGCGGTACTCTCCCACCGCTATGACGGAGTTCTACAACAATCTCCGGGAAACCGCTCATGGTGATCCTTACCCAAGGTGAAAGGCACCCCATTTCTGATCACTCCTAATCTTTTCTCTATTGCACTTCAAATTCCAAATACTGGCCTTGATATCATGCAACATCACCCATTGGCATCTGAGTACTATACACTCATCACTGGGCAGTCATACGATTCATCTAAAAATCGTGTGCAACTGAATGCCAACTCCTTCTCTCCTCTTCATTGTCTCATCCACCATATCTTTACCACAATCATCGTTCCCAAGGATGGTAGTCGGGAACTTGTGACTGCCATTCACAAATCCCTCTTTCACGCCTTTCTTAAATGTGAACAAGTCAACCTCTCACTCCTTTTACTCTCTCACATCTGGGTATGCCTTCGCAATTCCAATAGGTCTATGCCTTATGCATGTCCAATCACTTCTCTTCTTTTGTTTCTTGGCATCCAAATCTCCAAAGAAGAGATGACAAACCTCAAGTCTCGTAGCTCCTTTGATCTCACTACTGCTTACAGGATGGACTACAAAATGGTTGATGGGGTTGTGTCACGAGAACTCAAGGGTAAGGGACCGGCAATTGCTGAGGAAGATAACGAAGATGACATTGCTGAGGATGGTGAGGATGCTAATGAAGACTCCCAGTCTGAGCCAATAGATGCTCCGGGAGATGAAGATGAAGATGCTGCTGATGACCAAGCGCCTGCTGAGCTATCTCTTCGAGATTTCATCACTGCTCAAATGGCACAGATGCAACTTCAAATGAGCACAGGCTTTGAGCACCTGAATGAACGATTGGACACTGTTGATACAAGCATTGAAGCACTAGCTGATACTCAAGTCTAGCTTCAGCTCAGGCTTACTAGACTCTCCACAGAGATTCAGGAGATTCGTCAGGCCTCTGCACCGCCTGGCAATGATGCTGCTTAGAGAGTTTAGGTGTCTACTGTGTTTGGGTCATGGTCATGGTCTTGTTCTTGATGTACTAGTTTGCTTTCATGGTAATGTTATTCTTCCCTACATTTCCTTTTGTCACGTTGTCACTACCTTTTGTAACTGTGTGTAATGCTTGACAATTCAATGAAAATCACAGTTATTTGCTCTATTCATGTGTGCATGACGTGTCTTTTTGGATGTTGTCAGAAGGGGGAGAAACAACAATGTGCATTAATTGAAATTTTGTCATCATCAAAAAGGGGGAGAATGTTGGGTTTACATGGATTCATAATTGAGATGTTTGTTTTTTATGATGAGCAATCAATGAGCATTTCATGCACAATACAATTTCATGTGATATGTATGTGTGAAACATGATAAGAATGACAAGTCAAGCAAATGTTAATCAAGAATCACATGTTTAATTTGATTATCTAAATGTTCACATTATCTCACTAACAATGTTCTTAAATGTAAGTGAGATTGCATGCAAGACAATGTACCAAAACAAGAGCAAAAAGATCAAGAAAAGCACAAAAGACAAGTACCTGTCGATAGCCCCCAAGATGCCTGTCGACAGCCCTGCACAGACAGATCTTATAGGGTACTGGCAAGGTGTACCTGTCGACAGCCCCACTAATGCCTATCGACAGATCTGCACAGACAGAACACATAGGCTCCTGGCAAAGTGTGCCTGTCGATAGACTCAAATCACCTGTCGACAGATCCACACAGGGAATTGTCTCCTGGAATGCCAGCCTTCTGCCTTTTGCAAATCTGTCTACATCTGTCGACAGATGAAATTCTTGCTGTCGACAGACGAAGGGAAAATCTCAATACGAGATCTCCCTATGTTTTCGACTTGGTTGTTTCCTTTTACCACGACTCTCCATACTTGAACACCCATATAAAAGGAACTCTTTGGAGTTATTTTCGTACAGAAGCAGCCACAACTCAAAACCTAAGCAAAGTCTCAAGAGAGAAGATCTTTCTGCTGCTCTGCTTCAACCGTTCGTCCAAGCAACCAAAGAGACATCTTCTGAACGGGATTAAAGCCAGATTGTCCATCCTTCAAGCTTCTCCATCAACTGATACCTGTCAAGACGAAGCTTGAAGCACATAGGGACGATCATCTGAAGAGTTCCACATCAGGATTTGAAATATTAACTCTGAACTCTTCTTTATCTCTGTTTTTCATATCTGTGTGTGTGTGTTGTTGAGTCAAGCGTCCTTGTGCTTGATTCACGTTTATCACGTTGTTCTGATCGTGGTTTACATCAGACTACGTGAGTGTGTGTGTGTGTTGTAGCGAGTGAACTTGCTAATAAGCAGTCTTTTTACGTGTGTGTGTGGACGGTGGACGAAGGATACACAAGTTGTGTACTCCGAACCACCTTAAATCATCGTGTCTATGGTTTGAACGTTTCACGCTAGATGTTTGGTAGGCACATTGATCTTTCACACGCTAGATAAATTGCTATTCTATCTACTTACAACTAACACACATCTCAGTTTGATTTCAACTCTATTTGAAATATCAAGAGTCTGTGTTTCCACTGAAAAGAAGGTTATTATATTTTTAATTGATAGTAATCTATTCAACCCCCCTTCTAGATTACCATATTGTATAATTCCGCACATCTTTCAGGAAGCAAAGCAACACTCTCAAGGCTACAGAAGAGACATCTAGTGAAGAATCAGATGACAATAAGGGCATGGGAAGCAGTGAAGATGAAGAAGCTTTCCTCTCCAGAAGACTGCAAAGAATACTAGCTAAGAAGAAATACCAGTCTGAAAGGAGATATTTTAAGAAAGGAAAAGACTTCAAGAAACCAGAAGTCGGTGATTCAAAGAAAGTTGAACCTATCTATTATGAGTGCAAGAAGCCTGGACACATCAAGGCCGAGTGTCCAAAGCTGAAAAAGACTGAATTCAGAAAGAAAGACAACTCTAGAAAATTCAAAAAATATAAGAAGAAAGCCATGGCAGCACCATGGGACAACGACAGCGACTCAGACAGTGAGTTAAGCTCGAGTGAAGAAGAAGAAAAAGTCAACCTGGCATTCATGGTCACCATCGAGGATAAGGTAACCTCTGACTCATCATTCAACTCTTGCAACGAATCTGATTCTGATAGTTTAGATGATGCGTTTAATGAGTTGTATAGTAAATATAAAGATGTATGCAAACTATTAAAAATAAGTAAGAAAAATCATGCTTGTATAGAAATTACTAACTCAGATTTAAAATCTGAAAATGAACAGTTAGAAAAATAAGTTTTTGAACTAAAAAGAAGGAATTAATTATTATGTGAAGATTTAAAAGTAAAAATGATCAAAAGCTAATCTGGAAAGGCAGGAAACTGTAAGTAAGCTAAAACAGGAAATTAACACATTAACAAAAGAAAATGAATATTTATCTAGTACATTAGAAAATTTTACTAATGGTAAATCCACATTAATACTAAAATGAGCTAGAAGATCAGGGAAAAAGAAGTATGGCTTAGGATACACCCCTCCTGATAATGAGGAAACAATAGTGCATCCTAAAATATATCCAACACCTAAGTTTGTAGCCGAACAAGACACTGCATACAAGCCTAACTTTAAATATATTCAAACTAAAAAAATAAGTAAAACATCTTGTTGTAGCCACTGTAACAAACTAGGTCATATTAAAATAACATGTCCAGCTAAACACATAAAATGAATAATTAAAAGAAAAATGAGGAAACTAACCATCAAGGACCCAAAAAAACTTGGGTACCTAAAGTTTAGTGTTTTCATTACAGGGAAGCCTTCGAGCATCTAAGTGGTACCTAGACAGCGGGTGCTCAAAGCACATGACAGGGAATAGAAAGCTGTTCTCCCACCTTGAATCTGAAGAAGGCACAATAACATATGGCAACAATGGAAAAGGGACAGTAATTGGCTGCGAATCAGTTGGCAGTCAAGGCAGAACTCTCATAGAGGATGTTCTATGCGTGAAAGGACTCAAGCATAATCTAATCAGTATTAGCCAACTGTGCGACAAAGGCCATCAAATAAAGTTTCAAGAGTCAAGATGCAGTATCATGAAAGATGGTGTAACAGTACTTGAAGCCTGCAGAGAGAAGAATCTCTATGTACTTCATTTGGAAGAATTAAAGATCAGAATGTGTGCCTTGCAGCAAGCAAACATCATTCAGTTGAGTTGTGGCACAGAAGATTGGGCCACTGCAGCTTGGATGGAATCAGAAAGATAATCAAAAGAAATCTAGTGGAAGGACTGCCCAAAGTAAGCACAAGAATGGATGGCATATGTGTACCGTGTGCAAAAGGAAAGCACACTAAATCATCTTTCAAGTCAAAGACAGTTGTAACAACTTCAAAACCATTGGAACTGTTACATATGGATCTATTTGGGCCAATGAGAACTACTAGCCTTGGAGGAAAGAACTTTGGATTCGTAATAGTGGATGACTATTCAAGATTCACATGGGTATCATTCTTGGAACACAAAGATGACACTTTCGATAGCTTTATTAGCTTCAGTAAGAAAGTTCAGAAGGATAAGAAATGCAGCATAATTGGTATTCGATCAGATCATGGTGGAGAGTTTCAGAATGAAAGATTTGCTAAGTTCTGTGATGATCAAGGAATAGAGCACAATTTCTCAGCAACAAGGACACCACAGCAAAATGGAGTTGCTGAGAGAAAGAACAGAACTTTATTGGACATAGCCAGAACTATGCTATCGGAATACAACCTACCAAGGTACTTCTGGGCCGAAGCCATCAACACAGCTTGCTACATAATCAACAGAGTAATGATCAGACCAATCTTGAAGAAGACAGCATACGAGTTATTTAAGCAGAAGAAACCAAAGATCGATCATTTCAGAACCTTCGGATGTCCTTGCTTCATCCATAAGAACGGCAAAAGGGATATTGGTAAGCTAGACTCCAAATCCGATGAAGGTATATTTATAGGGTATGCTTCTAAACCCAAAGGCTATAGAGTATTTAATAAACAAAGTTTATTAATTGAGCAAATTGTACATGTTATTCTTGATGAAACTAACCCTTCCCTGATAAAGGAAGTAGATAGTGATAATGATGATGCAGATGACTTGTCCAAGAAATTAAAGGATACATCCATCGAGGACAAGGAAGATCCACCCTTGGAAGAACTACAACAAAGAGAAATATTCTATAATGATCTTCCAAAGGAATGGAGATACAAAAATGATCACTTGTTGGATAACATCATTGGGGATCCATCGGTTGGGGTAAGAACTAGAGGTAACGTAATTCCCTGTGATTACTTAGCTTTTGTATCGCAAATAGAGCCTAAGACAGTCAATGAAGCACTGTCTAATGAATCTTGGATATTAGCCATGCAAGATGAACTTAGTCAGTTCAAGAGAAACCAAGTGTGGTCCCTTGTTTCGAGACCATCAGATCATCCTGTGATTGGCACCAAATGGGTGTTCAAGAACAAATTCGATGAAGCTATTATGATCACAAGAAACAAGGCCAGACTGGTAGCTCAAGGCTATTTCCAAGAGGAAGGCATAGATTTCCATGAAACCTATGCGCCAGTAGCTAGACTTGAGGCAATTAGGATTTTACTTACTTTTGCATCTGCATTGGGTTTGAAACTTTTTCAAATGGATGTAAAATCTGCATTTCTAAATGGATATATAAAGGAGGAAGTTTATGTAGAACAACCTCCTGGTTTTGATGATATCGATTTTCCAAATCATGTCTTTAAGTTGCATAAGACATTATATAGTTTAAAGCAAGCACCTAGAGCATGGTATGAAAGATTAAGTGTATTTTTATTAAACCATGGTTTTATCAGAGGTCAAGTAGATAGCACATTATTTATTAAGTCTAAAGCCAAAAATGTATTACTTGTACAAATTTATGTAGATGATATAATATTTGGTTCTACTGATGAATCTCTTTGCAAGTATTTTGAAAAGCTTATGCGGGGAGAATTTGAAATGAGCATGATGGGGGAGCTCAACTGCTTCCTTGGATTGCAATCAAGCAAGAAATAGAAGGGACATATATTTGTCAAGCCAAGTACACTAAGGAACTACTAAAGAAGTTTGGATTTGAAAACACCAAGCCACTGTCAACACCAATGAGCACATTGACAAGGCTAGACAGTGACAAGAATGGTAAGAAAGTAGACCAAAAGCTCTACAGAGGTATGATAGGTTCTTTACTCTATTTAACTACCAATAGATCAGACATTCTATTTAGTGTATGCATGTGTGCTAGATATCAAGCTGATCCTAAAGAATCTTATCTACTATCTGTCAAAAGGATTTTAAGATACTTAGCTAAAACTCATGATCTAGGATTGTGGTATCCAAAATCATGTGAAGTAAATTTAGTAGGATATTCTGATGCTGACTACACTGGATGCAAAATAGATAGAAAAAGCACCAGTGGATGTTGTCAATTTCTTGCAGGATGTCTAATTTCATGGTCCTCAAAGAAGCAAAATTCAGTAGCACTGTCAACAGCTGAAGCTGAGTACGTGGCTGCTGGAAGCTATTGTACACTACTCTTATGGATTAAACAGTAACTTGAGGATTATGGACTACACATCAAGACAATTCCTTTGCTGTGCGATAACACTAGTGCAATAAATCTCACCAAAAATCTAGTTCAACACTCAAGGACAAAGCATATAGAGGTCAGATATCATTTCATTCGAGATCATGTAGCTAATGGGAATATAAATATTTCTTTTATAGATACTCAAAATCAGTTAGCAGATATCTTCACAAAGGCCTTACCTGAAGAGAGATTTACGTCTCTTAGAAGGGAACTAGGCATGTGTAAATTGTGATAGATTTATCTGTATACAACTGAAATAATAATAATTTCAGAATAGCAATTATTCTCTCCCCTGAAATTAAGCAAATTCTTTTATAAGTCGTTTGCTTCATACATATCTTTGACGGTTTATTAATTTAAAGGTTTTTATTCATCTCGAACCTATCTCTGTTTGTCGTTTTCTGCATTTATGGTGTTGTCCCTTCAAAAGGCACTTTATCTTTATCTCTTAAATCCCGCAAATCTGTGTCATAACGATTCATCTTCCTCTCTCCTCTCTTTCGACTCGCCTGAGACGATAAACCCTATCGACTCCGGCATCGATTCTGTGAGATTTCAAAGCATCCATCCCTTCCCGCGAAAAATTTCTTGAGGGCTTTTGCTCCAATCCTCTTCATGATCATCCAGAACCTTTTTCTGTTCGAATCCATGGCTGTTTCTGGAGTTTTCGGCACTGTCGGGGGCTATGGGGCTACTTTCCTCACCGCAGAGCAGCAGAAAGGTTCACCTCCATGAAAACGAAGCTGTGCGGCAACAAGGCAGTGGATGTAGTTGATCTAGAGAAGAATGGCATGCATAGCATAGTGGCAGCGATGCAAATAATGAAGTGGTCACATATGGCAACCTTTTCAGAGGCAAGTTATCCGGACTTGGTGAAAGCTTTTTATGTTTATCTGAAGTCAGAGGCAGATGGGTCTTTGACATCCATGGTCAAAGGAACCCAGATTAGTATCACTTATGAGTTGTTGGAATCCCTTTTTGGAGTCTCTACTTCCAGTCACAGTGGGGTAGATAGTGTAGACATTCAAGCTAAGGGATTGGGAATAGTTGGTCCTGAGTTCAAGCTGAAGGATGGAAAGATAGACATCAACCAGTTGAACACCTTCAATCGGATCCTTCATTTCATAGTTTGTCAGATTTTGGTGCCCAAGAGTGCCACCTTCTCCTCCTATACCAAGGCGGACTCCGATATGATGTTCTGGGCCATCCAGAACCAAGGCATAAATATGGTAGAAGTTATCTTTGAGCGGATGAAGCTTGCATCGGCAATGATTTAGGACAAGAAAAGCAAGTTAAATGTGTCCCTTCCTTATGCCCATTTATTAACCAAGATTTTCTAGCACCACGGCATCAGTTTAAATGTTGAAGTCTCTGAGAAGATGGGTCGGGCAATTCGGAGCAGTAACTTGAAGAAAAGTGGGTTCTCCTTGGTAGCTGGGGTATGGACAAAAACCTCCGCAGCTGAAGGTGAGGCCATTATTGTAGAAGCCCAGGAAGTCCAAGAAGAGGCGGCTCAGGCAGAAGCAGCAGCAGCACCAGTAGTTCAGGATCAGCAAGCAGATGCCAGGGCAGAGATGCCAGCAGTCCAAGAGGAACAAGCAGCAGCAGCAACAGCAGAGATCAGTGTTGAAGATCTTGCAGCCAGTAGAAGCAGAATTGAGGACATTCCTCTGGAGCATATTGAGCCCGTTGGGCAGGTTGAAGAGGTTGTCACCCCCACCTCAATGGTAGCATCAGTCCTTCGAGGTGTGCTGGACTCTATCACCAGCACTCAGGGGGAGCCCGAAATGGGTGGTGATTAAGTTGCTGAGGTTGTGGCATCAGGCCACAATGAGGATATCTTGATGGAGGATGCTCCCAGTCAGGGGGAGCATGTTGCTGAGAAGGAAGCAGAGCTTCAGGGGGAGCACACTGCTAATGTGACGTTTCGGCCATTCGGATCATCTTCCTATGTGTATGGAGGCCAGTGTGTGGCCAATGACGTGTGCAGCAGGTGTTTTCCGCAGGTGGTGAGGCTCTGTGGTCCAGAGGTTTGGGCCCAAGGAGCTCACTGATTCACTGTCTGTAACGCGACAGTGAAGGGCGTCACATTTTGAACGTGACATCCTAGGGCGTCGCGTTCATGAAACCGCCGTTTTTAGTCTTCATCTGCATGTGCACCACGTGTTGCGCATAGGGTGAGTTTGCTGACGACGGCTTATTAAAGGCGACGGACTGGTGCGTCGCGTTAAGGTCGCGACACAATGTGGCATCGCGTTCTTAACTGTGAAGAGTTTTTTATAGAACCCCGACAGAACAGAGCTCATATGAGCTCTGCTCGGCCAGGGGGTTATGCTGGAAGATTTCTGGGCGATTCGACTTGTTGGGACTTAGTGTGGTGTGTTCTCGCCGCGAGGACGTTGTGTGGAGCGGGGGAAACGTCGTGTGGACTATGTACTTCGCCTGTTTCGCGAAGGTAGGGAGATTTCCCGTGTTTGAATCCGTGGATTTGCTCATGTGTTGTGAATGATGTGTTTCTAGCTCTTTAAACAGTAGATGGCATGTGTAGGAACACATTAAAGCATGTAAATGGAATGAAAACCATAGATTATAGGAGTTTTGGGGGTGATCCGGATGAAGGTTTCCAGATTAGGGTTTGCACCTGTGAAGGCGACAGACCTGGGCATCGCGACACTGTAACGACCGTACGACACGTCGCGTTCTTGTGTTATAAAGGCGACATATCGGGCAGTCGCGTTCTGAAGGCGACACTAAACCCCGTCGCGATCGCAACCGAGTCTTGTTTTGTGCATGGGATTGTTAGTGTGATGTTATCGGATTATCGTATATGTACTACGTGATAATGGTAAGAGGTGCATTGGCACTCTCAACGCTCGGGGAGCATGTGGTGTGTGTGGTTGACGTGGTGTTCACGTGGTTTACGTGGAGGTTTCACATGGCTTGTGCATTGTGCACGTGGTTTCCGTGTACGTGGCGTGTAGCTTGACGCCTACCGTGGATACCTCTTCAGTTGGGAGCCCCAGGTTTTGTGTGAGCCAGGCACGTGTGTGCTCGGGGCTTGTCCCAGTACTGAGTACCGTCGAGGTTTTATCGTCTTCCTGGACACCCTCACTCTTGTGCTGAGTAGTACATCTGGCTGAGGGAAAGACGGCAATGGGACAGCGATTAGAGAGAGTTTGTTGTGTTGTCGCTTGTAGCTTGCTCGTAGTTGGGGGGAGACGGACACCAGTAGACGTACTGGGCCCCAGCTAGTCCTGTTTTCCAGTGCCTCACTTTAGGGAGCTCGGGCCAGAGTCCCTAAAGGTGCTAGGCATGGGCCTGCGGGGTGTGTGACCTGTAGGTTGTGGTGGTTTAGTTGGACTCCACAGTTCTTTGTACTGGTTTAGTGGAGCGACAGCTGGACCTTCCGTCCGTGACTACGAGACTGAGAGGTAGTCCTGTGTTGTTTGTCCTGGTCAATAACTGGTGTCGCGAACCAGTCCACGTGGCCCGAGTGAGGCATTTTTCTACTATAGCTCGTACACTTGTTTGGGCTTGTCGTTTATTTATTATTATTGACTTCTGTTCAGCGGCAAGTGGTAAGTGATATTTACAGTTTTATATCCTACTAATTAGTTCTATAAATTGTTAGTGTAATCTCCTGCTTTACTATTTATGTTGGTTTGCTCGGTTTCTAGGGAGTTTCCCTACTGAGCCAGTGACTCGAGAGGCTCACCCCCTACTCTTTCAGGTGAGGGAGAGCAGGAGACCTCACACTCGTTGTCTAGTTCTGAGCCGTACCGTAGCGGAGGGTCTGCACCGCCGGCAGTGTAATTTACTTTTCTGTTGTACACCTCGAGGTATGCCCCAGGTTGTTGTTGTAGTTTGGTTATAGTTGTGCTATGGCTATGTATATTTCTAATAAATATTTGTGAGATTGGCAGATCTTATATATATTTGAGCTGGTTCCTTTACATTCCTACGGACTAGTAGTTTGATATCCCTTGCGAGGCTTTGGCCCGTTCGCGGGAGGCGGACTCGTATTAGGCACGTTATTGAGTTAACGGGTCTGTATAACAAGGGCCGTCACAGCTAACCCCCAGTTGATCAATTTCAAGAAGGTGTCATGGAGAGCACCTCTGATGAAGAAAATGTTGAAAATGTGGAGCCCGTTCCTAGGGCAAGTGAAAAAGGGAAAGAGGTAGCTCCTAAGATCCCTCTCCTCACTAGGAAGCCACATCAGAGGCTGAGGAAGAAGAAAATGAAGATCAATATGAAGCCCATCATTGACAGACTGGATGAACAAGGTAAAATTCTTTGCTCTGTGCAATCTGATATTGCCTCTATTTTCATAAGCCAGAGCACTGTAGCTAAAGAAATGGGCATGGTCAGAAATGTCATCAGGTGGGTGAGAAGTGAGCTAAGCAACATCAAGGATTCAGTAGCTGCTATTTCAGACCTGTTGAGGGCGCAATCCGCTTCTGCCCCTCCAACTCCTTCTCCTGCACCTCCTGCCAACGGCTCAGGGCCATCAGGGCCAAGGCAATCAGATGGAGATATCCGGCCATCAGGGCCAGTAAATGTTGAGAAATCTGGGCCTTCAGGGCCATCAGTTGTGGCAGAAGATCGGCCATGAGGGCCAAATTCTGAAGAACCAGTAGGGCCATCCAGGCCAAAAGTTGTTGAAGAAGTGGCAGTTTCAGGGCCAGCTGATGCAGAGAAGTCTGGACCATCAGGGCCAGCAGAGGATGTGTCTGGGCCACCCGAGCCAGTGAATTCAGAGACTGCACCTTCTAGAGCAGAAGACCAGGTTGTAGCCCTTGAGCCCCCTAGTTCTTCTCCTCTTCCAACTCCAGCTCCTCCTTCTCCACCATCCTCCTCCACAGCACCTCCAGCACCTACCACCTTCAAACAACCCCTTCCTATAAACATTTCATCTCCTACACCATTTCCTTCTCAGTCCTCCTCATCTCCTATCTCCTCCACTCACAATCCTCCTCCTTCTGAGGTTCCTCCAGCCTCCTCATCAGCTGGAGCCTCCTCCCCTGGTCCTTCTTCCTCTGGACCATCTGATATTCCTCCTTCCACATCTCACTCCTTCCTTCATCCTCCTACTCCTCCCTCTTTTATAACTATTATTCCAGAAATTACTCAAATTGATGCCCCCTTCCTCAGGGCCATCAAAGATGAATTTGAAGAAGCTATTCTCCGCTCAATTTTGAAAGCTTGCACTCACATTCATAGGACAGGCTCTTCTAGCCCTGTCCCTAAGAAAAGAAGACTTACTTCCACTCATTCCATTTCTTTTGAACCCTGTTTTCCACCCCTTTGGTCTTCTCTTACCATCGAAAATAAAAATAAGCCCCTCTACCGTGAATTCCTTCAGAAAACCACATTTGCCACCATTTTGGGACTTCCTCACCTAAATCTAACCGGCCATCTAAATGTCATTCTCCCTTTCACTTCTATTTCCAAAGCTGAAAAATCTAAAATCTTTTCAAGGGTTGAAGCCAAATCCGAAGAGCAATAGGCTCGGGGCCACAAGACACTGTACAATAAATTTCTGCTTGCTAGGTCAGCCAGATTCCCTCCCCGGGATCACTCCTTGACTCTCTCTGAGTGGTTTCAGATTCTTCACATAGACACATGGGCTCCCTTTATTCAAAAGGAGATTAAGTTGATCAGGCATTTTCAGATGTTCAATGACTACCGCTATCTAAATAATCTGCCTAAAGTTCAGCTTGGCCAATTTCGGCAAGCTATCTATAATCTTGGATCTCATGTGGCTGCCACCTCCTCCATTCAAGTGGATTTTGCCACTTTGCAGTTACCTGATGTAGTATTTCTCCCTCCTCTTCATTCTCTGATTATGGACTTTGATGTTGGCTCCATCATCTTTAAGCGTTTTGCCAGAGTCATGACGAGAATATATGTGCAGAAGGGCAATCTCGTTGCCTTCCATAGATTTTTGTTCAGAGAATACCTTCAGGGCCATATAAATTCAGATGTTCTTGCCCCTCTCTTGTCCGAATGTGAGAGGTTGTCTCCAGCAGAATGAGCCAGATTTTACCCTCTGTCTGCTCAGCAACTTGAAGATCTCAACACCTCTCAAACCAGAGAAAATAAGCTTCCTATGTCAGCTGTTGAATTCCTCGACATGAACTCCATTCACCTTGTTCGAGATCCATTTGCTATCTGGGTTGAGAGATACAAGGTTTATGTTGCCATGAGAATGGATCTGAAGCCGAAGCAGATCTTTTATCTCATCTCCATTGGTCAGTTCCTCTCATGCGCCAGTTTTAGGAAAACTAGTTTTTATAAAGTTTCCTTTGATGGAGATCGCTCTGCCCTGTTCTTAGAAGAGCAGCGGGTCCTTCGTATCCAGCGGATGGTTCCTATCATGGGACCTGTAGATACTGCCTTGGGTTCGTCGGGAACCCCAAGCTCCCACAAAGAGGGTGGAATGTGGAATGTGTGTGGAATGTGATGGAAAATAAAAGAAAAGGAAAGTGAAAGGATCCGCGATCGCCAGGCACACGAGGGTGCCGAATGGAAATGCACGGCGAAGGGTGCGAGGGGAGAAGTGATCACGTGCGTACCTTTTTAGCGGGGAGATTGCGCGGGGATGATGTGGGTCCTCTCTTCTTCTACGAACAGGGCCGGCCGCAGTAGAGGGCGTTTTCCGCGATTGATTACCCTGACAAAAAAAAGACAAAGAAAAGAAAAGAAGGGGATTAGCCAAATAAGGCGTATAGTACCAAATCCCGAACAAATAAGTAAAATGAATAAAATGGGGAGGACTCACCGGGTGGTGGTTTTTAAACCCCTAGATGTAGGTGTGTGTGTGTGTATGCATGCATGTGTGGTGTAAAAAGAGAAGTGGATGGGCCACGTGGGGGCCGGAGTAGGTAATAAGGACAAAAATAGAAGTAAGGGGAGGGGGTGCTTCCCCGATGGTTTGTCGGCGTGATGGGCCGTTGCCGGTTGAAGGGAGGATGTGGAGGAAGACACTCCCCGCCTCACGCGTGGAATGGAAGGAGACGACGGTGCCGGACTCCAGGGAAGAAGGATGACTCGGTGAGGAATGGCTCAGAGTCGAGGCACTAATCCGGCAGGGCTTCCCCGCTTCTGGAATCTCCCCCCCCCCCCCCCCCCCCCCCAAACAAATGACCCTCGGGGGTCTATTTATAGGCAAAACCTCATTAAATCGCGTCCACTACAGCGGACGCCTATTAAGCATGAATCGCGTCCGGGCGGCAGGCCGCGATTCAAAAGTCAAATTGATGCGACAATCGTAGCCCACGGCTAGGCTCTGAATCGCGTCCGAGCAGCACGCCGCGATTTGTAAGGTAAATCAAATCTCTGTCGAAATTTGATTTTGATTTGACTACTTATAAAATGCGGTGTCTGACACGGACGCGATTTCAACAAACATCATGATCGCTGACGAGCTGCGCCGGCTGTAGGGCCAGACTTAGGGTTTGAATTTTGAATCGCGTCCGGGCGGGTGGACGCTATTCCAATTAGAACATGTGACGAAAAAGATCTTAAACGCGTCGGCTTTAACCGCCGCGTTAAGGACCTAAATGCATCCATCATGTTCGATGCATTTCAGTAGACTTAAAAGGCATCCACTGTAGAGGACGCGAATCAATGAAGTTGTCTATGGGCCAAATTTAGCTTTCGGACCGCCAGGGCGCTGCCCTCGGACCTTCGCGACCTGACCGCGCAGGTCGATCCGCAACCGAACCACCTTGAAGTGAAGGGGAAGCACCGAGAAAGAATGGATGAGATCCAAAAATATTGGGAAAACACTCTTGCAAGGCAAAAAGAGGGCCATTTGTGGCATTATGGTACAACATGAAATTTGCCTGCGGTGGAGCCGAATTCGCGTGTCTACAGGACCTTCCTACTTCGTCGCTTGCGGTGATTTTAGGCTGTATTTTGAAGAGCAAGAACTTAAGGCTTAGGAGGTCATTTCTCACCATGCCTCTCTTCTATCTCCTGCCTTCTACCTTCCTGTACCCTCCCAAGAGTAATACAAATACTTTCGTTTGCTCTCATCTTTATCTTTTCTCTCTTTCTTTGTCTCATTATGGTATCTTTTTGCTTAATGACAAAAAGGGGGAGAACAATAACCATTCTGAAATACATTTCTCATTTCTATTTCTGCAAAATTACTTAGATTTATTTCAGAACTTTTATGTTTATGTTATGTTTTGTCATCACCAAAAAGGGAAGATTGATGATCAGTAAATAGGCATATAATTTTATAAATTATATGTCTATTTTGGTGATTAACAAAACTTCAATAAAGTATTATCTAACATGGTTTTATGAAGCTTAGTCACAGAAAATAAATCAGGAAAAATCAAGCAAAACCTGTAAGTGTTCTTACACTGTAGCATTTAAAGTTCAAAGCATGTAATTTTACTAAGTACACATCGACTTCCTATGTGATATATCGATTTGATAAGTGAGAACAACGATTTGCTCTCACAATGATTTGTTAAGTGAGAACAACGACTTGCTCTCACAACGGTTTGATAAGTGAGAACAACGATTTGCTCTCACAACGATTTGCTAAGTGAGAACAACGACTTGCTCTCACAACGATTTGATAAGTGAAAACAACGATTTGCTCTCACAACGATTTGTTAAGAGAGAACAATGATTTGCTTTCACATCGATTTGATAAGTCTCACATCGACTTGGTCACCATAACGATTCGATAAGTTACATAACAACTTGGTCACCGTAATGATTCGATAAGTTACACAACGACTTGGTCGCCGTAACGATTCGATATAGCAAGCAATGATTTGATCACTACATCGACTTGATAAGTGAAACAATGATTTGCTCGCAACGATTTTCTTATAACAATTCATTCACAATGATTTGGTTATAACGATTTGCTCACAACGACTTGCTTATAAGGACTTGCTTATACTCTTATAACGATTTGTCTCTACAACGATTTGATTATGATTGTATAACGACTTGTGTTCAGATCGATTTGTTTATGGATGAATAACGATTTACATAAACAACGACTTATTCACACAATGATTTCATAAGTCGTACTCATAACAACTTCATGGACTACAACGACTTGACATTCAAACATGTCTCAAATATTTTAAAAGTCAAAGTCCTCCCGCGTGTTTCTCTAATATCCATGCATTTAATGTGACTGTACATTTCTCTGCACGATGCATATCTAGATATCCTCTATTATCATACTTCTATGTGAAACACCTTTTATATAGCAGAATGCCATTTCCATTTTGGTGAAATGTCTTACTACATGGATTCTAACGTTGACTGACAACAAGAGAGAGCATAGCTGTCTATGATTTAGCATTTATTGTGTGCAGGTCTCTGACAGCACAACCCCATACAATGTTGGACAAAGTAGAAGCTGAAGGATATCAAGAAGGATCTTCTCCTTGCGTGCATGGAACGTAAAGGACTGTTGACTGCAACACACCTGTTGAAGAATAAGGAGAACCATGTAGTCTAACGTTCACTAAAGCCTAGAGACAACGGTCATCTAAACGGCTAATTCAGCAAGAGAACATATATATATACAAGATTGAAGACTCCTAGAGATAGAACTTTGAAAGGGTTCAAAATCTCAATGGAAAAATCTAAAAGTGATAGAGTCTTAGTAAAAAGAGCTTCTTGCTTTCCACTCAAACCTTGTAGCTCTTGCTCTCCAGTGCCTCATTGTTGTTAGTTTTAGAGAGCCCTTATGATATGAGAGATTTCATTATTGTAGATCTTTCTCTTTCAGTCACTGCCTCAGATTGAGCGTTTGCTATAAGCTTGGTCTAGGGGCATTTCGCATGTTTTCTCACTTTCTTGAGAAGTTCCTCTTCGTGTGTGAAGAGAAGACCTGTTGGAAACAGGTGGTGTGTGTTCCCTTCGTGTTGAAGGAAGACCTGTGACTCAGGGTGTTGTTTTCCTCTTCGGATTGTGAAGAGAAGGCCAGCTGCGGCTGAATGTGTAAGTGTCCTTGAGGGGGACTGTACCATTGGGTAGTGAAATTCTGAGTTGTTGCTCAGGGACTGGACGTAGGACTCCTTTAGAGAGGAGGTCTGAACCAGGATAAAATCCTTGTGTCGTGTGATTGCCTATTTGTGATTGTTATCTTTTCTTTATTACTAACACTAACAATCGAACGAAGTGTTTTGTGTTGAACATTTTTGCTGACAGGTTTAGATAATCAAATTTTAAGAATCCCATTCACCCCCCCCCCCCCCCGGGCTTGCTAGCTAGGCAACAAGTGGTATCAGAGCCAAGTCTCTTTGACAAAGAAGATCTAATGATCTGAAGAGAAAAGATTAAATGGCAGCTCAAGGTCATTTCGAGGGTCAGTCCATCAACAACCACCATTGTTCGATGGTGAAGACTACACCTACTGGAAGACCAGAATGGAATTCTTCCTTCAAGGGCTTGATTATCAAATTTGGTCAATTATAGAAGAAGGAGACCTTCTAGTCACTAACGAGAAAGATAAGTGGACAGAAGATGACAAGAAAAAGATCTCTCTCAATTGCAAAGCGAAGAGCATACTATGTTGCGCTCTTAGTAAGAAGGAGTTCAACAGGATATCAACCTGCAAATCCTCTATGAAGATGTGGGAAAATTTGAGGATCACCTATGAAGGCACAGATAAAGTGAAGAAACCAGAATAGATATTTTAGTAGCTCAGTATGAATGGTTTTAGATGCGGTAAGGTGAAACAATCACACAAATGTATAGCAGATTCACCAACATTGCAAATGGTTTGGCTGGACTTGGAAAGAATTACGAAATGGGAGACATGGTAAGAAAAATCTTGAGATCTCTACCAACATCATGGACTCCTAAAGTAACAGCCATAGAGGAAGCCAATGATTTAAGAAGAATGTCTCTAGAAAAGCTTGTTGGGTCACTCATGGCCCACGAGATCAACATGGAAAGGTTAGGAGAGTCGTCCAGCAGAAGGAAGCAAAGCAACGCTCTCAAGACCGCAGAAGAGACATCTGGTGAAGAATCAGATGACAATAAGGGCATGGGAAGTAGTTAAGATGAAGAAGCTTTCCTCTCCAGAAGACTGCAAAGAATACTAGCTAAGAAGAAATACCAGTCTGGAAGGAAATATTTTAAGAAAGGAAAAGACTTCAAGAAACCAGAAGTCAAGGATTCAAAGAAAGCTGAACCTATCTGTTATGAGTGCAAGAAGCTTGGACACATCAAGGCCGAGTGTCCAAAGCTTGGACACATCATGAACCTATCTGCCATGGCTCGCGGATGATCCTCTCACCAGAATCCCGGCAGCAGGGTGACACGGTCTCGCCAGTTGCACGCAGATTCGCGTGACCAAGCCCCTCCTTCCGATGACGTCCCCGCCTCCACTGGAGCTACTACCAATGGTCCTATGGTTGATGCCTCGGCGTCGGCCCAGGAAGTAGCAGAGCTCTGGGGGCAGTTGCAGTAGCTTATGGGGGTCTGTCAAGGGCTCTAGGTTTAGCTGGCAAGGCAGCCAGCCCCGACGATCCCCCCACCGCCAGAACAACAGACGGAATCGTCACGAGGATGACCCTCTGTCCTGTCGGTGCAGTAGGAACAACGCGAGGAGTCGGCCCAACGCTCACGGAAAGCTCTGTCGGTTCGCCGAATGCCAGAACGGTTGGATGAATCACCTCGACGGTCCACAGTGGCTCCTCCTCCTCCGTGCTCCGTCGTCGACGCCAACTCTCACGAGTCCAAGCGCAAAGGCTTTGTACACTCCGACCAGGAGTTAGCCAGACGTCTTCACCGTGTCATCGACCTCGAACGTCACATGGACGCGATGGTTCAAAGGGATGAGGGCAAAGCTCCAGGGGATGAGGAATTGGACTTTTGCCCCCCATTCGCTGCGGAGATCCTTGAGGCCCGGGTCTCCCCGAAGCTGCCCCTGCCTTCGATCATGCCCTACGGGGACACCTTCGACCCGGCGAATCACATCCACGAGTTCAAATCGCATATGGTGTTCCATGGAGCCAAATGCGGCCAAATGTCGGGCCTTCCCGGCTACGATGAAGGAGACCGCGTGTGCATGGTTCGAAATCCTTCCCGCAGGCTCCATCTCATCCTTCCACCAGCTGAAGAAGTCCATCCGAGACAACTTCCTGGGCGGAAAATCACAGCCGCGCACAGCAGCCTCCCTTCTGTCTGTTCGGAAGAAGAAAGGTGAAGCCCTCTGGGACTACATCAAGCGGTTCCGGACCAAGGCGCTTCGCATCCTATGCCTGGACGTCCCATTAACCACCAGTGCCCTCATCTAGGGCACTCGTGATGGCTTCCTCCAGAGGACGTCGGGGGTACAACAGCCCGCCACTCTGGCCGAGCTCCTCTCCACCGCCCATCGCCACGCTGCATGCGAGGAGATCCTGGCAGCCGACCGAGCAGAGCAGGGCGAACATGCAGATAAGAAGAGGCCTTTTGTAACGTCGCTTATTTTCGGATCCTTTTTGGATCGTATGTGTTGTGGTTGTGATGGCTGTTGTAAGGCCAGTGTGGTGTAGACGCGTGGTGTGTGTAGGTGTGGTGTAGGTTAGGTCTCGAAATGAAATAGGACCTGCTGCAGTTGAGTAGGAGTTGGCGGCCAGGGGTGGTCGTTGACTTGTTGGCATCCAGGTAGGTTGCCGTTGACTTCATGATCTTTGCGGCATTAGATGTGGACGTTTAGAGTGGCGGTTGTCTTTGGCGGCAGAGGGGTTGATGCCAACCTGAGAATTCTGCAGGTTATAGGGTCACCCGAGAGCAGGTTTCCCTCCTGTCTCTCTCTTCCCCTTGCCCTAGCTTCGCGTCCCCGTGTTTCTAAAGTTTCCAGCAGGTATTGAAGGGTGGTTGGAGGATCGTGGAGCGTGTGGCGTTGTCGAATCGGACGAGGAAACGCCGTGGCGTGGTGCAATTCTCGTGGGAGCTCGCGGAGGGTTCGGTGTGAACCGGGAGAATTCGGAGGGTTTGAGCGTGTTCTGAGGTAGGGAACGACCCTTGTAGTTCTTATAGGTTGTAATAGAATAATTAGAAAGCATGAAACTGCATGAAAATGGCAACTTCGGGTCATGGTATTCATGCGGGGTTCTAAGGGTGGTTTGATGGAATTTAATGGTTAATTCATGTAGTTTAAATCTTAAATGATGTATGTTTGGCTTGGAAAATAGTTTCCTCATGTTTTCTCATTGCTTTGATGATTGTAAAACCTGTAGAATCAGTTTAGGGTTTCTGCAGGAACTGGGGTTGAAGAGCTTAGCGTCAACATCGATTGACGCCAGGTTCATCAGCCGGGATATAGACGGCCAGATCCATTGCCGTCTACTTCCTATAAGCGATAGTCGATGTTGCCGCCAACTTGTGCATATAACCATGCAGTGTGGTTTAGCGTAGCTTTTCTGGTTATGAATATTGCGTGTTTGTGTGTGCATGGCGATGACTGGTGTGAGCCAGTGCATTTGATATGCTCTAGGAGCATACTGCTCATGTAATGGGCATGTTTTACGTGAATGATGTGTGATGTACGTAATTTCTTTACGCAGTATGTGTGGTGCGTTGGCAACCGTGGCACTCTTGGAGTGCGTTGTCCATGTGTTGGACATGTGGTTTACGTGGAAGACGTGTGGTACACCAACCAGGGTGTAATATACACGTATTGTACGTGGTACGTGTGTTGAGTGTGTGTATACTACACACTTTGTTGTAATGTAATTCTTATGATTTGTCGTAGTAACTGGGCAGTGAGGTTCCTGTGTGAGCCTAGCCATAACTTTGTGGTGTTTGGGCAGTAAAGGTCCATATCGACCTAGCCCTGGTTTGTTGTTGTCTTTCTAATAATATTATATTAATTTATGCATTAAGTGGTGTGTGTTGCCACGGAGGTCACCTCATGACCAATGATAGGCAGTGAAGGTCCATATCGACCTAGCCCTGGTTCGTTGTTGTCTTTCGAATAATATTATATTAATTTATGTATTAAGTGGTGTGTGTTGCCACGGAGGTCACCTCATGACCAATGATAGGCAAGTTTGTGGTTCAGGTATGTGTTGGTGTGGGATAGCTTTCGGGTCATATGGTGACCGATGTTAAGCTAATCCTAACACTTGTATATCGTAAATTATAAGTAAAGGCTATATGTGTAAGTATCGTGGTTTGTGCTAGCCGAGTGTGGTGGTCCGGCGCCTATTCTGGAATGCCTCTCTAGTCGGGTACCCCAGGTTCTTTGTGAGCTAGGCACGTGTGTTGTTGTGCTCGGGGTTTTGTCCCGGTACTTGTGTTGTACCGTTGAGGTCTGTGTCGTCTTCCTGAACACCCTCACTCCTGTGTTTGAGTTGTACATCCGGCTGAGGGAAAGACGGCAGTGGGGCAGCGACTTCCCAGAGTTTGTTCTTTAGTCGCTTGTAGCGCGCTCATAGTTGGGGGTACGGACACCAGTAGTCGACACTGGTCCCCAGTAGTCCTGTTTTCCAGTGCCTCACTTTAGGGTGCTCCGGCCAGAGACTCTAGAGGTGCCAGGCATGGGCCTGCAGTTGTGTGTCTGCAGGTGTGGAGTTGGTTGGTCTCCATAGTTGTTTGACTGTTCCGTGGAGTGGCAGTTGGACTTTCGTCCGTGACTGCGAGGCTGAGAGGTTGTTCGTGTTGTGTTGTCGGGTTGGATACTGGCCTGATCAGCTAGTAGTCCGTTCCCGTGTGGTGGCGTCGTTCTTTCTGACTCGTGCTTGTTAGGATCGGATATCGATATTGGCAAAGCTAGAAGGGGGGGTTGAATAGATTTGCAGCGGAAACTTAAGCAATATGAAAATTACTTCGGATTAAAAGATCTACTCAATTAAAACCCCTTTGATCTGATGCAATGTGTGTGAGCAAACTAACAGTTAGTGTGTAGACGAAATCCCTATGCATGCATCTAGCGCAATACAGTGTAAACCACAAGTCAAACCACAGTGCACAAGGGATTTTTTAGGTGGTTCGGAGATCACACCATGTGACTCCTACGTCCACCCCCCACACAGTGAGGACACACTACTCAAGAACTGAGTACAACACACACACGAGCACCCGGCTCAACCACACACACACACACGCTAGATCGAGTCCACAAAAGATCAGATCCTCTAGCCTTGATCTGACCAACACACCACACACACGTTGTCTGATGCAAAACACAATCAGAACAACAATCCACACTTCCACAACATCCACGTACTGATCTCAAATCAGTGCACACACACAGATATATGAAAGTAGTGAAAGGAGAAGAGTTTTGAGATGAAGAATCAAATCCCGATGTAGATCTCTTCTCGTTGGTCGTCCAGAAGACTCCAAGCTTCGTCTTGACAAGTATCAGTTGATGGAGAAGCTTGAACCACGGACGAACCGACTTCAACTCCGCTTGGAAGGTTGTTCTTCTTTGTTCTGGGCAGAGAGATGAAGCAGGGCAGCAGGAAGAAAGCCTTGATCTTGACCTTTACTTAGGGTTTTGGTATGGTGGCTCCCTTGCTGCGAAAATAGCCTCATATGATCCATATATAGTGGTGTCCAAGCATAGAGAGTCGTGCTAAAAGGAAACACCAAAATATAGATCATATCCTGGCCATTAGATCTTCCCAAAACTCCGTCTGTCGACAGCCGACTTGCTGCTGTCGACAGATGCTGACAGGTTTGCAAGAACTGGAAGACTGGGCTTTCTGGAAATAGATTTCTGAGTGGATCTGTCGACAGGCGAAAATCATCTGTCGACAGATGGTGTGTATCTGTCGACAGGCGAAAATCATCTGTCGACAGATGCGACAGATGCACTATTCATCTGTTGACAGATGCACTATCATCTGTTGACAGGTGCACTATTTCAGCAACTTGTCTTGTTCTTTTGCACTTGGATTTTGGGCTTTGTCTTGGTACATTCATACCTACATTAAAAGACATAATTAGTGAGATATAATGAACATATAAAATATGTGTTTCATTTGCATCCAATTGTCATTCTCATCATGTTTCACACATTCATACACACATTTTTGTCTTGTTCATGAAATGTTCATCATCAAAAACAAAACATACCATTTGTGAACATTTCACATAACATCAATTAGTATTGCTCATCATCAAAAACATTTAAGCACTTGTTGTAACCCAACATTCTCCAATATGAGAACCCAACATTCTCCCCCTTTTTGATGATGACAAAAATTTCAATTATGCGCAATTGATGTTTCTCCCCTTTTGACAACATTCAAAAAGATAATGAGTGCACCCAAGTAAAAGAATGAAGCAAAGAATTGTGTGACCACATAATTGAATTGTGAAAGATATGAGTGGGGAATGAGTGTTCAAATGAGATTGCAAGGTTGAGAATAGGTTGATACCCACTACAAAATGTCATAAACACTAGTATTAAGACACATAAAAATTCTACAATGGTTAAGAGATAATACTCCGGGAATCTCAAGTTATAGCATTTAGAATACATCGTTCAAAAACACATGAAAATGAGATAACCCTTTTGAATAAAACCATTGAAGAAAATCATATACCTTAGTGGGTGATGTTCAGTTGGTAAATGAAGGCAATGTCTACATGAACAATTGACAATAGACAACCTATTGCCCTTGATTTAAATCTTGGAGGCTCCACTCTATTTCTAACATTTGAACAATTTAAGTGGTAATTAGGATCACTTTTACCTTTTGACGTGAAGGTAGACATTTGGGATGCCCGTACCCCAGTTACTCAGTGTGAGTGACCATCATACCATTATGCAGAGATAATGAAAGGACTTTTTAACGTGAAGACAGACATTTGTGATGCCCGTGTCCCCGGTTACTCAGTGATACTCATCATTGCTCTGCCTTTATCCCAATTCACATATTTGTTTTTTTTTTTTTTGTAATTTTTGACTTTAGAAATAGGTAGCTTTTCTCCTTTTTTTTTAAGTTGGAAAATCAAGTTCAAAAGGTTTATTAAGGTCAAAGGCCAATGCAAAGACATTAAGTTCAAAAACCTTCTTACTTGTCAATCCATATAGGAACATGATCATCCACAAGGGAGTTATTCAAGTGAGTTAGGTTAAAATCATTAGATTTGTTCAATGTTTTGTAGATGATACAACCTAGACTCAATCTCAAATATTATTTCAAAATCATTATGATTAACCATATGACTTTGATACTATGTGAGGATGAAAGGTTATAATGAATATTTATACCCAATTCTCCCCTTGCATCAATGATATGAACATACTCATGAAGAAATTATGAAGAAGGATGAAGAATTTACAGAAAATGTGTATCTGTCGACAGCAAGGGAGTGTCTGTCGACAGATGCACTCAGACAGAGCAGTTGGGGTTCTGGGAAATCAGGAATTGAGTAAAGCTGTCGACAGAAGGATTTTTGTCTGTCGACAGAAGCACACAGAGTCCAATTTCTTGGTTCTGTGAGGCCATATCTGTCGACAGGCTATTTGGGGCTGTCGACAGGGGCTTTGAAACTTCAGCTTTAAGGCTTTGAATTGAGAGTGATTTGAACCATAAGATTGAGGGATAAGTACACATTGAATATGAAGGGTATCCCTTATGAATTTCACTCACCTAGCCTTAAACTTACTCCCCATAATGTGTGCATGTGATGAGATAACATTCAAGCAATTCAATCATGATTTAGGCATTCATCACAAGCAGTTGCACACAAATTTTATGAGCATTCATGAGCATTTTCAAACTTACTCCCCCATAACATATGCATAGAAAATGTATCAAGCAATTCACACGTTATTAAGCACACAACTAGCATATGTATTACATGACTTTGGTACTTGGCGGAGTATTTTACTCACGCATAATGATAGTTTCCAAACAAGCATAACTTGTTTTTCCACATGTCATCATTTGATATACCAAGAGGTCATGTGCACAGTTATGCAAGCAAGATGGCATGATTCCAATCGCTAAGAGGCATTGTCATGTGGGTAGCATTAAGGCACATTTTGCATTGCTCAGATAAAGGTAAGAATCCATTTCAATTTCAGCAGTTCAAATATGAAGTGATAAGGAGATTTTACCTAAACAGTCTTCAATCATAGTCAAAAAAAGTTACCTTTGTTCTCCATCATTTCTTGCCTTGCACAGCCAATGTCATGAATCCATTTCTAATTTTTGGCTGCAAGACATCTCAACTTGCTGATCAAGCTTGTTTTGGGACCCACACTTGCTTGGGTCCTGCAACGACATTAATGTTAGGATATAACAAAGATTTCAAAATCCAAAGTGATTTGATTTTGGATTTCTGTTGTTTTGTGCAGTTTTCCTGTTCATAGATACATGAAATTTCTGATCTTTATGAACATGTTTATCCTTGTGTGTATGAACACATGGATTATTATGGAGCCTTGAAGCATGCACAACATCATGATTTTTATGAGAGTGTTGATTTTTCTTCCAGCAGAATTAGCAAGATGACCAAGTTTATTGCATTTGTAGCAAACGGGTTGAGCATTTACCTGGAGCTTACCATAGTGTGATTGCATTTGCTGGAATCTCTGAGATCCTTTAGAGTACCTTTGATCACCCTTGGGTTGAGAAGAAGGAGGTGGTACCCTTGGTATCTCTTGGCGTGATGTGGAGTTGGAGATTTCCTTGAAACGTTCTGGGCCTCTGGAGGTGTAAAGACCCTGTAGACTCTTGTTTCTTCTCCATTTTCTTTTTTTGGTTTTCAATTGAAACATGATTCTTCCTATTTGGAGCTTTTTTGTTCAATTTTTTCTTTTCAGCTTCACTTTGAACAATTTGATTTTCCAAGTCAGCAATTTTTTGCTTAGCATTGTTCCATTCATCATTTAATGGTCTGTTATGATACAACCTTCAATCTTCTTTTTCAGATGATTATTCTCCTCAAACAGTTGATTGCATTTTCTTTTATTTGGTGATCATGAGCCATGTTGGAAATTTGTTTGTTCAATTGATCATTATCAAATTTGAGATTCTCATTATGATCAATCAATTTTTCATTTTGATTTTTCAAATCAGAATTTTCATATTCCACATGATCATGATCTTCTTTCAACTTAGAAAACTTGATTTCATAGTTTTTGACTTCCTTTTCCAATTTTTCATTCTCCATTTTCAATTTTTCATTTTCTTCATAGAATGCTTAAGCATTATCAATTCTCATTTCATTCTTATCCAATTTTCTTTTAGCTTCTTGTTTTGAGTTTTTACCTTCTTAAGTTGATTGGACAAGTGCTCATAGCTTTCTATTAATTCATCATAGGAAATATCATCTTCTGAATCAGAATTAGATATTGATGCGTCAAATGGGTCTGAATTAGATTTACCTGACCTTTGAGAGTTTCTTGACTTCTCTGACAGATATGATCTTTCAGATTTGTCTGAACTAGGAGAATCTCTAGAGCTGCCAAGGGCCATGAAGCATTTGTCTTTGGCTTTATTTGCAATCTTGCTTGTCTTCTTAAAGGAGTCCTGCATTTATCAACATGATTATCAAACTCAATAATCATTGGTCTATTTATGATACTCGAGAACTCAGACATATTTTTGAGTATGTTGTAGATGAATAAACCAACAACCAAAGTAATCAGATCAGTTCAGAATCAATTATAAACCCGATCAGAGCAATTAAGCACACATAAACGGATATGCCAAATCACAACGATGAACAGAAAACCTGCTCTGATACCAATTGTTAGGAATCAGAGCAATTAAGTGCACAAAAATAGATCTGCCAAATCAGTACCGATAAACAAAGAACCTGCTCTGATACCAATTGTTAGGATCGGATATTCGATATTGGCAAAGCTAGAAGGGGGGTTGAATAGATTTGCAGCGGAAACTTAAGCAATATGAAAATTACTTCGGATTAAAAGATCTACTCAATTAAAACCCCTTTGATCTGATGCAATGTGTGTGAGCAAACTAACAGTTAGTGTGTAGACGAAATCCCTATGCATACATCTAGCGCAATACAGTGTAAACCACAAGTCAAACCACAGTGCACAAGGGATTTTTTAGGTGGTTCGGAGATCACACCATGTGACTCCTACGTCCACCCCCACATAGTGAGGACACACTACTCAAGAACTGAGTACAACACACACACGAGCACACCGGCTCAACCCACACACACACACGCTAGATCGAGTCCACAAAAGATCAGATCCTCTAGCCTTGATCTGACCAACACACCACACACACGTTGTCTGATGCAAACACACAATCAGAACAACAATCCACACTTCCACAACATCCACGTACTGATCTCAAATCAGTGCACACACACAGATATATGAAAGTAGTGAAAGGAGAAGAGTTTTGAGATGAAGAATCAAATCCCGATGTAGATCTCTTCTCGTTGGTCGTCCAGAAGACTCCAAGCTTCGTCTTGACAAGTATCAGTTGATGGAGAAGCTTGAACCACGGACGAACCGGCTTCAACTCCGCTTGGAAGGTTGTTCTTCTTTGTTCTGGGCGAGAGAGAGATGAAGCAGGGCAGCAGGAAGAAAGCCTTGATCTTGACCTTTGCTTAGGGTTTTGGTATGGTGGCTCCCTTGCTGCGAAAATAGCCTCATATGATCCATATATAGTGGTGTCCAAGCATAGAGAGTCGTGCTAAAAGGAAACACCAAAATATAGATCATATCCTGGCCATTAGATCTTCCAAAACTCCGTCTGTCGACAGCCGACTTGCTACTGTCGACAGCTGCTGACAGGTTTGCAAGAACCGGAAGACTGGGCTTTCTGGAAATAGATTTCTGAGTGGATCTGTCGACAGGCGAAAATCATCTGTCGACAGATGGTGTATCTGTCGACAGGCGAAAATCATCTGTCGACAGATGCGACAGATGCACTATTCATCTGTTGACAGATGCACTATCATCTGTTGACAGGTGCACTATTTCAGCAACTTGTCTTGTTCTTTTGCACTTGGATTTTGGGCTTTGTCTTGTGTACATTCATACCTACATTAAAAGACATAATTAGTGAGATATAATGAACATATAAAACATGTGTTTCATTTGCATCCAATTGTCATTCTCATCATGTTTCACACATTCATAACACATCAATTTTGTCTTGTTCATGAAATGTTCATCATCAAAAACAAACATACCATTTGTGAACATTTCACATAACATCAATTAGTATTGCTCATCATCAAAAACATTTAAGCACTTGTTGTAACCCAACATTCTCCAATATGAGAACCCAACAGTGCTTTGCTTATTCTGGCTGTAGTTTGACTCGTGCCTTGCCACTGGCTGTGGTTTGTGAGTTTATGACTCGTGGTCGAGGTTTGACCAGTTCGAGGTGTGCCCTGGTGTTGGCACAATTGTGGTTGAGTTGTAGTTATGTGATTTGCCGGTTGAGGTTTTACTTGTAATATTGTGCTTAAATAAAGGTATAATATAATTGTGGTTCAATGTGGTGTCTACCACCTGCTTGTACCCTTTGTTCGGATATTCGTGTTATGATACCTCAGAGTAGCAGATACGTGTACCCTTCATGGGTTATTTTATAGTTTTGTGATGGTACATTGTGTACCAACCTTTCCGGGTACTTGTGTGTTGTGGAGGTCTTGTGAATTGACCTGCCACTTGTTGTATCCTAACTGTTTTAAGTAGATCTTTGTTTATATTTTATTATGGATTAGTTTGTGATTATTAATTAAGTTACCTTGGTGGGTATTTTGCCGATGAGGCTTGTGGCTTAGGCATATTGTGGTTTAGTAGAGCTATGCTCCGTGGAGGCCGTGTGAGACCTTCCACTTGTTGAGTTTTACCCTTCTTGGGCATGATTCCGATTATAGATTTAGTGTGTGATGGACTAGCTAGCTGTAGCCAGTCCTACCATTTATGTGTGGCTCTCGACGTAGTGTGATTTGGAGTATAAAGGACCAGCTCTTTGTTAGCAGTCCTATTACTTAAGTGTTCGAGATTTGCCTGTGAAGCTTGTAGCCTGGGCAGTGACTTGCCTGTGTGGCTTATAGCTTAGGCAACTAGTTGTTGTAGCAGTGTGCCAGTGAGACTGTGGTTTAGGCACTTTAGTAGTTGGGCTGACTAATAATATTATGTTAGTCCTGTAGTCCTACTTTCCTTCTAAGGACTTTGTGTTTATTATCATGATTATGTTTAATTGTTATTTATTGTTATGATGTGAGCATGAAATGGTTTGGCTAATGGTGTTGCCAATGAGACCCTTTGGGGTTGAGGAGTTTGTGGTTTCGAGGTTGATTTTGGGTGGTCCCTGCTTGTAATACCCCAAATTTCTATTACTATTTATTATTCCAAAACAAGGATAATTAAGTTATAATACCTTAACGTTGTCAATAAATTGAAATAATTGACATGTAAGTATGACTGGTGGTAGCGAACATTACCCCAGTGACGCGCATCGAAGTGCGTGCCTCCACGGGGCGATACTGGAAAACGACATCGAAATAAAAATCCGAGAACATCATAATTTCCAGAAAAATGTGGAGAAATTTAATATGTAATTATATGAATTTTTTGACGTACGGATTTCAATGTATAGTTGACGCGACCATTTTTCGGGTGATTTTTCACCTACTGTAAAATAAAATCTGAAAATTAAAATAAAATCACTAAAATTTGTAAAACCACCACATTAGGTTATGGTTGAAATTTGAACTCAAACGGACACCATTTGGGTGTGTTTGCATAGTGATCATTGGACCAGTTGAATTTTGGGTCAATTACAGTTAGGGGTGTTCATGGTTTGGTTTGGTTTGGTTTAGAGGGAATTTTTAAAATCCAAACCAAACCATCACCAGAGCCAACCCGAACCAAACCAAACCGTAATTTTTTCAAACCAAACCAAACCGAACCGATATAATTCGGTTTGGTTCGGTTTGGTTTGGTTTAACCCGAAAATAAGTGGACCTTTCACAAACAAGACTTTAACCTACTATTTCTTTTGGAGGTAAGGCTTTAATCACATATTCACATGTTGACTCAATTTAACCATCAACCTATATAATGAGGAAATATTATCTATAAGTGAAAATTTGATGACCATATTACTTTACACAATGTGTATATTTACATATATACATATTATATATATACATGTATGTATAATACATATGTATAAATTAAAATTATATTATTAAAATTCAGTTTTATCGGTTTGGTTCGGTTTACAAGATCTGTAACCGAACCAAACCGAATTTACAATTTCGGTTTGGTTTGAAACCAACCAAATTTTTTTCACTTTCAAACCGAACAAACCGAACCAAATTGATCGGTTCGGTTTGGTTTTTCGGTTTGAACCGAATAGTGAACACCCCTAATTACGGTAAGCCATTTTTTTGGGATTTTCGGATGGGTTACGTGGAAGGCCAAGAGCCACAGCACTTGGGAATGGCTATGATTATTACTGAATACGTGTAGCCAAGGTAACTTTGCATGGGCTACGTGTTAAAACATGGGTTAAAAGACTTCTTACCATGCCACGTTAACCACCAACGTGTTTGTGTGCATGGAGATCTCTAGGCTTATAAATACACCCCAAGAACCTTCGTAGCTATGTTTCTGAAACTTTCTACTGTTATCCTGCTACTATTGTTAAACTTCTGGGAGCACCAAACTCCACAGCTGGGAGTAGCCGAAGCTTTTCTTCTTGTGCATTGTTCTTGTTCAAGCTACGTTTGGAGCCATGCTAGAATTGCTTCTGCTTCTGCATGAGTGGTTGCAGTTGGAGCTGGTTGTTGTGCATTGTCACAACTTCAAACTGTCAAGATAATCAAGTGTGCTTCTTATTTCTGTGAACCTTCTCACCAAAGAGAAACTTATTCTCTTTAGAAAGGTAGGATTCAATTCTTTATTCTTTCTCTTCATTCTTGGATTACTAGTTTGAAGTGATTCGTACCTTGTATCTATTACTCTGTAAATTCTAAGAATATGTTCATGATGGAACTATATTCTCCAACATGTTTTAGTTAGTTTTAATCCATGAGAGTTCATAGATTGTTCCTTCCTTTCTTAACTTAATCCAAAAATCTGGAGTTTTATCAGTACTCTTGATTAATGTAGACAGAACCAAGATGGTTCTTTCTTGCTGAGAAATTGATTTACTGAAAGGTCATGGAAGTCTTAAGTGTATGAACTTGACAAGTGTTTAGTGAAAAAGAGAAGAGAGTTTAAGAGAAAGACTTTCCAATCCATTTTCCTTGAACTCTCCTTTCAGTTTGTCTTCTTGAAAGATCAACCATATGAACAACATTACATGTTTTTATCTTTTGCTTTCTTGCCATGTTAGCTTCATGTCTAAGGCTAAGATCATACTTGGACCAAGTCTTAATCATGTTAGGAATGATAGAAGAGCTTGGTAGTACAATTTCTAGTTGGATTTAATCAATTTTTGGAAGCCTACATAGCACATGTCGACAGCTCTGCATCCACCTGTCGACAGGGCGCTTTGTCCAGAGCCCAGAAAATGTAACCAGGCATGGTTGTCGACAACCACCCCTCTGGTTGTCGACAACCACTGTCAGGCTGAGACTGGGAAAGCTTTGGTTGTCGACAACCACCTCTTTGGTTGTCGACAGCCCACTGTTGGACTGAGAAACCAACCTCTGAGAAAGCCTTGGTTGTCAACAACCAACCCCCTGGTTGTCAACAACCACTGTCAGTTCCAAAAAAAATTTTTTTTTGGCACCTACCTTGAACCATTTCTTGACCCGAATTATACCCAATTGTCCTAACCAAATACCTACTCTTTCTTAGTTGTTTCTACCACCTAAAGCTCTACAAAAAACTCATCAAGTTTCTTTTCTCTTTGTTATGAATCATCTCCAAAATTTCTGAACATAATTGACCTTGTGAGACCATCACTTCTTGTAATCAGTGAAGGAATAGAGTTCCTTAATTCTTGTGTGTGATTCATGAGTGAATCCTTGTATAACTTGATTCATTACAAGGATAAGTGTGTGATGATGACACTTTGTGAGTCTTGGAACTCATTCGAGAAAAATGCCTGGCAAATAAGGGCTGGTTCAGTCCTGGGGAGAGCACCTGAATTCGTCAGTGGCCGCGCTGGGGCGATAAGGACATCGTGGATGTTGGCATGCATCAAATCGTGCTTGATTGGTCATCATGTCATGCTTGTGTGTGTGATATTGTATCTGATTTGGAATCCAAATATCATCCTGAGTTATTGATTCTATTTCCAACATTGTGCTTGTTCAACACATGTTATCAAATGATCTTGTGTTTTTGTCATTGGAACACACCATGTTAGTGATCTTTACTCGTTCTACCTTGAAAATTTATCTATCTGAATCCTTTTAGAAATGCTGAATCCTACTGGGCTAGTTAGCTCATTCAATTCAATATTTCAGGTGACCAAGATGGAGGAACTGCTTCAAGGGGATTTGAGTGTTGAGATAACCACCTGAATCAAGAAGTGTCGTGCAACTATCTTTTGTTTTCTTGTAGTTATAAGTGAGAATGTAATAAAGCTACAGTTACTTCTGTTTGATCCTCATTCAGACTAAGATGAGGAGTATCATGTAATAAATTCCGCAAACTTAGTTAGTATGAACAAACTATGTGTATTACTCGTCGTGTATATTTTCTGTCATATTCGGTAAATGTAGTTTTGCTAGAACGTGACACTGCTGAGCCAATGACTTGTTGAGGCTCACTTCCCTACAGTTCTTTTCAGGCTTGCCATGTGTTTGGCTTGCAGCAGCGTTGTGTCAGACTTGTACCACCAGCAGTAGTGTAGTAGTTAGTGTTGTGTGAGCTTGTGCTCCCTCGGGGTATGCCCCAGGTAGTTGTACTCTTTTTAAATTGGACATGTATTAATGTAATGGGATAGTTGTACAAATTTGTGAACAGATATGAGCACATGTACTTTCTTGTGTCTTATATTCTTGTGGTTTGTCTTTTATACTCTTACTGGACACGTGTGTGAGATATCCCTTGCGAGACTTCGGTTCGTTCGCGGGAGGCGGATCTGAATATGGAGCCTTATTGGGCATAAGTACCCTGGTCCGTCACACCTTTCGACAATGGTTCCGACCGAGAACGGAAGAAGGGCTGGCATAACGGGGACTCGCCGCGCCGACCACGCCCCTTCACCGACTGCACCCCTCTCACGGTGGCCCCCGAACAAATCCTAGCTGAAATCCGAGATGAGCAGTATGTTCGGTGGCCGCCTAGGATGCGCTCTGATCCCCACAGGCTCAACCAAGACAAGTACTGTCTCTTCCACCACGACCACGGCCACAATACCTCCGAGTGCCGCCAACTCAAGGATGAGATCGAATCCTTGATCAAAAGCGGCTACATCGGACGGTATGTGCGTGTGGAAATGGATTTTGTGATCCATCACATTGATTTAAAACTTTGGGTTCTTTTATCATGTTCTCATGTGTATGGAGCATATTGCATATTCAAGTCTCATCGAGTGCTACTCGAGCGGTGGTGACAAGAGATGAATCGACAATCGCATAGCACAGGCGTTCCAGTCACCGAAGTGACAACATGTTCTGCCTTCGAGAGTCAAAAGACTTTAGGTCTCTTTTGCACGCCGTTTGACTTCGTCAAACGAAAGTGAATATCGGGTTGGGACCAATATCTCATCATTGCCTAAACACAACGACGTTAATTACATCTCTTTAAAAGAGAAAACCTTTGATTAATCGCCAGAATAGAAGGTCTTGTGACCTAAAATGGGACATCTGATAAAGGTGTAGAATAAAACCCCAAAATTACAGTTAAAATTGCGGGAGAGTTAAGTGTGTTCAAATATTGGGGAGTTGGCAAGAGTTAGACTGTATGTGCTCTTCATCTCTTAGGGTCAATTTGCGCATTTGTTCATTTGTTCTTTTATTTATTACATTTTTCTATTTTTTAGTCATGCAATAGCTTTGACATGCTCTTGATTATCATGGTTCTTCTCATGATTCGGCACCATTTAGCCCATTCGGCAAGGTAGACAAATCATTCAATCAGCAAGCAAACTAATTCGGTAGCCAGACTCATTCGGTAAGTGGATAGAATCGGTAAAACAGGCCCTGATTCGACAGGGCAGACTGATTCGGCAGGGTAGACTGATTCGACAGAGGAGACTGATTCGGCAGAGTACCCTGCCGAATCGGCAAGACATGTGCAGAATCGGCAGGACTGCCGAATCGACAGGACTGTTGAATCGGCAAGACATGCTGAATCAACAAGACTATTGAATCGGCAGAGCTGCCGAATCGGTAGAGTTGCTGAGTCGGCAAGGCATTGTTGAGAGGCTGTAGATTCACTCAAACAGTGGAATAAGGAAGGGCTCACTGATTCGAATGTTCGAACGCAAATCCGGCAGCATTTCCCATTAGGTTGGATGATGGGGGGAAAAACATGATACTTGTCCACCGTAATGGAGACGGTACTGAAAACAAGGTGTATGTCAAAGCAACATCACCTAAATGGCACACAGTGCCGGTTTCCAAGGCATGCCTAATAGGAGACCGGTTGTTACCGAGACCAAAAGTGAACTCGATTAGTGACCAAATGATATTTAAGTCTATTTAACCGGGGATAAATATTGCATCATCTAACCCAGAGTCTCATGAATTTCGCATTTATGGTTGAATCTACAAGGCTAATGTCTCTGCCTGAGTGATTCGGCAGAGGGTCTGTTCATGTGATTCAACAAGAGGCCTTACAGACTCACAAGGCTCTTGGTCACTAATTCTGCAGAGTACCATGTCGATTCGGCAGCACTGCTCTCAGGTATGTACGATTCTGCAACACTTGTCGTGCATAGAATGCGAGATAAACAGAAGGTTCGAACACCGGGACAGAGCGGGGTGACATTCAAACCATCAAAGAATCATGTTCAAGCCCAAACAAGGCACAGATATCAGGTTATCTAACCTTTTGTGTCTAGGGCATCAAATCACTGTGATTCTGCAGCGCTGTTTGTACACGGTTCTCAAAACACACGAGGAATTTGAGCTTCTAGTTGAAATGATATAACATCCAACATATGATGAAATCGTCCTCTTATGGAGTTGAAGTTGAGGGAAACCGTCCTCCTCTTCCTCGGCCTCCTCCTCGGCCTCCTGCTATGTGGTCCTCGTCGCCATCAGAGATGCAAACTCTCTCTGAAGACTGATCTTTAGAGGTCGCTTCTCAGCAGGACGTCTGCTTACAGGTCGGCCCACTCCGATGAGGCCGGGGGTGCACCCTCGCCCAGATACGTCAAGTATGAGTTGATGGTTATTTGTTCGGTGTAGAGGGCCATATCCTTTTGGTCCCTACCAGTGGCCAGTTCGGCGGTGTCTGCATAAAAAAGAGGAATGGTTAGAAGAGTCCCCTAAAGAATCGAAGAGCAAATGTGAAGTCAGAGCACTCACTCCATGCTCGGCTGAGCCCCTACTCAATGAGCTGGAACTCCGTCAGGTAGTCCTCTGTGTGCTCCACCAACACTGTGTTCAGACTATCCGAAGCCTTCGCCTCCTCTCGAACAAGGAGAGGCACGAGATCCTTCTTCAGGGGGTTGTGGATCTGAGTAGGGAACCCCCACTCAAGTGCTCCGGCCCCCTGGCGCCGACCGACGAAGAACACGCGACTCGTCCAACCCTTGTTGTTGGAGTGCTTGCTCGAAAAGTGAATCCGCATTTTGTTCGGCCAGTGTTTAGTGTAGTACACGCCATTGCCGGACTGCAGCGAAGATGCGAGGCTGAAGTGCCCCCGGAAGATATCTGTCGTGGCTCGCACTCCCCACAACGCGCAGATGATGCAGAAGACATAGATCGTCTTCCACGAGTTGGGCATCAACTGGATCCACGTGCTCAGTATACTCTTCGCCACCTCCGGCAATGGCAGTCGGAACCCTGCCTCCAGGAGGTCTAGGGAGAGGGCGAAGCAGCCTGGCTTCTCCAATAGGTAAGACTTGTTCTCATTGGAGAGGATGATGTCGTACTCCTCCCCGATGTGGAAGTGCTTACGGAGGCCTTCAAAGTATCTATACTTCGGCCCCTTTGTCTCCCCTGACGTCGTTCTGCTCGCTCCGGCGGTAGCGATCTCCTTGCCCTCTCACTGCGACATCTCTGCTTGTGGAAGGAGAAGAAGAAGAAGACGATGAGAGTGGCAAGGAAGCAGGGAGAAGACGATGGGCAGCGGCAAGAAGAAGTGCTTTTCTAGAGAAGGAAAGCATATGACTTTTCCTTCCCCCCTCCTCTTCCTTATAAGGAAAGAGAGGCGCGAAGTTCAAAGGCAGAACTGGCGATTCACCCGCTCCAATGGGTCGTTCAAACGGACCGCTCCAGACTCAGAACGCGACACGTCTCCTCTGCCATCATGAAACACTGTCCCCAAGAAGAGCTCCAACGACGTCGCCAAGAGACCGTACGCATCGCCACGGTCGGTATCGCATTTAATGCGAGGGTGACGTCGAGCAGACATCTCCCCTCTCAAGTGCTCTTAATCGCTTCTGAGCAAACTTGAGAGGGTGGGGGGCAAGTGTAGAGGCTATTTTCAGCCTCCTAGGCCTATAGGCTCATCATGACCCGTCAAGGCCCATCCAGACAACTAGGCTCTGGTCGAGACGCCACGTGTCCTCGGGTTTAGCCACTGGCTTCCGAACACGTTTTGGCCCCCGGACATCTAAGGGCCCCAGGAGTAGTCTCCGGGCACCTCACAGCCTATTCGAGGGCACAGCCCACCAGGCAGACCACCTGCCCCCTGCTCGAACCTCCTACACCGAGCACCATTTCCGAGCACTGGGCACCACGCATCTTGGCCAATGTCCGAACAGGCCCCTGCGCGGCACCCCTTGGACTGGAGCTCAGAGCGGCCCTTCGCCTCCCAGCAGTAGTTAATGCGACGGCGCGACACGCGCCCCATGGTTAAGAACATTTACCACAGAGGATCCCAACAGGCGTCTCAACGGACAGCTCCCTGCCTAGGGACTCCAACCGACGCGTCCCTTCGATCATCATCGAAGGAGATTGCATCTGGACCCTTCATCTCCCTTGCCTATAAAAGACACAAGTAATCCTCATGTAAAGGCACGCAATCTAGCTCACTCACACTCGCCCACGCGCGAACACACACCAGAGAGCCTTCCATTCCTGCCATCTTTACAGTCTGACCTGACTTAGGTATCGGAAGGTTCCTCCGGTTCTTCAACTAAGTCCCCCTGATCTTTTCTAGATTTTGCAGGCCATCGTCTGCACCGGCGACCGTCTCTTTCTCTATCTTTAGTGGAGGCCCGTTCAACCCACAACCGAACAGGAAATCACTTCCATAGATATGATCTTGGTTGTCTGCTTTGGCTCAGCCGACGCTGGATGTTCGAAGCCTTGTTAATCTCCTTAATTAGTGTTTAACCTCAAAAGATGCTGGGCGCAATGTGCTTAATTTGCTGTGGTGTTCCGACACTGAATTTGTCTCCAGACCAACCGAATACATGTTGCACGCCCCAATTTAGATTAATGCACCAATTTAGATGTCATCTATGCCCAAGGGTTTGAGTAGTAAAGAAGCATCCAAATGAGATGTAAAAGATAGATGATCTAGTGAGTTGTTACGAGGAATATGTCAATATTACAGTGTGCGGTGATCATGAGTCTCACTGTACCTGGACACTCCCGTAGAGAAGACAGGTTTTGGGGAGAGTGGAGTGGCGTCCTTACTATTATATGGCATGTTGTGACATGCCTATTTTAGGTTGTAAAATTCACAGGCAGGAAAAGATGTACGATATGTTTAACTTTAAACGTTAGATTACCATCTTGGAGTCATATATATCACGGTAACCCATATTCTAATAAATTATCAATATGAGGTGGCAGCATATATATATGTAGAAAAAGATTTAGTGTATTTTTGTATTGTATTTTGAGTACAATATGATTAAGTAATAATTTATGTGTCATCTAATAATTGAGTTGCCACTTTATTGCTTCTCATGTGAAGGGTGAGTTATTGTCTAATCATATTACACTTAAATATAATACAAAAAATATACTAAATCTTTCTCATATATGTAAGAAGCATAACATCATCAATATATAATTCTAATAAATTATGGGCACATCTATACTTCATTAACTATTGGCAGTTGCCCGAATAGTATAATCCGATGACAACATGAAACAGAGATACGAACTTGTCAATTCTTTTCCTCTATAGCACAGTCCTCCCAGACCTTAGTACGAGAGTGTACGTACGGACATGTAGAGGCACCACCCGCAGCCCCCTTCGGACATTCACAGCTTTCTCTCATCTCCTCTTGTAAGAGAAGAGCTACTGGCTTTGTTTAGAGGCTAAGGGGGCCTGCTGCCCTCCAGAAATTGGCATGCGGCAGGACATGCAGGTGTGGACTGTCTCAACAGTCTAATTACGCCATACGTAGTGTAGCACTACCTCTGCCTCAGAGAGAAGGCACGCCACCCTCGACCCCGGTCTAAACCACAGGCCCCACCCCACCACTAACTATGGTCGCAGGAAGGGAGGGGGGGGGGGGGGGAGGGGGCCTGTGCGGGCGGCCCCAGCCCGCTGCTCTTCTCGAAAAGATTTGAGACAATTTGGATCTGCGGCACCGCGGAGGCCATGGCCGCAGAGGGCACACTGTGCTCCCACTGGTCCCAGGGTACGTGGTGAACAGCACCCCTCGCCACTCTGTCCTCCCCTCTTCTCCTCTCCCACTCCGCAGGTCACCTCTTTGTTTTTTGACGTTTTAGCAACAGTGGTATGATTGCGAGGGCGGGGCGATGATGGCACGGGACAAAACAGGTTCACAGGCCCACTCTGGCTCCCCTTCCCTCTCCTCTCCCTCTGCTGTTTGGCTTCGCCATTCACGTCCTCCTCCCCAAGTGACAGGCGCATCATCACAAGAGCACAGGACGACTGCCACACCCCTATCCCACCTGATACAAACCCCTTCACGATCCTCCCTCACACCTCCGGCTATAAAGCCACAACAGTCGTCTGCTACAGACCCCTGCTCGATGCGGGCCGCGAGCGAGGCCGCCGCTGAGTGGTCCTGTGCGATGACCCGGCCGATCGAACACCACCTTCCCACCTCTGAACACTTCCGAGACCACTGTTGCCTATGTGTGGACTATGGAGTCCAACTACAGAAGAGAGAGAGAGAGAGAAAGAGGTATGGGTTACTGAGTTACTGGGTTTGTCTCTGTAGCTGGTAACTGGTGATATAGACCCATCAGCGGCGTTGGAGCGAGGGAAAGAAAGGGGAGGGAGGAAAACTTGTAGGCCCTTTTCCTCAGGTGGTGGTCCTCTATATCTCCCAGGGCAGGATTCTACAAAAAGAAAAGAAAAAGAAAAGGAAAAGGAAAACGAAGTCTACGAGCACAGGGGCATAAGACCCTTTTGAAACGATCCCCGTGCAAATCTTCTGTTCTCTTGCAACTTTTCGAAACCCGCTTCAAACCCGAGATAGTCTCGGTTGGAGAGCTCCCCTGGCCATCCGTCACCAAGTAGGAACTTGTTTTGGATCTTAGTATGTTCAGGCTGATCTCTTCCTTTAAACCCTCCTGCCCTGCCACAACAACAACGATCCAGAGAATGAGACAAAAGGAATGGCAGTGGCATGCATGCCAGAACTTGATAGTTCTCTGCCACCCCCTCCCCACGCGATCCGGTGATCTCACACCAGTGGCATGAAGAAGCTAATAAGAAGAACAACCACACACGGGGAAACCCAACAAGGAACGGGCCGCATGGGTTTCGAGGTGCAACGGCTGCCCTTCGCCCCTGCGTCGTCGACGTATCGTATCAGTTTCTGCGGTTCCTCTAACGAGGAGCGTTACGTATTAATGGAGGAGGCCTCCAAACATAACAAAATTGCTTCTGACATTCTGTTTTGGTTGGGACCCAAGCCATTAACGCCATCTCGAACAAGATGCTGCGTCTGCCCTGATCTGAGTGGGAGAGGAGAGGAGAGCGAGCAACCAACAGAAGAAGGAGAAAGATTTCTTTATCGTGCCTGTCTGTCCTCACATGGATCACCACCCTTCCTTTCCTTTGCGTTAGCTTTTGAGAGGAGTTCTTCGTGGAGGAGACTCCATCAGTAGTGAGAAGATATTTTTGCATAAAAACTTTTTTAAAAAATTATTAAATTTTTATGTAAAATATTTAACCTTCCCCCATCCTTGTATTGCTTTTAGGGATACGTTTGTACTTGCATCAGTTGCTGAATATTTCTAAATTATAAACAATCTAAGTCGGCGCCCATCCCATAACTTGTGACCATGGACGGATGCAGGGTTAAGCCAGTGGGGTCACATGACCCCATTGAAATTTTTTGGGGTTAAAATGACCATGCAAATTATGTGTTTTGGGAGGTTTTATAGGGGGGTGACCCCACTGGAATTTTTTTTTTTGTTCAAATAACCATGTAAATTTTGTGTTTGGGGGGGGGGGGGGTTTATAAAGAGTGATCCCACTGGACAAAATTTATGGGTCCATCCCTGCTTGTGACCACCTTCAAATTCAAGACTTTCAATAAAGATAAGGGTGAACATGGATTCACCCTTGTTTTTATTTAACTCGAAATACATCGGCCCTCTCACGCAAATCGATTTGATTTAAATAAAAAAAATAAAAATATGGATTTGTAGGGTGGCCGCGAGCTCTTTTGGAGATCCGCATTCTAACCAACTATGTTACATATTTCATTGTAAAATTATGTATTATTAATTAGTTATATATATATATTCAGTTTATTTTGATTTTGTAACGGCTCTGATGTTCAGACCCTCGGCTCCTGTCAAGAATCCGATTGTCGGCACCGCCGCCCACGGGTCCGAAGACCCAGAAGGACTAACGGATCAATCTAACAAGATATGTAACGGGAGTAAGTAACAACAACAGTTTAAAATATACTAACAAGTGAAGAAAAAAACGTCCAACGTAAGGTACAAGTCTAGTACAGTCCCAAAATAAACAAAGTACAAGTGCAAAAGGAAATGGAACAACAGATCCCTTAAGGGCATATCCCGAGGGTGACGAAACAAGTAAGAGGGAACACTGCTAACGGAAGATGCCGTCTACTACGGCCCTGTCTCCTCAGCCCGTCGCAATGGGTACTTCTGTAAAGTCTCAACTGTAAAGAAGGAAATGAGCTTCACGAAGAAGTCTAGTAGGGACTACCAATCTCCCACTGGTTCTAATAGCATAATAGATATATGTTTAACTGAAATTAAGTAAGTAAATTATTCTACTAACAGAGTAAGTGCGGAAGCGGAAAGTAACTACACGGCCATCGGTCTAAAAACAACGTCCCATGTAAATCACGACTCTGGGATAAGCCTCAAGGCTGCAACACAAATAGTGAACAACTGCCTGGATAAAGACACCAGCCATGGAAGGCAACTACCACTAATCAACCGGTCTGGTGCACCACGCACCTTACCCTCGACTACCAGTCCATGTCTAGCACCCCCCGTCGGACTGAGACGCGAAACTACAAGTAACCACACAACTGTTGTAGTCTGGTCGGACTACGGTCCCACACCTAACCCCTCTAAATGGTACCGAAACCACGTAGAGTGAGGCAGTGAGAAGGACTCACTGATCTACGTCGGAAGTACACCAAAACCACCTCGGCGTCCTAGACTCAGCTAAGAAGCTCTACAAACAAATCTATGTCGTTGTCCCTACCATTTTCCCCTCTGCTATAAGAGTCCATAACTCGAGCTCGCCCGCTACCTGGAGAACTCCCTCAACAGACGTGCGGGGACCAGAGGTCCAGGTAACGGTAACAACCTCTCAACGGACAAGCCCACAAGTGCCTAGCACTGGGAGAACGACCAGCGTAGGACCGTGCTAGGAACAGCACAAGTGCCAAGAAACAGAGTCGCAATGGAACGGAACTCCGAACAGGTCGCCAGTGACTCTTTGTCTGAGAAGGCGACAGGGTTATTGTCGCTTTCTCACAAAAGGTGATACAAGGGTTGTCTCCACCTGAAGGCGACACCCGATCTATCGCGACCTGGTCTAAAGGCGACAGGGCAACTGTCGCGAACTGAGTTGCAACAAGGGCATTGTCGCGACCACAGAGGTCTGGGTGGCACCCGAGACCTCCACAAACCACTGGAAACCAGGCATGAAGGCGACGACCACCCTGTCGCTACCAAAATGCGACAGGGTTTGACGTCGCATTCACACCAAAAGGCAACGGTTGACCTGTCATGATTTGGGTCGCGACAACAGACAGTGACACTCGAGACCTCCAAAACAAGCCACAAACCCCAAATCCGGTGAATATCTAGGAAGGGGAGCATGTAGGAGGATATTGTGAACGTGCTTTTCATCTCAAAACACTCCACAAAGATTTAATTAAAAAAAGAAATAGAATTTATAAAAATAAAGATGGGCGTTGATGGAAAAAGGAGAAAAAGGAAAAGGGGTGCGTGTGTGCACGAAATGGAATGTGATCGCCAGACATACGTGAGTGTCGAAGGAGATGGACAAAAGGTGTAGGGGGTACTTACCTTCACCTAAAGATCAAGGGAGTTGTGGTTGTGGGTTGACTTCTACTTCTTCCACTGGCCGGACGGCGAAGAAGACTTTAGCTTGAATGGTTATCTTGTAAGAGAGAGAAAATAAGCAAACAAGTGAAGAATGGATTAGACTATATTGTGCAGCACCAAATTCAAAGGAGTGAATGAAAAGGACAAAAACATGGGCTTGAACACACCTTGTGGGAGTGGTGTTTAAACCCCTAAAAATGTGGGTGTGGAAATGAAATGATGTGTGTGTGGGTGTGAAATGATATGGTGAATGAAAACTAAAAGCAATGAGATAAAACAAGAAGAATGAGAGGAGGAAAAGAGGTTAGCGAAGTGAGCCTGCTACTAGAGATGGCTGAGAAGAGAAGAAGCCTCCACGAGCTCCGATGCACTTGAGGGGACGAAGGCTTCAAACTCCAACGGACAAAGGTTCAGAGTAGCTTGAAGTAGCGGTTCTTCTCCTTAGCTTTGGAATGCGAGTCTCCAATGTGGCAGGGTTCGCCGTAATGCTCAGGTTGTCCTCAAAACAGTGCCCTCGGGGGTCTTTTTATAGGGAAAAAAATTCCAGAATTGTGTTGGACACAGAGGTCGCCTTTTTATGTGAATCGCGACCAACTAAAGCGCCGCATTTACCAACATCGACTAGCTTCGATTGAGCCTTTCCAAACATCATTATAGCAGGATTAGAATGCGACAACATACACCGCCGCGTTTCAAACACTTCTGATTTCGATTGATTCTTTCCAAATATTAATAAATGGAAATATTGAATCGCGACAACATGAGTGCTCACGTATTTTAACAGAATCGATCTTCTGAAGAGAGTCATCTTCATATGATGGAAGGTCAGAAACACGACAGACCATGCAGATGCGATTCTATTTAGCAAGAAAATATTTCCAAAAATAATTTTAGAATTTGCCATAATTCAAAAATGAAAACTCTTAAATGCGATGACCTTAGCAAACGCGATTCAAAACATGGTAAGCGCCAGAAAAGGAAGTGTGATACGCGTCGACTTTACCCGCCGCAGATCAAACATCATAAAATGCGACCACTGTGTCCGATGCGAATTACATGTGCACAACAGACCCCTTCAAAGCCCTTAGAAAAAATCCTAAAATTTCTAGAAAAATCCAAAAAAATAGGAAAATCATTCAAGAGGTTAATTGAAGAGAGCCACTTTAAGGCATTGCGGTATAACATGAAATGTACTCGATATGTTGTCAAAATGGCGTGTCTACAGCTGCCTCGCATTGGCATCTGTTTTGCAAGGAAATGGAGCGGAGTGACACGAAATGAAACCAATGAAATGGGGTGAGTTGAGTGGAATGAAGTGGAGTGACTGAAAAGTAGACGCCAAAGTGTGATGAGATACGCCTTAACAACATACGACTGGAGTTGTTCTTCAATTCAAAGTGAAGCAGTTTGTAGAAAATCTCGAGAGAAAACTCAATGCTTGGACGAAGGGAAAGGATGTGCACGTGGGCACGAAGGGGAGAAAGATCAACTTCTAGTGTCAGAGAAGTACCTACGGACACAATCTGACAGGTTTCACCGTTGGGGAGTGTTTACCAACTTGTGGACGTGCTGCAGCCAAGGTGGATCTATAGGGAAAATAGATGAATTGATATAGAAATCCAAAACAAAGAGTTTCTCAAAAGATGTTCTTCAAACATCAACAAGGTGAACTGAATACTTGACTTTGAATGGAATATTTCATGTTAATTAGAATTGAGGATAAGCAGTTCTCTTCAGTCAAACACGAGAGTGATTTTTGAAAATGTGCTCAAAGTCCTACATGATGCATGTTGGGCTAAAAGAAAAAGATCAAAACAAAAGAAAATATAAAATAATTAAGGATAATATTGCTACGATGCCGAAGTTAAGATACCGAATGGAATCCGTCATCCTTCTTGCAAAATGTAACGACATATCCTCAAGTCATAGGAATCCTCTGAAATTATCACTATTTTTGGCGGTGGAGGGGAACTCAAATTTTCAGATTCCTCAGACCCTCAAGGTCCTTGATATGCTCTAATAAAGTATAACATATAGTAAGAAGCAATTATACAATACCACAAAAGATCGCCGGAAATGATCATGGAATGTACGGTGAGAAATATGTATCCACAACCTGTGCTCAAAGACACATCAGCACTGACAAGCAACAAATAATGGAGCAAAGTATCAAAATAATACTGCTTGAAATCGCAACAGGGTATATGGACGCGTTTCACTTACCTGAATCGTGACGACTCAAGTGGTCGCGATTTACCTTTACCAGTCGCAGTGGAAGTTGGAGTAAGCACTTTGAATCGCGACGTATGTGTCGGACGCGATTTTAACCTTCCACCCGAGGCTGAATTTTCTTGCCCGTTTTACACTTCTTGCTCTCTTTTGGGCTTGCCTCCGGACTTATGTGGCCATGGTGGTTTAAAAACACTCCAGACCATGCACTCTTCACGCTCTCTCTACCTCTCCAAAGGTTAAACATCAAGCTATTGAAGCCAAAGAGCAAGAAAAAGAGGAGAATTGAAGCTTGAAGCAATGGATCATGGTGATGCTCCCCTATCTAAGAAGCCAAGAATTGAAGAATTTCGGAGGCTTAGCAAGGTGGAGGGATACATTTGCAAGTTGATTCAAGCCAAATTGGTAAGTACATGTGATTATTACATTGATTTTAAATGTGTTCTTGAGTGTTCTTGCTTATTCTTGATGTGTTCTTGCTGTTCTCCCTCTCTTCTTCTTTTTTCTTTTCCTTTTTATCCCTTCTTCTTCCAATAACCAACATGGTCGAACCCATCCTATGGCCCATCTCCTACCCATGCCAACCATACTCCATGTTACTCAATCACTCCATGATCATATCACCATACTCTCATGCGCCTAACCACCATGGTCAAACCATCCATGTGCCACTTCTATCATGGCCACGTCACCCATGCACATACTTATCCATGCATATCTCCTATAGGATTCTCCCCTTTTCCCGGGCAACAGGAGGTATATGCGTCTCCCCTGGCTCCAAAAACTCACCTCCTCCTTCACTCTTGACATGACCACCATCCTCTCTAGATGGGGAATCAACAACTTAGTTGTCCATGTCAAAAGATACCACGAGATTCACCTTGATTGGGCGGCTATGGGGGCCTTGGTAGAACTATGGCATCCTCAAACCCACACCTTCCTCTTTAAGACCTTCGAAGCCACCATCCTATTGGAAGAAGGTGTGATCTTGCTAGGCTTGAAGCGAATGAAAAGAGGCGACGAGGATGATATGGCGATCATGCCAAGGAACATTTCAAGCAAGGAAGTGCTAGAGGGCTTTATGGATGCAACAGCGGCTCAAAGCGTCCAAACCAGGAAGGGTATAAATTTGCAACAATTGGTGGTTTGGACGATGAAAGAGATACCGAAGGCGGGAAATGACGAGAGATTGGAGAAAGTGATGAGGGGATTCGCCATATGCTTGGTGGGTGCACTCCTCTTTCCATCAATAGACAACACTCTTGAGGAGGACCAACTAAGTGCGGTGTGTGGCATATGGGAGGGAGAGAGACTGGGACCGGCGGTGCTAGCCTTCCTCTACAGCGGACTCACGGCGGCGAGCTTGGGTTGGCCTCCTTATGGTTCCATGTTGCTATTCACTTGTTGGACTGACCTGCACTTCAAGTTTGATATGAATAATGAAGTCCCTAGATCATCCCGCATCGTCTCCAAAAGTCCGCTTCGTCACATGGACAACTTAGTTGGCTTAGAAGGGCATGTGGCTAACCGTGTGCCACAACTCAAAACGCGGGCAGATTGGAGTGATCATCTTCGAAGCATGCCCAAGAATGCGTTCACTTGCACTCCAGCGCCTTTTCTAGCCAGGGACCTACGGACGCGGCTAGCACCCGGTGTGAAGGTACGATTAATTGGAGCGACTGAGTATGTACTTTACAACCCACACTGCTGCCTCTCTCAACTCAGACTCCCACGGCGCAATTTCGAGGGGTCATCTCATCTTCTGCCAATTAAGAAGTAGGAGATTGGTACCAACAATGACGGAGAAGAGGCGGACACCATCAAGGCGCTGTGGAAAGTCTACTCTTTTAGGCGGCCGGTCCCACACGTGGAGAAGGTGGAGGATGAATGGATGGCCTATGTAAGGGAGCTCCTAAAAATACTGCCTTTCTGAAAGAACTTGGATCTCCACAACTAGAAACAAGGGCAAATGAAACCATATCCTCAAATCCATACATGTTTGGTGGTTTAATAGTCCTCTGTGGCCTATCAGAAACTATGGTTTTTTGTGGATGTTCTTCTTGCTCTGCATCTGGGGATTCCTCATGCACTTCTCTTTCCTTCAAGGATGCCCCATCAATCTCCACCTGAATTTTAGACTCTTCTTTGTCAACAACATTGACAGACTGATCTTCCCTTTCTTTTAACATAGATGTCTCATCAAACACTACATCTTTGCTGATTACCACCTTCCTTTTCTCTGGATCCCAAAGTTTGTATCCCTTCACTTGACTTAGGTAGCCGATAAAGATACACTTTCTGGACTTAGGATCTAACTTGGACCGTTGTTCTGCTTGAATGTGAACATATGCTGGACATCCAAAGATTTTCAGCCTAGAATAATCAATTTCCCTTTTTCTCCACACCTCCCGAGCAAGTTGCTCTTCAAACTTTGAAGAAGGAGACATGTTAACTAAATAACATGCTATTTTTATAGCTTTAGCCCAAAAGCTTTTAGGAAGACCGACTTAAATTGTAGTACCTCGAAAAATTTATTAATTTAAATATATAGATAAATTAAAATTTTATCAATTAATAAATCAAACTAGTTAAAAATGTACGCATCATTATTGCATGCATAAAAACTCGTATAAAAATTTTGTAAAAATAATAGTTATACTTTAAATAATTCTTTAATGACCCATCAGGAAATTTGGACATAGAAAATTATTTGGACCAAGTTTAAGAATTTATGCGACTTATTATTATAATTAAAGAATAAGTCGAAAAACCCGTTATTTTATGAGCCAAAGTGAATTAAAATTTTAAATAAACATATGTGTAGACTTTAAATAATGTGTGTTAATAGCCCATTATGAGAATTGGATCAATGGATAATTTGGCCCATGAATAAATTCTCTAATAAAAGGATAATTAAAACCTATTAAGTAAATTAAATATATGAGTTGTACAATTGAGCCATACATAAGTTATTGGGCCAAAAGTAATAGCCCAATTAATGGATAAAGGTTAGAAATATTGGGATAAATGATATTAAATTGAATTGAAATAAGAAATTAATTGAACAAATATGATAAATAGATTTAAATTAGAATAAGGAGAAAATAAATGGAATAAAAGGGAATTAAATTAAAACCCATTAAGCTAAATTAGTAAATGGGTTCAACAAATAGTCCACACATAAAATAATGGGCTAAAAAGCCAAGAGCCCATCTTTGGATGGGAGATCTTTTGCCTAAATTCGAAGTTAATTATTAAGTAAATTAAAAAGGGGCAAGATAATCACTAAAATAACTTGTAAATATCCTAAAAAGAGACCTAAGCCTATCCTAACCCTTTGCCCACAAAATTAACCCTCTTCCCCATCCTATTTGGTAGATAAAGGAGAGAAATAGGGAGATAATTATAGAAATTCAGAGTTTAATGGAAAGGAGAAGTTTTAGAAGAATAGGACTCTATTAGCAACCCAATACAGCCCTAATTCGTCTCTACCAAGCCTCATTTCGTTGCTGAGGCTCTGAAGAACAAAGTGAGAAGGCTGAGGATGAGGAGCAAGGAGAGGAAGGAGCTTGGAGCAAGGGATTTTCATCTTCTTCTTCGTCCAAACCCTAGGTTTTCTTTACAGCACAAAAAGGTAGGCAATCTCTCAAGCTCAATTTAATCAAACTTGACCCTAGGTAGACCATGATCCCCTCTATCAAAGCCCCATGATTTCCCTAATTTTTGTTGCTCCATGAAGGAGTATTAAATGCCCTAATCTTTGTCATCTCTATGTACCCGAACTTTCATGTTTACTTCTAAACCATGTATGTACTTGATCTCATGCCACGAAACTTTTATCATAATTACTGCACGATGTTAGGGTTTTAATGATCCTATTTTCCCCAATTTTCATCATGTATTCAATGTGAATTAAATCATTTTCCTTGACTGTGCACATTTTAGGTCACTAAAATGTAACTTGTTTAAAGCATGCCCAAACCTTATCTATTTTTAAATTACTCATGTCTGTTGATAGATCTGCATGTCTACTTCCGTTTAAAACTAGTTTCATAATTTTTTGATGTTCCTGCGATTTTATATGGATTTTAGAATAGCCCTGTATCCTGCATGGAAGGAGGGACCCAACCTAGAAAAGGGCCGATATCCCCTTTTTGGGCTCGGGCCGCCTTCTGAAATCACGACGGCCAGACCGTCGCGATCTCAAAAGGGGTCACGACAGGGAGGACCGTCACGTCTTGAACACGACGGGCCGACCCGTCGCGATTCTCTCTGGTTCAACCCGCCCGGCCCGACTTAGCTGAACGCGACCGGCCCTTACGTCGATTTCAGTGATTCGGCTAGAACCCTAATTTGCCTTTATGCCCCTATTATTTACCCCATTTAATCCCTATTTAACCCTAATTAAGCACTTTCATGAACAGTAACGACCTGTTAATCATTAATGGGTAATCTTTGCATGATATTAATTAATTTAAAAGCCATGTGCACAACCATACATGCTCTCATGATTTCTTTACACTTGCACACACAAAATATTAATATTTGCCATTTGACCTTATTAAATTACTCAATAATCTATTCGGTAATTAAGTGCAATTATTCCACTTAAAAATTCTCTATTATTTTAATAACACTTGTATTCATTTTAATCGCGTGCTTTATACACCGCTATCACGTTCCTCTGCCTTCGAGCACTCGCGGTAAGACGGACACTTATTTTTACACTATTTTCTTGGCATGGACTACCTCTCCGTTGGGAATACTCATGACTGGACTAGGGACTCCTTGTCAAGGCCTCCGTAAGTTTCCTTGGCTTTGGCGCACGTCCATTGTCGATGAGCTGGTTGTACCCTTAAAACCCTTTACACCTTTAGGGATCAGTGCGATCCAAACGGCCTTAGTGTGTTCTCTCTTACCTTGGGATCACACCAGATCATCTAGTCTGTGTTCATAGCACGGCTAATGGGCAGTTGTGACTTCTACCTGACTGCCGGCACCCGACCTAGTGCTGTGCAACTGTGACTATCATCTGTTTATCGTTGTTTTACGTTTACGTCCCTGTTCTCATCTAACTATCTCTTTACTCTCATCTGTTCACTTTCTCTCTACACTCTCATCTATTCGTCTATTACTCTCATCTCTTCTTGGTACTCTATTTGGCCATACAATTGATTGTCTAAGATAACAAACAAGACTATGTCAGCGCAATAGGGCCCGATCTGGTCCTGGGGAGAGCTCCCGAAGAGTGCATTTCCTCGCGAGGGTCAACATGATTAGGGTGTGTTTGGCATGCACTCAGCGCCATTTAATACTATCAAGATTTAATCTATGATAATCAATATATCAATCACTATGCTATCATTATCTGGGTTGACAAGATGCTCGACCAGAGGTGCTATCTCTACTAGTGCACTTTTGTGCAACCATATACACTATTTCATTATAAGACCAATCCTTTATCATACTAGTTTTGCATATATTTTTTTTGGAAGTTTTATCGTTCTCTTGCTATCATGTGCTATTACTCTCTTGACTATACTTGATCATTCTCTCTAGTTATCCTACCTTATAAGACATTAATTATTTAAAGCATGCTTGTTTACATGAGATATTAAGTCCTATTGAGCGTTATCGCTCACCTGCGCTATTGTTGTATGTGTTTTCAGGTAAGTCGGATGATGACCCTACACACACCAACGAGAATGAACTGGAGTGATGAGCGACCTAGAGTCATAGCAACGGAATGACCTTAGTATTATAGAATTTAGTTAGATATGTGCTTAGTTATCTTTCCCAATGTAATGATATTATTGAGCCCTATGTTTTGGCTCTGAATTAGTGGTTGTAATAGTTTAGGTGAATTATCAATAAAATGAAGAGTTTATTGCCATTATGGTTCATTAGTTGCTCTGATATTTGCGATTGTATGGGCAATTTACGTTACCATACACTTTTCTCACGTCCCCCCGATTTATTCCGCTGCTAAATTGGCGGGGCGTGACATAGATCCTCATACATCTTGCACTTTCAAGCAGTGTCTTGTTTATTCTTGCTGCTACCCATTTTGTTGTGGGGTCCCTGGAGTTGTGAAATTTCTCATAATTCCTTCATTCTTGCAGTATTCAATGAACTCAGTTGACTTATATTCCGTGTCATTATCAGACTTGATGCACTTTGCATGCTTCCCTGTCTATTTTCAATCATAGCTTTCCACTGCTTGAACTTTGTAAATACTTCATATTTGTGTTTCATGAAGTATACCCATACCTTCCTCTTGAACAATCATCAATGAAAGTTATGAAATATAAAGCTCTCGCCTTTGATGGTGTAGACACTGGCCCTATACATCTGTGTGCACATATTCTAGCACATCCTTGCTCTTATATGTTGAAGTTTTGAATTGAACTCTATAATATTTTCCATACACGCAGTGTTTGCAGAAATCCAGCTTGCATGATTTCACACCATTCAGCAATTTCCTTTTGTGTAGTTCCATCATACCCTACTCACTCATATGCCCAAGTCACATGTGCCAAAGAGCAGTATCATCTGTGTTGGTCTCAAATGAAGTTGTAGCAGCAACATTGCCCACAATTGTACTCCCTATGAGCCTGTACAGATTGTTTTCAATTCACTTTCCCTTCATCACAACCAAAACACATTTACTAACTTTGAACATGCCACTGCTAGGGGCTGCTGAAAGTCCATGCCCAATTCTCTCTAATTGACCAAGAGAGATTAAATTCTTCTTCAACTCTGGAACATGCCTGACATCTCCCAGTGTTTTGATCACACCATCATGCATCCAGATTTTGATATTCCCGATACCTACAACTTTACATGGGTGATCATCACCCAACACGACAGTGCCACCTTCATAATTCTTGTAGTATCAAACCATTCTCTGTGAGGAAATAATGAAATGAGCATCCTGAATCCATAGTCCATGTGTTCAAGAATGAGTTCTTACCTGATGAGGCTATCAGTAGCTCCCCATCATCAGAGCTGTCCACTGCCACACTAGCAGAACTTGAAGAAGAGCCAACTTAGTCTTCTTCCTTTTTCTTTAACAATGGACAATCTCTCTTGAAGTGCCCCTTCTGATGGCACTTATAGCACTCTATCTTTTTAGCCATCTTTGATTTAGACTTGGACCTTGATCTATTCTTCCCTTGATTCTTGTCTTTTGATCTTCCTCAACCCTTTTCCTTTGCAATCAACCCCTCTGCCTAAGAGTCCTCGTTGTTGTACTTCCTCCTTGCCTCATTAGACCTGAGAACTGCAGTGATTTACTCAAAAGCAAGAGTTTCTTTGTCATACATCAATGTAGTAATGGGATGTTCAAAAGAAGACGGAAGAGAACACAATAGCATGATAGCTTTATCTTTCTCATCAAACTTGACTTCAAGTTGCAACAGATCACTTACCACTTGATTGAATCAATTCAGGTGTAGAATCAGATCCCCTCCTTCTATCATCCGAAGGCTGTAAAGCTCTTTCTTCAAGAAAAGTTTGTTTGTAACATTCTTGGCCATATAGAGGCTTTCTAACTTTTTCCATAATCCTTTCGCCGTCTTCTCCGTCATCACATCATATAGAACTGAATCTGCTAGATACATCCGAATGGTGTTGAACACCATCTGCTCCAGCTCTTCCCACTCTTCATCATCCATCTTCGCAAACTTCTGTCATGTCAATGCCCTGATGACCCGCTGTTGTACCAGCAAATCCTTCACTCTCATCTACCATAGACTAAGTTCCCCTTTCCATCGAACTTTTCGAACTCAGCTTTCATCAATCCGCTCATCCTTGATATGTTTCGATCAACCCGAGATGAACTAGCACCCAACCTTGCTCTAATACCAGTTTGTTGTGCGGAAATGCTCTCCGATGCCTCACCGTCGTTCTCTCGATCGGACTTATGCAAGACAAACAAAAACACAACAGAATAGAGAGAAGAAGGAGAGACAAGACACACCGATTTATGTGGTTCGGATTGACGATGTGCCAAACCTATTCCACGAGCCCAACCCCTGTACAGCCGCATTTTCCACTATGAAGAACCATACAATGCCCTAGGCCAATAACATGGTCTTAAATACACGGAATCAAAAAGAGGAAAGCGCCCAAAATTGGGCGCATCGAAAGTGGTCAACCGCTCTGGGATAAAGCGGTCGACTCCTCTGGCTAAACCAGTCAATTGCTTTTCCCAGAGTGGCCAGTTGCTGCATACTGACGGAAGCGGCCTCAACCGCTCTGGGCTGAAGCGATCAACTTCTTTTCCCAGAGTGTCCCTGCTCTACTCAAATCTTCTTGATAACAAAATATGTCCATACAGCTACTATTATCCCGTAGATGCCCGCTGAATTTGAGTCACATCTCAACAGCTGCCAAACTCGACAGTCTTCTCCGAGTTCCACGTGGAAGCTTCTACTATTTCTTCTTCTTCTCATTGTAGCCAGTGAGGACGAACAAGGTCCTAATCTCAAGATTTTTATTCTGCAGGTGAGGACTAATTAAGGTTCACCATATTGGTCTCCTATTCTACTTGCTGTCAGAGCAAAACTTGCCTTAGGAGACGAGAGAGAGGAAAAAAAACTTAGGAGAAGACGAAGGAACTTATAATTGAACTTCTGGGTCTTTTTTCTTTCTTTGCTCAATATCTCTCTTATTTTCTAACCTGGATATTCTTACCCCCTGTACGAATTAAATTGGCTGGAGAGGGTTTTGGAGCCGAGGACCTCCATCCAACAGACGGGAGGCAGGTCATCATATTTTTCTCATCCGTATATGTAGACGCATTGATGCGGTATGTGACGATCCAGGGCCCCGCAGACTCCATTGGAAAGTCAAATATTGTGAGTACAAAAGAGCCATGGATATCCCACAGCACAGAGAATATATCACAGGCTGGGATTTGGAGGTTGGGCAGTGCATGCCAGGAATGGTTTACGACGTATCGACTGTTTAGCCGGCAAAAAGATGAAACCCCAGAGCAGTTGAAGGGCATATTCATCATCATGCATGCAGCAGGGGCATCAAAGGAGGTGGTGGCCCGCCGTTCAAAACCCTTCTTGTACCTATGCTCTCTCTCCGAAGAAGAAGAAGATGGGGATCCCCGTTCCCCCACCTCAGTCCGGACGACTTAAAGGCCTCGAGTGCGTGCCATTTATTGGCCCATTTACTGCGATGGTTTAGTTCTAACGTTTGTAAACGCAGTTGCCAAGAGTTTAAGATTTAATTGTTTCAAAGATATCTTTTCTTTACAACAAGTATTAGGTTCCAAACTTTATCTCTTGTATGTGTAAGAAAGCTTTCAATTCGGACGTTCATAAGAGGCCAATATTTCCAAGTTTTCACGTTAGATATTCGCGAGAGATAGACTATGTCCACATTTTCAACTATAACGTTCGTGAGAGCTTGTGTTCCAGTTCTACTTGCTAGAAACAGTCTACAAGGTAGAATAACCGGTCATGCTGTGGATTCGCGGATCTAGTGGATCACTTCTGCACAAAAATTGGTCGGTCGCTACTGGAGCTCTTGAACCCGACAAACCGGTGTAATTCATGTCCGAAATTTTACGTTTTTGTCCGAGTCCATGTTGCGCTCTCGGGGCTCTCATGGCAGTCACTGATGGCCAAGAAAACTCGGAGGATGTTATTGTCACATTATGGATGTACCTATATATACGAACAAATCAACAAGAATAGTATAGCAGGGTATCATAATTTTGACCGGAATGGTTAAAAGCTGTTTCATTAAGACTGTTTGATATTTAGATAGATTAGGGATAGAGCGAAGATGTCTCTAAAATTTTGAGATTAATTACATCATTTTATTAGTTAGCTCATGGTGTACGATCAATTGCATGTTAAGCTTCAAATGGAAATGTAAAAACGCTCTACATGTATGCCTCCCCTTTAAACCGGAATTACCAAATGTCTCAGCCTCCTCTTCTATGGGAGTAGAGGTTTTCTGTGACATAAATTCAGGTGCTCTCAATAATTCGGACTCCTAGTGTCTCAGTTTTTTATTTCGGACCCCACCTTTAATTTGTCCCGTTTCGTTCTGATTTTATCTATTTTTTCTTCACCTGTTAAGATTTAACAATGCTTCAGATCCCGAACCCATATGATCAATAGTCGTGCTTCTCTGTTTACCCAGTCTCAAATTTCTCCGCAATCTCTGAGTACTTGATCCAAGATAACCAAGATCAAGCACAAAAAATCTCGTTTTTCTCTTCTTCTGATTCATGTTTTTTGCCTCCTTTCATGCAGTCCTCGACCCATCAGGATAGAGTAGCCTCGACAAGCCCAGCATTGGCGATTCCAGGCCGTAGCCCTTCAGCACCTCCGAATCCCGGAACTCAACCAGTATGATCAGAGCTGGTAACCGGAAAAAGGAAGAGGAAGATGTCATCACGCGATCATATACACGGCAGGAGACGAGGTGGAGGGGGGGCATAGCTCACGGGATCCGGAGGAAAACCAGAGTTGAGAGTCACACCAGCCAGGAAGAAGGGCTTCGTCGTCGCCTCCTTTCGGCGTCGCGCCAGCTAGGAAGATGCCCTTCGCCGTCACACCCTCAAGAAGGGTTTCGCCCGTCGGCGAAGGAAGAACCCTTTTCGCCCCTGCTATCCTCCACAAACATAGCCATTACGGAATGACCTATAAATAATAGAAGTAGCGCAATTAGACCTAAACTTAAATTTTCTGGTCAATGAACCTAAAAATAATTAAATGATCAACAAATAGACTTAAAATTTAAATCAGAGAGAGAGAGAGAGGAGGCCAAAAGGGATATTGAGACGATGAGTAAATTAGAAGTGCTGGTTGCGAAAAGACCCAAAAAAGTTAAGTGAGAAGGTTAAGAGAAACCGAGAAAGAGGAGAGAGGAGATTGGTTGCAGTGAAAACTGGAAAGTAGAAAAGCTAGTTGGCAGTTGAGCTTGGTCGTTGATGTCTGCAGAGATTCATATCAAATTGGAGAAATATTTGAATTATAAAAAATGTTAATAAAATTTTTTATGGAGACTTTTAAGTCAGACTCGGGAAATGTGCATAGTACATTGAGGGTACTGCAATAATTATGATGAGATATGATAACTTTTGTTATCTACTCTTGATCTAAATCTAAAAGATAATATAAATGTGTATATATATATTATATTACTTAATGATAACAAACGGATTTGGTATAAGATGTATCTATTTACGTATTCGTTAAAATATCGAATATATCCGTGCTCAAAATCGATAGTTTATCAATGGAAAAATAATATTTGTAACGAACAATCAGTTATCGAATTATTAGTTACCATTGACATCTCTAACTGCAGATAGCAGCAATCTCGACGAAGGATTCCTCCTAAGATCCCATTCAATATAGGTTGGAATGTGGGAACTCCCGACTTGGGAACCGAAGATGTTTAAATCAAGGTATACACCTCCTCAATTAAACTGACGATCTTGAAAACCTAGCTGTCGATTGAGATTGTGGGATCTCCCCACTTCGGAACCTAAAATGTTTAAAGCATGGTATTAGGTATACACGTACAATCCAAAAAGTTTCTGTAGTTGAAAACTGCAACAAACACGGCTAAACTAGATAAGTATTAAAGCAGGAAAAGAACGGGGGGGGGGGGGGGGGGGTTGAAGAAATTTTATCCAGAAGCTGAGGCGGTTACTTTACAGGATTGATCTGCGATCTTAAAACAGAATACACAGGACCACTTAAGCACTTGCTACAGACAAATCTCTTGCAGGATATCATGTGGTCGCAGCTAACTCAAATAAATGTCATATGATGCAGGCAGCCAAAGTTGAAAGTAAGTCATTAGTTGAGAGAGCCAGACTCTTTTTTCTCTTTTACAATCAATAGAATTGTTTTCCTTAGAATTCACATAAGCTTTGTTACAGGTTGCAATAAATTTTTCATCTTCGACAATGAAGGGGATGCATCCATAAAGATGACATTTAGACAGGGGAAGCATTTAATATCATGGACCCCTTTTCTTTCCGGGATAAGTAAATGTGGCCTTGACGAGCCAACACCCACCCCCAAGATGGTACAATTGACAGGCCCTGACTATGGGTATTCCAGACGACCAAGTAAGAACAAGTGGTAACCAAAAAGTGAGAACTCCCGTAGAAATAGCCCTATGCCTCAAGAGCCAAGATGAAGATCCTCACTTCAGTCCTTCCCTCTTGATTCCGAATGATGTGAAGGTAGCAAGAAAGGACTGAACAGCACGAATGCAAAGAAATCAAACGGGCCGGAGGAGCAGTACCTGGCGTGCTCTCCACAAGTTCAACTGCTCCGGAAACACGGCATCATTGTACACGGGTTGTTGTGCTTCTAGATGAGGAATGTTTTCTTGTCCTTCAATTTCAAAGCTTTAACTGGAGCCCCTATGAAGTCTTGCAATTTTGGGATGCAAACTGATATAGCTGGCATTTCATCCATTAGCAGCACCCGCAGTTGATCTAGAGAGACTCCAAAATGCCATGTTGCCAACCCAAGTCTCGAGTGTGTGAGCATACACAGGTTCTGGGAATAAGAGAAGGCAAATGCAGAGAGATTTCAGATTTGACCGCAGCAAGGGAAAACAAATTAACAATTACTTGTGAACGAAGCATAAGGTTCAGAGAGAATGTCCAACACAGAATGACAATACTAAAGGTCAAAGGTGCAGTAAAGCATGAAAGTAAAAAGACATTGACGCTGGTAAACAATTAGTTGATGGCCCACTTGTCTCCAATTAAGAAAAAGGAAGTGAGATTGACCATTTTAGTCACAAACTCCAAATGCTTAATGAAGACTCCAAGTGCTCAAAAGATTCTTACTGGATTTTCAGAAACAGAGCTTACAAGACCACTTAGCAGAGGTGCTAAATTGGAAGAGGAGAAACCATTCGAAACAACCAGCTTGTAAGAACCGTAGTGAGAACATTCCTAGACCATTTTGAAAATGGACAAGGACAGCATCAGCATCCTTCTAATGAAATGTGAAAATTGAAACATGCTTTTTTTATGGTCCCAAGCATCTGAAGTGATCGTGCAATAATACAGAGACGGATGTCACTTATGCATTTCTTTGGGAGGTACCAGGTCTCTTCTTATGTGAGTTGATTTTATTTTATTCATGCCCATTTTCTTAACTCCAAGCTTCTGCAGAAATTAGCCAACAAGATAAACTCAGTGAATCAAGACGCTTTGGTCCCTATTCATCCCTTCTCTCTGCGTCGCTTTTAACCTTACACAAATGTCATCTCCAAGTAACAGTAGGGTTTCTCCCAATCCTCCAAATGTTGTCAACGACTGACTTTAGTGATATTATAACATTTACACAAGACTTTTGGCACCAGAAATCTCAAGAAAGCATGTAAATCAGAGCCCGGGGAAATAAACTTTTGATAATCCTAGTACACCAAACAGAGTTGCTAAAGTAGCAAATGGATCATATTACAGAGTATCTTACAAGGACGTAAATGCTATCTGATTTAGTTGAAAGTCACTCCAGAAACTTATAGAAGAACAAGGGCACAATTTTTTCACGGTCAACTGACAGCCAAACCAAAAAATTGACTCTAATTAATTTACACACATTCCCTGTCCTTACCATCCCAGACATAAGTGCATATTTAAGCATGCATAAAAGAGGTGCAGAAAGTTCTTCATCCTCCTGAAAAGTCCTACTGCATCATCAGGACGGACAGACTTCACGAATAACTTGGCCATTGCAGCAGACTCGAAAAGTAGATATAAGATTCTCTTTAATAGGGTGTTTGGTTACAATTTTTTGTCTCTTTTTTCTCTAAAATTTAAAAAAGAGAGAAGACAGACACAAAGAGATGTTTGGTAAGTAGTTTTTTTTTTTAGTGCAAAATTTTTACCCTATGTAAATCTCTTCCAAAAAAAAAAACAAGTCTTAACCTGTTTTATTTTAAAAGCACTCACTCACTCACTCTCACCATCACTCACTCACTCTCTCTCTCTCTCTCTCTCTCTTCTCTCTCTCTCTCTCACTCACTCACTCACTCACTCTCTCTCTCTCTCTCTCTTACCCTATGTAAATCTTCCAAAAAAAAAACAAGTCTTAACCTGTTTTTATTTTAAAAGACTCACTCACTCACTCTCACTCTCTCTCTCTCTCTCTCTCTCTCTCTCTCTCTCTCTCTCTCTCTCTCTCTCCTCTCTCTCTCTCTCACAGCCTCGGCGGCCCCTGCCGCCCACCCCTCCCTACTCCGGCGGCCCCAGCCTCGCCCCCCCCCCAACCCCGGCGGCCCCCCTGTCCCCAGCCCCGCCTGCCTCCCCCCCAGCCCCGGGCCAGGCCGGCTCCCCAGCGCCCTCCCCGCCGGCGCCGTACCCGCCCCCTGCGGGCGCTCTCCCCCCTCCCTCCCCCCACCTCCTCGCCCCTCCTCCTCCCCCTCCCTCGCCCTCGGCCCCCCAGCGCTCTCCCAGTCGGCGCCGTACCCGCCCCCCTAGGCGCGCCTCCCCCCCTCCCTCCCACCCGCCTCCCTCGCCCTCCTCCTCCCCTCCCTCCCTCGCCCTCGGCCCACCCAGCGCCCCTCCCACCGGCACCGTCCCATCCCTCGCCCCCGGCCCCCACGCCCTCCCCCTCCCTCGCCTCGGCCCTTCGGCGCCCTCCCTTGCGCCCCCCCCACCCCCCTCATCCCCACCCGCCCCCCCGGCGCTCCTCCTCCTCTCCCCCTGCGCTGCGGGGCACCCCCCCTCCCTCACCGCGCCGACGCCCTTCCTCCTCCTCTCCCCCGCCAGCTGATCCCCCCCTCCCTCCCCATACTATTTCCGCACCAAACGAATTGGACTGATTTTTTTTAATTTTAATTTTGTGTTAAAACAGACACATCATTAAATTTTGAGGGAGAAATAGCTTTTTTTTAAAACTTGTTTCCAAAACCCCATAAGCTCTTGAAACAGTTCACTTGCACCTCCTTAGCAGTTTGCTTTGCCACAAAGAGCTATCAGGCTGCAATATACCACTGGGCACAGCAGGGATCCCTTCTCATCCATTTCCTTACTCCACAATGGTGCTTACACAAGTTTTGCCTTGCAAAACCAGTCAATGAGAATAGAATAAGTGAAGGCACTGAGGACAAGACATTCTTCATTTATTCTCTCAAATCAACAACTTATGAAGCTGTTGCAAAGTAATCCTAACCAGAGGTCAGCCCTCACTTGGCAACTAGTAGCATGAACCACTTGAGAAGTATTTACAGGTTCGACAGCAGAAATGAACTCACATACAAAGAAAATTGAAGAACATCTCGGAAAGGCTTCTTTCCTCAGCACACATGTATGTTCAACCAAACAGCCCCGTTCTAAATTTCTCCTGTTTCCTTCATTCTCGAAAATAACCACCAAGATTGCTGCATCAAACTATATTACAGAAATTCCAAACTGAAGATAGTTTGGTTCAAATTTATGTTAAAAAAATCATAGTTGTCAAGGCGCCCAAGGCATTCTTGGGGTCCTTGAGCACCTAGATGCCTAGGCGGCACTTAGCTGTCCAAGGTGGTGCCCAATGTGATATCTCCATCCTATATCGAATTTAAGTATCTAAATGTATATAATGCATGAATAATCAAAATGCAATTATGCAACAAAAATGTTAATATGACATTATAATTAAAATTAGAACATAATATTCACTATAAAAATATTAAAAGCATAACACATTTAGATGGTTCTTGCAAAATTAGGATTTTCTTTAACATTGTGACAATGTTCATAATCTAATGATTGTAAAATTGGGTTGTGAACAATGTTGGAATATGGAGCTTGAGGCCTTGAATTCTTCAATATGTGGGTACGCACAAGCGAGTGGTCAGGTCGCGAGGGTCATGGGGACAACACCCCTCGCAGGTTAAGGGGGGAGGATCCCATGGAAAGAAAATTTTAATTCGCAAAGCAAAGTGACAGGCCTCATAGGGTCTCAGACGCCCCAACGAGCCCACCTAGGCGTTGTTTTGGGGTGCTTTTGTGGGTCCCCATAAGGCGGACACTCGCCTAGCCCTCAATTGGGCGCCTTCCCACCTAGGTGGGCACCTTGGCAACTATGAAAAGAATACAGATTTAACAATGCAGGACATAAGAATGAAGATAGTTTGGTTACGTTTATGTCAAAAAAAAAACACACACAGAATAAACAACATGGGAAGTTGATGGAAAGTGATAGATATTAAGAAACTTCTACCCATGGACGGGTAGCAAACTTTCTAGGCAATGGATTTGAAATTAGAGGATCAAAGTGTGGACCAGAAATGAATTTTCCCAACTCAACTCCATCTTGGGAAGGAATAATGATATTTATATATCCACCCCATAAAATGTAATAAAAATGGAATATCCATTTCTAGGGATAAAATTATCTAAAAGGTATGATGCAGGCTTCTCCAAGCATAGATGTTGTTTTAGGCACATTTTGGTGGACTTCAAGTCCTATAAATCTTAAAGCTGATTTTCTGAAGAAATTAAGAAGAAAAACTCAATTCAATCACAATACCTAGAACCCTAACAGACCTCTTATCTCCACTGTTGAGTAAGCACTCACCTTACAATAAAAACCCAATCGTCACTAAGATTTTTTCCTCCTACCTCCATATCTCTTGAGTGCAGTTACAAAGTATTGGAGGAGAACTGTATGGGAATATCCTATATCGGAAAAACCAAGTGGAGTTCCTATGCTTATATATCTAAGGTCTTAGAACCTCAACACCTAGGTTTTATGAGTTTCTACATGGTATCAAAGCAGGGCTAGGGCCCACGTTGCTGTTTTCGCCATGGTTTGTCAGATCGAATCGAATCAGGAGAAACCCGATTCGCACGATTCCCATTGAATCGGACGGATTCCCATCTGATTCCCATACGAATCGGTCCAATCTGTGACGGACCGGGGTATTTATGCCCATTAAGGCTCCATATCCAGATCGCCTCGCGCGAACGCACCGAAGTATCGCAAGGGATATCTCACACACGAGTCCAGTAAGAGTACAAAAAGACAAACCACAAGAATATAGGACACAAGAAAGTACATGTGCTCATATCTGTTCACAAATTTGTACAACTGTCCCATTAGATTAATACATGTCCAATTAAAAGAGTACAAAACTATCTGGGGCATACCCCGAGGGAGCACAAGCTCACACAACTCTAACTATTAAACTACTGCTGGTGGTACAAGTCTAACGCAACGCCACTGCAAGCCAAACCACACGGCAAGCCCTGAAAAGAACTGTAGGGGAGTGAGCCTCAACAAGTCACTGGCTCAGTAGGGGCTACCCAAAACAACACTGTAACCACAGACACCTCAACCCCAATGGGTCTCACTGGCAACAACAATAGCCAAACCATTTCATGCTCACATCATTACAATAAATAACAATTAAACATGCTTACGATAATAAACATAACGTCCTCAGAAGAAAAGTAGGACTACAGGACTAACATAAAATCATTAGTTAGCCTAAAACCAAAGTGCCTAAACCACAGTCTCACTGGCACACTGCTACAACAACGGGTTGCCTAAACTATAAGCCACACAGGCAAGTCACTGCCCAGGCTACAAGCTTCACAGGCGAACCTCAAACATTTGAGTAATAGGACTGCTAACAAAAAGGTCCTTTATACTCCAACCACTTTACAACAGAACTACTCAAAGGTAATAGAATTGGCTAACACGAAACCAATCCATATAACACACTAAAAACTATAATTGGAATCATACCCAAGATGAGTAAAACTCAACAAGTGGAAGGTCTCACACGGCCTCCACGGAACATAGCTTAACTAAACCACAATATGCCCAGGCCATAAGCCTCATCGGCAAATTACCCACAAAGGTAACATAATTAATAATCACAAACTAATCCACAATAAATTATAAACAAAGATCTACTTAAAACAGTTAGGATACAACAAGTGGCAGGTCAAACCACAAGACCTCCACAACACACAAGTACCCGGAAAGGTTGGTACACAATGTACCACCACAAAACTACAAAGTAACCCACGAAGGAAATAGGTACCTGCTACTCTGAGGTACCACAACACAAACACCCGAACAAGGGTACAAGTAGGTGATAAACACCACACTGAACCATAATTATATTATACCTTTAATTAGGCACAACATTACAGGTGAAACCTTAATCGACGAGTCACACAAACCACAACTGAGTCATAACTGTGCCAACACCGGGGCACACCTCGAACTGGCCAAACCTCGACCACGAGTCACAAACTCACAAACCACAGTCACTGGCAAAGCACGAGTCAGAAAGAACGACGCCACCACACGGGAACGGACTACTGGCTGATCAGGCCAATATCCAACCCGGACAACACAACACAAGAACTACCTCTCAGTCTCGCAGTCACGGACGAAAGGTCCAACTGCCGCTCCACAAGGAAGAAGTCAAACAACTGTGGAGACCAACCAACACCACTCCTGCAGACACACAACTGCAGGCCCATGCCTGGCACCTTAGAGTCTCTGGCCGGAGCACTCTAAAGTGAGGCACTGGAAAACAGGACTGGCTGGGGACCAGTGTCGACTACTGGTGTCCGTACCCCCAACTACGAGCGCGCTACAAGCAACAAAAGAAAAAACTCTGGGAAGTCGCTGCCCCACTGCCGTCTTCCCCGGCCGGACGTACAACTCAAACTCAGGAGTGAGGGTGTCCAGGAAGACGACACAGACCTCAACGGTACAACACAAGTACCAGGACAAAACCCCGAACACAACAAACACACGTGCCTGGCTCACAAAGAACCTGGGGTACCCGACTAGAGAGGCATTCCGGAATAGGCGCCGGACCACCACACTCGGCTAGCACAAACCACGATACTTACACATATAGCTTACTTATAATTCACAATATACAAGTGTTAGGATTAGCTTAACATCGGTCACCGTGTGACCCCAAAGCTATCCCACACCAACACACATACTGAACCACTAACTTGCCTATCATTGGTCATCTTGTAACCTCCAAGCTAACTCACACTAACACATATATAAATCACGATAGTCAATCATATTTGGCCTATCATCGATCATGAGATGACCTTCGTAACAACACACCATTTACTTACTTCATAAATCCATATAATATTATTCGAAAGACAACAACGGACCAGGGCTAGGTCGGTATGGACCTTCACTGCCCAAACACCACAAAGTCATGGCTAGGTTCACACAGGAACCTCACTGCCCAATTACTACGCCAAATCACCAGAATTACATTACAACAAAGTGTGTAGCAAACACACACTCAAACCACGTAGACAATACGTGTATATTACACCCTGGATGGTGTACCACACGTCTTCCACGTAAATCACATGTCCAACACATGGACAACGCACTCCAAGAGTGCCACGGGTGCCAACGCACCACACATACCACGTAAAGCGATTACGTACATCACACATCATTCATATAAAACTTGCCCATTACATGAGCAGTATGCTCCAAGAGCATAACAAGTGCACTGGCTCACACCGGTCATCGTCATGCACACACAATCACACATTATTCATAACTAGGAAAACTACGTAAACAACACTGCATGGATACATGCACAGGTTGGCGGCAACATCGACTGCCGCTTATAAGAAGTAAACGGCAAACGATCTAGCCGTCTATATCCCGGCTGGTGAGCTTGGCGACAAGAGATCTTGACGCCAAGTTCTCCGGCCTAAAACCCTGCAAAAACCCTAATCCAGCTCTACAGGTTTTCCAACCGTTTAAATTACAGAGAAACATATAAAAATGGTTCCTTTAACATACTAAAACCGGAACAACCCATTACAACATGCTTTACACATTAAATTCATCAAACCACCCTTTAACCCCGCATGGTGCAACTTAATCTGAAAATACGATAAAAATGCTGGTTCAAGTGATTAAGTCATGTTTTAATGTTTCTAACAAGCTAACAGGGCTCGACCCCTACCTCAGAAACGCAATTAAACTCCCAAGAACCTCGAATCACGCCGAAACCCGAGAAACGTCCCACGAACTCCGCGCTCCAATCCGTCATTCCCCGCCCGATCTGCCGCTACCATGCGCACCACAGCCTTCCCACGAGCTCCGCCGACCGTCAGAACTCGCGAAGAAGCTCAAGGGTGAAGGTGGGGGAAGAGGAAGGGAGAAAGAGGAAAAAGAACAGAGCTCGGGTCTGCCATAAAAACACAGGCATGTCAGGTTAACGTCAACCCTTTGGCCGTTTAACCAGACCGCCACAACTAGACGTCCACAAAGCCTGACGCCAAGTTCAACAGTCAACGTTTTCATCTATGGACGTTAACACCATGTTAACGGCACACCACTGCCGCCAACACACAGTCGACGTCACCCACTTGGACGCCAACACACTGTGTCCAGCAAGCTGAACACCAACACAGACCCAAACCAAACCCGGTAAGGATCTAGTAAGAAACACACAACACTAATGGGCCTCACATTGGCCACCAAACCCGTTAAACCTGGATCCACGGGGATCCGGAAAACGCGCGACGTTACATTATTATCACCTAAAAATAAATGTCGTCCTCGACATATAAAACAAATCACAATAAACCAAATTATCACCTAAAAACAAATAAAGTCAAACACAGAACAAGTAGGATACTCTTTCTCTGCTTCGGCCTTTCAATTCATCTTACAATACTCTGTTCTGTCAATTCCATTGCTTTTCTTTAGCTTTTAACCGTAGGCGATTCTCCTTGCCAATGGCGCTTATCTCCTTGGATTGAACCTGCTTCCACAATTTCCCAACTGTGTTTGCAACATTTCTTCGAGACCGCTTTATCTTTCTCAAATATCTTACACTGTAATATTCTTTCATGCCATAATCTTTCCAAATTATTAAACTTTCGGTGCCATTTCCTTTTTCTATTTATCACTGCCAACTATCATCTGCATTTACATTCGCAACTGACACCTCTTCAAAGAAAACCAATCACCATCTTTGAATTTCCTGCTTTTTCATATTATTCTGCTCATACCGCTTAAAGTCAATTTCTGATTAAAAAATCATAATAAACTCTATTCCTTTATTCCACTGCGCAAAACTTTACACTTTCTTCTTATCTCAGCAAAGCTTGAACAATTTATGAATATTAAATCTTTCTTGCTTCTGCTTCCGCTGCGCTACTCTGATCACACTGAACATTTTTGCAAAATATTCCACAATTTTTGTTCACAATATTACTTTCAATTGCTTTCTTCTGACTTCAACTGCTTCTCAAATCATCTCATTCAATTAATTCTAGCTGAAGAAATTACTGTCATTTCTGATCTGCCAAACCACTATTGACATATTGCGCTTTTCATATATCTTTCCTGCTTTAGTGACATTCTCTGACTAATCTCATAGCTTTGTTGCATAAACTTTCCAAATACTCTTTAATTAATTTATTCTTGCTCTTGCACGAAATTCTGGATAACAATTTCCTTTCTGCTCAATTAAATCATCTCTTTACACCAATATGCAAACTTTAACCGATATTTTCTGACTCATCTGATCTTATTCACTTCATCATTTGCTAAATTCTTCCTTTCTCTACTAAACTGCCAATCATCAACTAAATATTCTCTTGTGCAAATTTTACAAATCTTTATTGCACATTAATCCTTATTTTCTCTCTTTCTTTATTCAACTGATCATTTCTATACTTATTTATACAAATCTTCATATCACACTTCCTGTTACCATTATCATCTATAACAACACTTTTCCTCAAATTTCTGATCTCGGGCATATTTAATCTATCTGCCATAATTCACTGCTCTTTTATGTACTGATGTCTCTTTTAAAACTGATCTGTCTTTCTTGATCATATCAAACTCTTCATAACACTAATCACATTCTTATACACATTGTTTCTTAATATCATCTAACTCAGATCTCTGATGCCACATTACATTTGCTGAGGTTTTCAACTGCAACTTATCACACCACACTGACCTGATCCTTATCACTTTGTTACCATGCACCTGTCTCTACCAACTTTCTATCTCATTATAACTTATTTACTGAATTCCATATCCAAATTGTTAATCTCTTCAATTCCTTTAACTGCAAATCTTAACAACCAAACTGATCTATCAAAGAAATACTCTATACTTATTTCTGCTAACTCTGCACTTTATTAACATATAACAGGTATATCCTTCTCAAGGCATTACTTTACATTTCTCTTCTAATCTCTGCACCTGAAAACTTTTAATACTATACTTTAACTGTTTTAACTGCACTAGTGTCAGAATGCTACCACACAACTTATGCCACTATTCACATTATGGCACAACAGCTGCTCACAATTACCAATCTAACAAACAAAAACTCACGGTTTACGTGCCAAAAGCAAACGTAAAAACTACTTCATATCACACAAAACCACAGACTTACTACCAGCAGTGGACATTAATCCATGTATTGGGACATTATACTTTCAATGTCTTTTCATATTCTAACTGGACACTGCTCTGATACCAACTGTGACGGACCGGGGTATTTATGCCCATTAAGGCTCCATATCCAGATCCGCCTCCCGCGAACGCACCGAAGTGTCGCAAGGGATATCTCACACACGAGTCCAGTAAGAGTACAAAAAGACAAACCACAAGAATATAGGACACAAGAAAGTACATGTGCTCATATCTGTTCACAAATTTGTACAACTGTCCCATTACATTAATACATGTCCAATTAAAAGAGTAAAACTATCTGGGGCATACCCCGAGGGAGCACAAGCTCACACAACTCTAACTACTAAACTACTGCTGGTGGTACAAGTCTAACGCAACGCCACTGCAAGCCAAACACACGGCAAGCCCTGAAAAGAACTGTAGGGGAGTGAGCCTCAACAAGTCACTGGCTCAGTAGGGGCTACCCAAAACAACACTGTAACCACAGACACCTCAACCCCAATGGGTCTCACTGGCAACAACAATAGCCAAACCATTTCATGCTCACATCATTACAATAAATAACAATTAAACATGCTTATGATAATAAACATAACGTCCTCAGAAGAAAAGTAGGACTACAGGACTAACATAAAATCATTAGTTAGCCTAACAACCAAAGTGCCTAAACCACAGTCTCACTGGCACACTGCTACAACAACGGGTTGCCTAAACTATAAGCCACACAGGCAAGTCACTGCCCAGGCTACAAGCTTCACAGGCGAACCTCAAACATTTGAGTAATAGGACTGCTAACAAAGAGCTGGTCCTTTATACTCCAAACCACTTTACAACAGAACTACTCAAAGGTAATAGAATTGGCTAACACGAAACCAATCCATAACACACTAAAGCTATAATTGGAATCATACCCAAGATGAGTAAAACTCAACAAGTGGAAGGTCTCACACGGCCTCCACGGAACATAGCTTAACTAAACCACAATATGCCCAGGCCATAAGCCTCATCGGCAAATTACCCACAAAGGTAACATAATTAATAATCACAAACTAATCCACAATAAATTATAAACAAAGATCTACTTAAAACAGTTAGGATACAACAAGTGGCAGGTCAAACCACAAGACCTCCACAACACACAAGTACCCGAAAGGTTGGTACACAATGTACCACCACAAAACTACAAAGTAACCCACGAAGGAAATAGGTACCTGCTACTCTGAGGTACCACAACACAAACACCCGAACAAGGGTACAAGTAGGTGATAAACACCACACTGAACCATAATATATTATACCTTTAATTAGGCAAAACATTACAGGTGAAACCTTAATCGACGAGTCACACAAACCACAACTGAGTCATAACTGTGCCAACACCGGGGCACACCTCGAACTGGCCAAACCTCGACCACGAGTCACAAACTCACAAACCACAGTCACTGGCAAAGCACGTGTGACGGACCGGGGTATTTATGCCCATTAAGGCTCCATATCCAGATCCGCCTCCCGCGAACGCACCGAAGTGTCGCAAGGGATCTCTCACACACATGTCCAGTAAGAGTACAAAAAGACAAACCACAAGAATATAAGACACAAGAAAGTACATGTGCTTATATCTATTCACATTATGTACAACTGTCCCATTACATTAATACATGTCCAATTAAAAGAGTACAACTACTGGGGTATACCCCGAGGGAGCACAAGCTCACACAACACTAACTACTAAACTACTGCTGGTGGTACAAGTCTGACGCAACGCCACTGCAAGCCAAGCACACGGCAAGCCCTGAAAAGAACTGTAGGGAGTGAGCCTCAACAAGTCACTGGCTCAGTAGGGGCTACCCCAAACAACACTGTAACCACAGACACCTCACCCCAATGGGTCTCACTGGCAACAACAATAGCCAAACCATTTCATGCTCACATCATTACAATAAATAACAATTAACATGCTCATGATAATAAACATAAAGTCCTCAGAAGAAAAGTAGGACTACAGGACTAACATAATGTCATAGTCAGTCCAACAACCAAAGTGCCTAAACCACAGTCTCACTGGCACACTGCTACAACAACGGGTTGCCTAAACTATAAGCCACACAGGCAAGTCACTGCCCAGGCTACAAGCTTCACAGGCGAACCTCAAACACTTGAGTAATAGGACTGCTATAAAGAGCTGGTCCTTATACTCCAAACAACTTTACAACAGAACTACTCAGATAATGGAACTGGCTAACACGAAGCCAATCCATAACACACTAAAGCTATAATTGGAATCATACCCAAGATGAGTAAAACTCAAACTGTGGAAGGTCTCACACGGCCTCCACGGAGCATAGCTCAACTAAACCACAATATGCCTAGGCCATAAGCCTCATCGGCAATTACCCACAAAAGTAACATAAATAATAATCACAAACTAATCTACAATAAATTATAAACAAAGATTTACCTAAAACAGTTAGGATACAATAAGTGGCAGGTCAAACCACAAGACCTCCACAACACACAAGTACCCGGAAAGGTTAGTACATAATGCACCACCACAAAACTATAAAGTAACCCACGAAGGGAACAAGTACCTGCTACTCTGAGGTACCACAACACGAACACCCGAACAAGGGTACAAGTAGGTGATAAACACCACACTAAACCACGATTATATTGTGCCCTCACTTAGACACAACATTACAAGTGAAACCTTAATCGACGAGTCACACAAACCACAACTCAGTCACAGCTGTGCCAACACCAGGGCACACCTCGAACTGGTCAAACTCGACCACGAGTCACAAACTCACAAACCACAGTCACTGGCAGGCACGAGTCAAGCCACAGCTAGAGTAAGCAAGGCACGAGTCAGAAAGAACGACGCCACCACACGGGAACGGACTACTGGCTGATCAGGCCAATATCCAACCCGGACAACACAACACAAGAACTACCTCTCAGCCTCGCAGTCACGGACGAAAGGTCCAACTGCTGCTCCACTAGGAAGAAGTCAAACAACTGTGGAGACAACCAACACCACACCTGCAGACACACAACTGCAGGCCCATGCCTGGCACCTCTAGAGTCTCTGGCCAGAGCACTCTAAAGTGAGGCACTGGAAAACAGGACTAGCTGGGGACCAGTGTCGACTACTGGTGTCCGTACCCCCAACTACGAGCGCGCTACAAGCGACAAAAGAACAAACTCTGGGAAGTCGTTGCCCCACTGCCGTCTTTCCCTCCCTCAGCCGACGTACAACTCAAACTCAGGAGTGAGGGTGTCCAGGAAGACGACACAGACCTCAACGGTACAACACAAGTACCGGGACAAAACCCCGAGCACAACAAACACACGTGCCTGGCTCACAAAGAACCTGGGGTACCCGACTAGAGAGGCATTCCGGAATAGGCGCCGGACCACCACACTCGGCTAGCACAAACCACGATACTTACACATAAGCCTTTACTTATAATTCACAATACAAGTGTTAGGATTAGCTTAACATCGGTCACCGTGTGACCCCAAAGCTATCCCACACAACACACATACCTGAACCACTAACTTGCCTATCATTGGTCATCTTGTAACCTCCAAGCTAACTCACACTAACACATATATAAATCACGATAGCCAATCATATTTGGCCTATCATCGGTCATGAGATGACCTTCGTAACAACACACCACTTACTTACTTAAATCCATATAATTATTTTCGAAAGACAACAACGGACCAGGGCTAGGTCAGTATGGACCTTCACTGCCCAAACACCACAAAGTCATGGCTAGGCTCACACAGGAACCTCACTGCCCAATTACTACGACAAATCACCAGAATTACATTACAACAAGTGTGTAGTAAACACACACTCAAACCACGTAGACAATACGTGTATATTACACCCTGGATGGTGTACCACACGTCTTCCACGTAAACCACATGTCCACACATGGACAACGCACTCCAAGAGTGCCACGGGTGCCAACGCACCACACATACCACGTAAAGCGATTACGTACATCACACATCATTCATATAAAACTTGCCCATTACATGAGCAGTATGCTCCAAGAGCATAACAAGTGCACTGGCTCACACCGGTCATCGCCATGCACACACAATCACACAATATTCATAACCAGGAAAATTACGTAAGTACACTGCATGGATACATGCACAGGTTGGCGGCAACATCGACTGCCGCTTGAAGGAGTAAACGCAAGCGATCTAGCCGTCTATCTCCCGGCTGGTGATCTTGGCGGCAAGCGATCTTGACGCCAAGTTCTCCGACCTAAAACCCTGCAGAAACCCTAATCCAGTTCTACAGGTTTTCCAACCGTTTAAGCTACAGAAAAACATATAAAAACGGTTCCTTTACATACTAGAACCCGAACAACCCATTACAACATGCTTTACACATTAAATTCATCAAACCACCCTTTAACCCCGCATGGTACGACTTGATCCGAAAATACAATAAAAATGCTGGTTCAAGTGATTATGATGTGTTTTAATGTTTCTAACAAGCTAACAGGGCTCGACCCCTACCTCAGAAACGCAATTAAACTCCCGAAGAACCTCGAATCACGCCGAAACCCGAGAAACGTCCCACGAACACCGCGCTCCAATCCGTCATTCCCCGCCCGATCTGTCGCTACCACGCGCACCACGGCCTTCCCACGAGCTCCCGCCGACCGTCAAAACTCGCGAAGAAGCTCAAGGGTGAAGGTGGGGGAAGAGGAAGGGAGAGAGAGAGGGGAAAGAACAGAGCTCGGGTCTGCCATAAAAACACAGGCATGCCGGTTAACGTCAACCCTTTGGCCGTTTAACCAGACCGCCACAACTAGACGTCCACAAAGCCTGACGCCAAGTTCAACAGTCAACGTCCTCATCGATGGACGTTAACACCATGTTAACGGCACACCACTGCCGCCAACACACAGTCGACGTCACCCACCTGGACGCCACACACTGTGTCCAGCAAGCTGAACACCAACGCGGATCCAAACCAAACCCGGTAAGGATCTAGCAAGAAACACACAACACTAATGGGCCTCACATTGGCCACCAAACCCGCTAAACATGGATCTACGAGGATCCGAAAAACGCGCGACGTTACAGCACGAGTCAGAAGAACCGCCACCACACGGGAACGGACTACTGGCTGATCAGGCCAATATCCAACCCGGACAACACAACACAAGAACTACCTCTCAGTCTCGCAGTCACGGACGAAAGGTCCAACTGCCGCTCCACAAAGAAGAAGTCAAACAACTGTGGAGACCAACCAACACCACTCCTGCAGACACACACTGCAGGCCCATGCCTGGCACCTCTAGAGTCTCTGGCCGGAGCACTCTAAAGTGAGGCACTGGAAAACAGGACTAGCTGGGGACCAGTGTCGACTACTGGTGTCCGTACCCCCAACTACGAGCGCGCTACAAGCGACAAAAGAACAAACTCTGGGAAGTCGCTGCCCCACTGCCGTCTTTCCCTCCGCCGGACGTACAACTCAAACTCAGAAGTGAGGGTGTCCAGGAAGACGACACAGACCTCAACGGTACAACACAAGTACCGGGACAAAACCCCGAGCACAACAAACACACGTGCCTGGCTCACAAAGAACCTGGGGTACCCGACTAGAGAGGCATTCCGGAATAGGCGCCGGACCACCACACTCGGCTAGCACAAACCACGATACTTACACATATAGCCTTTACTTATAATTCACAATATACAAGTGTTAGGATTAGCTTAACATCGGTCACCGTGTGACCCCAAAGCTATCCCACACCAACACACATACCTGAACCACTAACTTGCCTATCATTGGTCATCTTGTAACCTCCAAGCTAACTCACACTAACACATATATAAATCACGATAGTCAATCATATTTAGCCTATCATCGGTCATGAGATGACCTTCGTAACAACACACCATTTACTTACTTCATAAATCCATATAATATTATTCGAAAGACAACAACGGACCAGGGCTAGGTCGGTATGGACCTTCACTGCCCAAACACCACAAAGTCATGGCTAGGTTCACACAGGAACCTCACTGCCCAATTACTACGCCAAATCACCAGAATTACATTACAACAAAGTGTGTAGTAAACACACACTCAAACCACGTAGACAATACGTGTATATTACACCCTGGATGGTATACCACACGTCTTCCACGTAAACCACATGTCCAACACATGGACAACGCACTCCAAGAGTGCCACGGGTGCCAACGCACCACACATACCACGTAAAGCGATTACGTACATCACACATCATTCATATAAAACTTGCCCATTACATGAGCAGTATGCTCCAAGAGCATAACAAGTGCACTGGCTCACACCGGTCATCGCCATGCACACACAATCACACATTATTCATAACTAGGAAAACTACGTAAACAACACTGCATGGATACATGCACAGGTTGGCGGCAACATCGACTGCCGCTTATAAGAAGTAAACGGCAAACGATCTAGCCGTCTATATCCCGGCTGGTGAGCTTGGCGACAAGAGATCTTGACGCCAAGTTCTCCGGCCTAAAACCCTGCAGAAACCCTAATCCAGCTCTACAGGTTTTCCAACCGTTTAAATTACAGAGAAACATATAAAAATGGTTCCTTTAACATACTAAAACCCGGAACAACCCATTACAACATGCTTTACACATTAAATTCATCAAACCACCCTTTAACCCCGCATGGTGCAACTTAATCCGAAAATACGATAAAAATGCTGGTTCAAGTGATTAAGTCGTGTTTTAATGTTTCTAACAAGCTAACAGGGCTCGACCCCTACCTCAGAAACGCAATTAAACTCCCGAAGAACCTCGAATCACGCCGAAACCCGAGAAACGTCCCACGAACTCCGCGCTCCAATCCGTCATTCCCCGCCCGATCTGCCGCTACCACGCGCACCACAGCCTTCCCACGAGCTCCCGCCGACCGTCAGAACTCGCGAAGAAGCTCAAGGGTGAAGGTGGGGGAAGAGGAAGGGAGAAAGAGGAGAAAGAACAGAGCTCGGGTCTGCCATAAAAACACAGGCATGTCAGGTTAACGTCAACCCTTTGGCCGTTTAACTAGACCGCCACAACTAGACGTCCACAAAGCCTGACGCCAAGTTCAACAGTCAATGTCCTCATCTATGGACGTTAACACCATGTTAACGGCACACCACTGCCGCCAACACACAGTCGACGTTACCCACCTGGACGCCAACACACTGTGTCCAGCAAGCTGAACACCAACACGGACCCAAACCAAACCCGGTAAGGATCTAGTAAGAAACACACAACACTAATGGGCCTCACATTGGCCACCAAACCCGCTAAACCTGGATCCACGGGGATCCGAAAAACGCGCGACGTTACACAATCAAGGTTTGCCATATCGGATCTTGGCTTCGTCTCGGGAGGGTCAAAGAGAAGAGATCTCGGAGAGATCTCGAGAGATCAGGATAACATAAAAGTGTGGATAATATAGGTTCACATAGATAATTCCTTGAGAAACATAGATAATTGCATACATTCTCAAGTGAAAAATCTCATGAGTTTAGGTGATGATAGCTTAGATTTGACCAAATCCTGAGAGGTCTCGAGCAGACTAAGTGCTGTCAGTAGGAGAGTGGCTCCCTTGGAGAAGTCATATGCACGTTTGACTTTTTTTACCGGACTTTAGATTTTTAGTATTCTATTGGGTTTATTTGAATTATGAAATTTTTAGATATGTGAAATTATGAATGATTAGAAAGTCGTTATTTTGATGGAACCACCGAAATCGTAATTTTCTTCTTAGATGGGAGAGTTGACTTTTTATTTATAAGAGATATTATTTTTTTGATATTTTTATTGGATTCAAATGGGGGGTACTTCCTTATTTACATGTAATCTCTTAAGTAAATGAAACTACAAATATAACATTTACTTAAATGGTATTCAGGTAAATAAGGGGATCCTGACAACCCTGCTTGAAGAGGATCCTGAGTCCTAACAACCCTACCTGAAGAGGCATCTCGGCCTTCTCGTTTCTCGGGAAGGGGCCGAGACCGATATTCTCGCGAGATCTCGCAAGAATCTCGCGAGATTGCATACCATGGGTCCGATTCTGGCGAATCATGGCGGATCAGGAAAAACCCGATTCGCCCCGATTCCCCGATGCGGTGAACCTTAGTTTTCGCCTCCTCGTTCAATTCCACGGCCCATCTTGAGCGTGAGGGGGAGTATTCACTACAAGAAATAGCATATATGTCAACGGCTAATAACTGTTGACAAAAGACTGAAAATCGTTGACATAGACATATGTCAACGATTTTATAGCCGTTGACAAAACCGTTGACAAATTAGTCGTCGACTAATGTTTGCCAGCGGCTATTCTTAACCATTGACATATGAGACATATGTCAACGATATACAGCCACTGACATATATCTAATATATCAACGCATTCAAGCTGTTGACATATGAGACATATGTCAACGGCTATTGATTGCTGACATATGTTTAAAAAATTAATCCTCTGTCACCTCCTCTGGCTTGCATCCACCCCCCACCCTCCGTCCGGCGGATGGGGTCGGCCACTATGGGGAGCAAGGCCAACGGACGATGCCGCCACCTGCTCCCTTGAACTCGATTGATCTCTCTGTCAGCACACACCATAGGGGAGTCATGCCACATTATAGAGAGAGAGAGGTGGATCAAGATGCGTGCCACCATGTCTTCATCCTCCTCGACGGCCGGTGGGAACACCATGTCCTCCGCTGCCGCTGCATCGCCTGGTCGTGCTGCGTCGTCCTCTCCCTCCTCATCCTCATCGTCGTCGTCATCCTCGTCCTCCCCCCCCATCCTGGCGCTATCCGTGTGGATGTACTAGCATGCCTGCTTCGCCAGCGGCACCGTGCTACGACTCGCTAAGGACCTCTCCAAGAACAACTACGGCGCTCGTGCCCTCGTCGTCTGCTCCGAGATCTGCGGCCCCTCTTAAACCCACCTCGACAGCCTCGTGGGGCAGATGCTCTTCGATGACAGCGCAGCCGCTATCATCGTCGACACCGACCCAAACCCCGCCATAAAGCGCCCGCTCTACCAGCTGGCCTCGATAGCGCAAACCCTCCTCCCCTGTGTGCTCTTCATACTGGACGAGATAAGGAAGAAGTCCGCGGAGGAGGGGATGGCGACCACCGGGGAGGGCCTAGAGTGGGGGGTCTTCTTCGACTTCGGGCCCGGGCTCTAAGGAATTAATGATGGACATCTTCACTAGTATTTGTCAACGGCTCCAAGGAGTCGTTGACAAATATAACATTTGTCAATGACTCTAATGAGTCACTGACAAATTGCTGCTCAAATGGTGGGAATTTATCCGCCATTGTTTCACCATTTTAAAGTATTGTCAATAGTTAAAAGGAGTCGCTGACAAATGTGACATGTGTCAACGGTTCTAGTGAGTGTTGACAAATTGCTGCCTAAATGGCGGGAAATCACCCGCCTTTTTTCAGCATTTTTAAGTATTTGTCAACGACTATTTTGAGTCGCTGAAAAATGTTACGTATTTGTCAACGGCTCTAGTTTGTCGTTGACATATACTATCTTTTGTCAACGGCTTCATTGAGCCGCTGAAAAATGCGTATCATTTGTCAACGGCCATAACCGGCCGTTGACAAATCTTTACGCATATATCAACGGCTAATGTTAGCCGTTGACAAATGTTATCATATGTAAACAGCTATTTATAGCTGCTGACAAATGGTTGATATGTCAACGCCTTATTATGGCCGCTGATACATATTCGTTGACAAATCTTATTTTTCTTGTAGTGATTAGAGGAGAACCGTATGGGAATACCCCATATTGGAAAAACCAAGTGGAGCTCCTGTGTTTATAAATCCTGGGCCTTAGATACTCAATACCTAGGTTTTGTGGGCTTCTACATGGTGTCAAAGCAGGGCCAGGCCCACTTTGGTGTTTTCGCCTCCTCCCTGTTCAATTCCATGGCCCATCTTGGCCGTGAGGGAGAGTATTAGAGGAGAACCGTATGGGAATATCTCATATCAGAAAAACCAAGTGGAGTTCCTGTGCTTATATATCCTGGGCCTTAGAACCTCAAGACTTAGGTGTTGTGGGTTTTGACACAGAGAGAAATCTGTAACACCAAAACTGACCTGTTAAAGAAAGAGGATGTTAATCAACTATTATATAAATGTAAAACATGTTGCCAAGAAGTGAACCAACTGGTTCAGATGACTAATTGGAGATAATGTTTTGCAAAGCATCTTGCCAGCAGGCAGAGAAGGCAACCCCCAATCAACTGGCGCAGCTGACTAATCCGGGACAATGTTTAAACAAACATCCAGGCAGGTGAAGACAGGGAAAGGAACCCCCACCCCCTGTGGCAAGCTACAAGCCTGACAGTAACGCTTGATTCAACGAGGTATTTTATATTGCTGTAGTCATTTGATAGTTTAATGTAAAGCAAATGTTGTACCCAGAAATGTTCTTATGTAAATCCTTGCATTTTGCAAAGTTACTCCTATCCTTTTCTTCAACATTGTCCGACAGGCCCCAAGAGGGATGATAAGCTGAAGGACTTTTGCTATGGTTGCCTTGCTAATGGCAGAATCCAGTTAAAGCGGTTTCTGAAGATTGTCTCCCAAGAACTCCCACATTTCATGTCTAACTGTGCAATTGACCATCAAATGACCAATACGTAGCGCGTACACCCTGCTGCTTATCATCCAGCAAGCGGAGCGGCCACAGGCGACTATATTCTGGTCTCCATTTGTTTCTGAAAAATTAAGTAAAATCTATTTCCCTATAATACGATGGAAAAGGGTTGAAGGATGTCCAGAACGAGCATACACATCAGGAGAATCATCCACCACCACCACCCCGCTAATCGCCCAGATTGGGAAAAGATCCCAATCATCAACGGATCAAGGCAGCACATTTTGCACAGGAAGTCATAGACCGAAAGCACGCTTCCACACTGACCTCAAACCCTACTGCCGGAGAGCACGGGAGAGATGCCGGCCTGCCGCTACTATCTAATCTTCTCTTCCGCGCTCGTGAATCTTCTGCATCTGGGGCATCCACTCCACGACAAGCACATGCCGCGCTACTTCTTGTAGGCGCGGTACTCGGCTTTGCACTTCCATGAGAAGAAGAAGAACGCACTTCTTGAGGGGGATCAGGAGGTGAGCGGACTGGTTCCTGTGTATGATCCAGGACCATCTCTGCCTGCGACCTGTGCCTGTTATATCATTTTGTTTTGAGAAAGACTTATTTCACTTGTAAAGTGCACTTCTGACATATACTTCTGACCTCTCATTGGACAATGTGTCGGCGGCACATTGTGCCAGTTCAATGAGAAGTCAAAAAAATTGTCAAAAGTGCACTTCACAAGTGTAGTAAGTGTTTCTCTTTTATTTTTCAGGCATTCGCCTCGTATGTTTATAATAAAGTGTTTATATATTAGTTGGACACTCTTGCGATATGCACGGTATTTAATTATAAAATATATTAATAAATAAAAATATTATTTATAAATGAACATAACAAAAATATGAACATAAATAGAACAATAAAAATATGACCTAATGATAGAGATTATCTTATATTTAAGTTTTAAATAATAATATTTTATTCTTATTTTAATTTAGACAATTATATAAGCATTTAATCAAATATAATACTGAAACTAAAATAGAAAGAATAACAATAAAAAATATTTATAATTATTTATTCATCTACTCAAAGTCAACTTTTTAATACATACCATGATCTATATTATACTAACTAATATTTTTTATTAGTTATTTTTCACAGTCTTTCAGAAGAATGAAGATTCTTATTAAGAATAATAATATTTAAAACAAAATTACAAAATCGCTAATAAAGAATGCATGTGGTCTATAAATAAATTGAGAGAGAGAGAAAGAGAAAGAGAGAATAGCATATGCGGATAGATCTTTTTCACATTCATTCTCTGATAAATTTCTCTGTAATGAAATGATACTACTTGAAGAATAAATAATTAAAAATATAACAGCTAAATATGCATCTCTTTCCAGTAAATCTTGTCATGTATATATGAAGAAAATATAACATGTATATAGTCTGAAGAAGTATATTAATATATTTTTTCAATACCATATACTTTAGTCTATTTGAGTAGCTGTATACATATGCTATACAAATCTTTTTGTTATACATTACTTACTATATTGTGCATGTGTTCTACTTACAGATGTAACATTAGTTACAATCTAAACATACAATCTTAATATTTCCTAGTTCTATACCCGTTCGATGCACGGAAAGTTTTTAATTTTAATATATATATATATATATATATTTCTTTTAAAAGTAATTAAAATAATATCTAAAATTGAAGTAAAATAAAAAATATACAAAATGTACGAAAAAGTTTTTAAATTTATATAAATTTATGTGGATTGTACGGAAAAGTTTTTAAATTTATATAAATTTATGTTATCATTAATATACATATATAGTTATGAGTATTTTTAAATTACATAGAACAAATAGAAGAAGAAATTTTTTTAAATTTTCATAAAATGACTACTAAAACATGTCAAACAAAAAAGATCTTAAAGAACTCAATCCTACAAAGTTCACATGCACAATGCAATTCTAGTAATTAAACATGAAAATTATAAATTAATTTTTTATATTTTGTAATTTCACATATAAGAGGGTTATTATTTTTATTGTTTATCCGTGTAAGCAAAGGTAATTTATTAAGTTGAATAGTCAAGTTATATACATGTGCGACGCACGGAAAAATTTTACATTTTGATAAATTTTATATGTTATTTATAACTATTTCTCTAGGCTCACGATCTATTGGAAGATTTTAGGTTTGAATAAGTTTTATATATTATTTACAATAAAGATCTAGATGGGCATATATGTATATATTTTCTGAAAAATCTTTCTACTATCCTCTTCAGTTCCATGATAAGACAAATTTATTTGATAGGAGATATTTCTGTTTGCAAGTCTCATCGTAGAAAGAAATACGTCACAGACCACGTATCAGCATGCACTTGGACATTGATGGGATTTCAACTCAAAATCATAGAAAAAAAGAGAAAAAGAAAAGAAAAAATGATGTTGACTCACTTGCTCCCGCAAAATCTGATGATAATTGAGAAGACCCTCAGTGATGCACGGGAATGTGGTTTGTATGTTGAAACTTGGCACTGTTTTTAAGCAGATTGCTGTTCTTTTGTCTTTGTACTGTGGACATGTGGCCCTCATTTGGGACTTTTGTTTTGGTTGCTCTGTGCTCCATGATTTCCAACGCGTTTCTCATGGTATGCAAATTGTGGTTGGTGAACCTCGTTGGCGATGCCGATGTATCACAATCACGGGGGAGAGAAAGAAGTTAGACTGGTAATTAATGTGGTGTTGTCACGTTGGTGTGTTATATATATATAGTAATAATGAAGATATTTGAGATATCACTACATCACATCTATTTACGATGATCAATGACGTAATGATATATTTGGTAAGCAACAGGTCATCGGTCGGGCTCCCGAACCCATCTCATATTAGTATGTATATTTTTTAATGATATTTTTTTATATTTAAAAAACTATAAAATAAAAAATGTCATCTTTCAAAATCCAATTCTAAAACAAAAATTAAAAACTAAGAAGAAAAAAAATCGTTGTGTACTGTTGTGCTACATTAATATCAAAAATTAAAAAAAATGTAAACGGATGCAAGAGACGATGGCGGTGGGGAGTTATTGTGGAAAGATGTAGGGGGGATCTTCTTTCATTTTTTTGCAAGCAATAGCGGCAGAGAGAAGCAAAATCAAGTTATATATAACATTGTGGTTACTTAAACACACCAACATCAAGTTTCAATAAAACTTGTGGAAATATTTTGAGCAAACAACCTAGTAAAAGACCAGGCAGGAGTAAAAATCTCATCTTTCACCATGCACCTCTCTGCACCTCAACACCCATCAATGGCCACCTTCTGAAACCTCGGCTCCACTGTCTTCCCCTCCTCCGCTAGCTGACGGTCTCTTCCCAGGCTCCCCAGCACCAGCAGTTCAGCTTACAGAGCCAAAAATCGAAGACGCCGATTGGTGGGTGGTTAAAGGTGCTCTGCTTGAAGCAGAGCCAAATTTCTGGCGGCAGCGATGACACCGACAGCCTTGCTTCAGCTGCAACCACCGCAAAAGAGGTATGGCCGAAGCATACATATCGAGTGGGGAGATTAACAAACATTACAAACAAAAAAATTGAAGAAAGACATCATGTGTCACCTGATGACAGCTTGAGCGCTGTTAGCATCATGAAGCAGATGATACGACAGTAGCAACAGGGACCTTGTTCTCGGAGTACTCCATCAATGGTGGTGGAGGAGAGAGCTATCTCCACACTCGCTAGCTAGACCTCCGGCAACTTAAACTCTGTGAAGGTGTCAATATATTACAGGTTCAGATTGAGAAAACGATGGTCTTCTGCATTGCACTATGTGGTTTAATATACTGAATCCAGATATATACTTGGGCAAGAAAAAAGGCAAATAATAGCAATGAGCTAAAAAGCTGAACCTGCTATAAGAAAAAGGAAAATAGCAATGCTGTACAACAGCAAGATTACCTGGGGCGCCGCCGGAGAGTGCTGGTGGACTGGAAGGGATGGTGATGATGTTGACGGTGATGATGGTAGTGAACACTTGCTGGGGGAAGATGAAGGTGCCTGCTCGGGCAGTGGCGAAGGCTGGAGGGCCGGAGTCAACGACAGTGGTGGTGAAGATGGAGGCAGGGGGCTGGTGTCGGTGCACGCTTGGGAGACAGTGGCGGTGCACGCTTGGGAGACCTGCTGGGGGCTGGTGGCGTTGAATGCTTGGGAGACCTACTGGGGGCTAATGTGTTGGAGACAGTGACGGAGGTGACATGTGAGCTCGCGGTGGATGTGAGTATGCTGGTGTGGATGGCGGTGGGAACCTGTTCGCAGGTGGCAGCAGCCTGTGGTGTCTCTGCGGTGGCGACGGTGTGAGAGATACTAGCACTGGCAGTGGTGCAAACGATAATGGAAGTGGAGGGGGAGGCTTGCCTGATGTTGCTTGCAGTACCCCGCGCCGCCCCGACTACGCCGACCACCACACTTTCTCCGGCATACCACTCGCATAAGTGACATCCAAAAGCCGGGTGGTGATGCTGGAGCACCAAATGGGTATTTGGAACTTGATTACCATAGGGTCCATTCATTCCCATGCCGTAACCGCCAAACTGACCACCATATCCACCACCGTACATGCCCCCTCCATACATGCCCCCACCATACATACCCCCCTCCATACATGCCCCCTCCGCACATCCCTGAACCACCATAACATCTGTACATATTATTACCCTGCATCCCTCCACCATACGACCCTCCATAACCCCCATAAGATCCATACATCCCAGATCCATAGCTTGCATTTGAACCATAATCAGCATTCAGAAACAAAATAAGAAGAAGAAGAGGAAATCCTGAATATTGAAATAAAATAGTACCAAAATGATGTTTTCAGTGTCAGTTTTGGCTATTACCTCCAACATTGCTTGCATTGTTTGAAGTCCAAGGGATTGAGGGTACTGGTCTGCCAACTGGATTTCTATTCACAGCAGCATTCCCCTCTGTCCCTGATACAAATTCCCCATGCCTTGCAGTTCTAGATGCCTCAACAACTTCACTTGTACTGCCGGTAGATGGAAAGTATTAAACTCTTGAGCTTCTGCATTCTCAATAATCTCAGCTCCACAGCTCCAGTGACATATAAATGCTCCGCAGGAAGAATCAAGATATAAAATAAACCTCATGCCCCCGGTAATATAAATATGTGCTTGAAAATCAATTGTAACTGCTTTTTTAAGAACAAAAAAAAAAATGTTGAGGCAGTGAGAAACTGAATAGAAGCTGACATGTAACCTCCTTTCCCCACAATTCTATATATGTTCACTTAAAGTCAAAATGATAATCTGTCATGTCATTATGCTCAGGAATAAAATGTACACTTTTAAGAAAAAAACAATGGCAGGAAATGTGGGGATTTGTGAAGGAAGGTGGTAGTTGTAAAGGATTAAGGTGGCACCTCTTTGCCTTAGCTGAACTTATCCAGACACAATTGCTTGCTTTCAGACTCATTACATAGTCTTTTTTTGCTCCAAACCTTCACTTTATTAAACATTAATAGAAGTCCTACTTAATATACGATATTCAGAAATATTCCCCCAAGAAATTGGAAACACATTCTATTTAACAGAAATTACAAAGAAAGGCCCGAGGAAGAAAAGAGGGCAAAAGAGAACAAAGATGGAAGGAAAGCAAAGACACATAAAAGGATTTAAGATGATTCAAGAAGAGAATCTATCATTCTATAGGGTATGATGTTTAAGGAATGTATTATTAGTAGGCACTCATATGTTTCATGTGTTTAATTAAAGTGCTTCCATTTTTTTTTTTCATGGAGTTCTGTTGGATTACAGTTCAGTGAACATACCGAGAAAATGGAGTAGCATCTTGAAAGTGGGTGAAGTGGCATTATGCCAATGTAATTGGATCCATGTTTTTGCAGATAACTCTGTTTATTACTTTGTAATATCAATCTTCTAAAGGTACTTACTTTAGAGAAGACCATGCACCCAAAGCTTAAAAATTGCAATCACACACTAATACAAAGTTAAATCAACACTAATACGAAGCTTAATGGGGTGTTTGGGAGCAATTAAAAAAAAAACTATTTCTATCTAAAAAATTATGTTAGATTCGTTTTTAATTTTAAATTTAAAATTATGGCAACGTGATGTCTTTCGTTTGGTAAAAACATCCAAATTTTTAAAAATTATGTTGATATGTTTGGGGCGGGGCAGGGGCGTGGGGGGGGGGGGGGTGTCCAGCGAGGGGGGGGGGGGGGTTCAGCGGAGCTGGGGAGCGGGGGAGGGAGGGGAGGGGGTTCCGGCGGGATGGGGCTGGGTGGTGGGGCTGCCGGACTTGGGGGGGGGGGGGGGGGCGCCGGGGCTGGGGTCGGGGGGGGGGTGCTGTCGGGCTGGGAGGTTGGGGGGGGGGGGGGGGGGGGGGCAGGGGGCCGCAGTGGCTAGGTGGGGGCGGGGCGGCAGGGGGGCCTGGGCGGGGCCGGGGCTAGGGGGGCCGGGGCCGGGGGCCCGCGCGGGGCCGGGGGGGCTCCGGGGCGGGGGAGGGGGAGCAGTGCCGGGGCTGGGGGGCGGGGGGGCCGGGGCGAGGGAGGGGGAGCAGTGCCGGGGGGGCGCCCGCCGGGGAGGGCAGGGGCGGAGGGGAGCAGCATCGGGGGGGGGGGGGGGGGGGGGCGCCAGGGAGGGCAGGGCTGGGTGGGGCTGAGGGCGAGCTGAGGCGTGTGCATTTAAAAAAAAAAAATAGGTTATCACTTGTTTTTATTTTGAGAGAGATTTACATAGGATAGAATTTTTACTTTTAAAAAAAAATTGGTAACCAAACAGATTAAGATGTCTGACCCAAGGTTCGCCGTACCGACCGGATCGACCGTACCGCATTTTCCGTGGCACGGTACGTATCGAACTGTACCGTATCGTTGAGATACGGTGGAAATTGACATATTGTGTTGAAACCCATTCTCCTCTTGTAAACTCATTCAAATAATGTCTATTTGTGTTGAAATTTTAGCTATAAGCTAATGTAATGGTTTTACAATTATGGTGATTTTAGTTTAATTTTTAGAATTTATTTTACTGGGAAAAAATCACCCGGAAAATAGTTGCATCGGCTTAATATCGAAATCCGTACGTCAACAATTCCGGATATTACATTTCTGATATCACCATATTTTCTGAAAATTATGGTGTTCTCAAATTTTTTCATTACAGTTTTTTGATGTCGCCCCGTCGGAGCGCGCACTTCTGAGTATGACATTGAACTATCATTATAATGTTAATTAATCTCATATATTAATAAAATACTATAATTTGTATTATCTCTTAATTAGTTTATTTTTGAAATTTTATCTCAATTAGACACTAATAGATAACTTAAGTGCACATAGAGTTTGTCGCGGTACGACGAACCCTCTATGCACGTATTTCAACGGGATGACATTTGGTTTCGAAAATAAAGTCAAATATGAAGTTATCATAATTACTAAAAAAATGTACTGATTATAAAAATATAAATATCATGAGTTATTGATGTATAGATGTCGACCTAATGATTTTTGGGACAATTTTACTTGATAAAAAATTAATTTAAAAATAAACTAAATTATTACAATTTGTATCACATATTAATTAGCTTATGTTTGAAATTTCATCTCAATTAGACACCATTAGATTCCTAGATGTTGAGATTAAGTCGATTTACTAATTTTTGAGATAATTTTTACTTGATAAAAAATTTAAAAATTAAATTAAAATTACTATAATTTGTATCATATCTTAATTAACCTATGTTTAAATTTTCATCTTAATTGGACATCATTTACATCACTTTAATACACCTAATATGAAAAAAAGTTATGAAAAAAAAAATAACCCATACCGACCCGACCGTGCCCGGGTGCCGCTTTCACCCAGGCACGATACGCTATGCCCGTGCCGCCCCGGTTTGGGCGGCATGGGCGAACCATGGTCTGACCTCCTTCTTTTTTAAATTTAAGAGAAAAAACTGTTAAAAAAGTGCATCCAAACACCCTATAAACATTTCCAATCAACACTTTCAAAAATAAAAGTAAGACAACATAGTAGAACTTGGCTCCTGAGATATTACCAATCCGACGACGATGCCACCAAATCATCTATATTTTATTTAACAGTGGATTCTATTCAAATAACTATCTTGCCTTACTTATGTAGAGGAAATAATTAATCAATGTAATTGATTCCATTCAGTTAATGAAGGGGAGGGGATGAGGGCTGACAGTGACAGTCAATGTAATTGTAGTTGAGCTTTTCTAGAGTTTTCTGTGTTGTTTTATATTTTCTATCTTTTAGTGGATTGGTTGTGAGTTTATTAGGGGAAGCCAAAAGGAGGAGCCAAATGCAAGACCTCCTAAAAGTATCTCCGTTGGCACTTGCTTTTAGGAATGTTGTAAGAACATTTGCATCTTGGTAATAATGTGATCTACATGATGACATTTAAGTTTCAGGGCATCACCATGAGCACAAAATCTGAAGGTTTTGATGTGAATAAATGTGCAATGTTTTAGCTTTTTTTGTGATAGTTTGTACGCTCGTAGACTGAAGAAAGCTAGTATACAATGAGAATCAGAACAAAAAAATACTTGGTCAATTATTCTTGTGAGGGAAATAACCACATTAAAACATAAGTTAATTAATCATTAATGTTTTACAGTTTCTTATGCACATTAAAATTGTAAAGCATAAAACTAATATGTCAGGGAGATAAGCATAAATCAAATTAACATGCACATTAAAACCTATAGACATTAAATTATTATTGACAAGAAACAACTTAAACTGCTTTGATATGTCTATATGTACATTAAAATCACAATTCTTTACATATTCCTTATGATGGAGCTCCTTAAAGAAGGTGTGAATTAGATGTCCATTTCAGTGAAAGTTCGATGCTTCCTTCCTTCTTATGTATATATAATCAACTTCATATATCTGACCTCACTATTGTAATCTTTATTATTCTCATTTTTTTAAGGTACAAATAAAGACACTTGCCAGGAGTGATATCCCAGAAGCCTGTCATTGTCTAAATTTATCAAAAAGGTATAACTGCATTTTATACTAGCATCAGTGAAGATGGAAAGACAGTAGCTTGAATGGATGTGATTGTACCTAACTTCTCTACATTATGATTAAAAAGCATTATCTTTTAATAACATGAAATTGTAGGTCTACAGCAAATATATGAAGAAAAAAAACACATTATTGAGTTTCTTAAAAAATAAATAGATTACATGCACTATATGAAGCTACATTAGTCCTTTATGAGGAACTTTATTAAGACACATTTTCTAACAACTTCAGATAAGGAAGATAAAAGGGTTGTTATAAATGGAATGATCATTTATAAAAAAACATATTGAACATTTCTTTAAAAGCAATAAATTGGAAGTTATGTCTTTAAAATACATAAGAGCACATGTCTGATCCCACTGCCCACTGGTTTATACAATATGTTTTCATAAACATAAACTGACAGGGATATTTAATAATTGTAAAATATGTATTTCTCATTTGAGTATGTATTATAGTAAAATACATATTCACTTACAATGGCTATGGAACTGATAACCTCAAGTCCCCAAGAATTGCTATTGGGTTGCTGTACATTGTTGGCAAAATGATCCTTATTGCTGACATTTAAGAGATGCTTAGATGAATACCAAGAGAGCAATGCATCTCAGATTTATTGATGGAAGGTGTATGCCATGTGACAGGCAAGTCAGATTTATATTTTTCCCTGTCTGGGTGACTCCTGGGTATGGTGTCAATAACAATTCCACTGGACTTTTATCATTTAGAAGAGGTCTCATTGTTAATGAGACAACAATTTACATGAAAGGACATGTTATATCTAAAAATGATTAAAAGACTGAAAATCTAAAGCGATAAAACAAAATTATCTGAAGCAATATTATAAGGTTTGATGTGAGGAATGGAGAATCCTTATCTTCAAGTACCAGAAATATGATGTATTTCCTCTGTTGTCATTTCACTGTGGAGAATGATGTAGGCGATCAACAAAACTGGTAACTGCAGAATTTGGCCTTGTCTGTTTAAGATATCAAGGCTCCTCGCAGCATGTTTTTCTTAAAGGCCAGACATCACTTTTTTTCATCTGGTATTTGTTCATCGTTTTATTCTTTTTTGTATTGTTACAGTTTTGGGAAAAAAATCTCATTGTGCACTTGCATATTGCATCTTTGTGTGTAAGCATATAAAAGGCAAAATAAGGTATTGAGAAATTCATTTAACCACAACAAAAATGAACTTTGCTTAAAGAAAATGAAAATGATCTTGGAAAGAAAATACCTGTTGAGACAGTGAGTAAGTGGATAGAAGCTGAGTAGTAACTACTTTCCCTGCACATTTAAAAAAATTTTTAAGGTTCTGTTCGGTTCTGTAGGTGTCTATGAAATGTAAAGCATGTATATACAATACGGAAGGCAAAGAAATGATCTTTAGAAGATGAAATTTCAACTTATGTAATATATTAAATTAAGGGAAAAAATACATGTTGAGACAGTGAGATGTAAAGGGCATTGATTATATCTGTGCTTTAAAAACTGTAAATATGTGTTTTAAAAATTGTAAATATGTGCTTTAAAAACTCAGTTGACAGGAAGCATTACCAAGTCTCAACTTTTGATATAAAGGACAAAATAAGGTATGGTCAAATTCATTTAAACACAACGAAAATGATTAGTCAAAAAGTAAAGCAGGGTCTTTCACATTGCAGGCTCAAAAATTTTTTTTTTAAAAAAAGCTGGAAAGCAAGGACTTTGACATCGCACCACGAACTTGCATTGTGGAAGAGCTGTTAAAATCAACCTATTGTAATGGCTTTCTTTTCCTTTCAAGTTCCACCTGTGCACGTGCTGCTTAGAACTTCATTAAGCCCCTTATTCTACCAAAGGCACTGCTCTCACAAATAATACCATAGCGTTTCATGGTTGTGCTGCCCTTTTTCAATTTACTTATTCTACAATAACTATCATATCTACTTCATATTTTTTGCAAGTTCTCCTTTGTGCAGATGTCACAAAATAGGTGCTAAAAGCATGTGCAATCAGTATTGAAACTATATAATAGACTGCTATAAAACTGTAAAGATATAATCTTTTGGATTTTTTCAGTTTCATATGCACATTAAAACTGTAAAGTATAAAATAGCAGGAAAATAAGCATAAATCAAATTAACATGCACATTAAAACTTCTAGACATTAAACTACTACTGACGGGGAAAAACTTATATTGTTTTAATATGTCAATATGCACATTAAAACCTAAGACCATAACAGGTCAGATTTTAGTACTAATTGCACATTCAGTACACTGTAATTCCATAAATGAAGGAAAAACAATACCTATTAAGGCAATAGCATTGAGAATATTTCATTGCTATCTACTTGGTTGAAAGCAATAGCAAAGCAAACTATACAAACTATATAAATAGCTCTTATCAACCAAACTCACTGGATTTATAAAGAAATCAACACAAACCATAATCTTAATATGTTCACACAGAGCTTATATAATACAGAAGGCGTAGAAATGATCTTTAGACGATGAAATTCAAACTTTTGGTATATATAAATTAAGGGGAAAAAATACCTGTTGAGGCAGTGAGATAGTGGACAGAAGCTGAGTAGCAGGCTCCTTTCCCTGCACATATGGGCAATGAAAGGCATGGTTAGAAAACATATATTACATATATTATATGAAATTCATTAAATGTTAGCACATTTAAATGAATTCTATTTTTGCTAATAACTACTTATGATATCCAAAAAAATAAAACTTGAAACCAAAAACTAAAGCTCCAATCTTCAGAGAAAGAGAGACCAATGCTCAGTGCTACAGTAGTCAATCTCCCCCTTTCCATTGGCATACAACATATACAAAGGCAGATATGGGGGGATTCAAATAATAAAATATTAAAGTGAAAAAACTAAAAAGAAAGAGGAATGTATGCAATTAACTTATATTAACTTATATAAACTAAACAGAAATGTTAATTGTTTTAAAGCACACACACTTAACCTGTAAAAATATATTTTTTGTCAAACTGATTAGACATATGTTGAAAATTAAATGAGTAATATAGAATAATAAAAATGCATAGACTAAAGAAGATGACAGACATTGACTATATAGGCAGACATTTAGGTAGCAAAGCTGATCACTCCATGCCAAATTCAAATTTCAAAAGAAAAAAATTGAAATGAACAATTAACCAAAAGTTCACACTGCAAAAATTTAGTAACATCCAGTTCTAATGCATCTCAGATTTTAAAACATAAATTATTTAAAAACATTGGCATCTCATATTGTAACATCCAGTTTTAAAAATCCAATTTTACAGAGTACTTAACCTATAAAAGTCCAATTTTCTGTTAATATGATGCTAACCTTGGAAATCTATATAGTTTTGCCATTCTATAAGTTATAAGATGGTTAAGAACAGCAGACACCTTCATTTGGTACAGAACACATCTCATATGCAGAAGAAAATTTGCCTCCACCCATCATTGATCACTCCCCCCCCCCAAAAAAAAAAAAAAATAATAACAAACATAAGTGTTTTAGTTAATCTATGTTAGCCAAATGGCTACGGAAAGTGGATGAGAACATTGGTGCTGTTTGAGCTAGAATCTTTCAAAGGAAGAGGTAAGAATATTTCAAAGGAAGAGCTGGTTCTCACCAGGAAAAAATATGTTCACATGCAACTTATGTTGCAACTTAAAAAAGAATGGTTCGGAATTACAGGAAGCTCAAATCAATTTCAAAGTTCAAATATTATGCCACTTAAATATAGTATAGATAGTATAAATCAAACTCTTTGACTTCAATGTATACTGCATTGCATTCTATAAACTGCAGTGAAAACATTTTAATATCATGCTATAGTGTTATGGATCCCGATGAATAGATCACATGCATATGTGGGTCATGCATCAACATTACCTGATAGAATTCAGTGGAGAATATTACTATATCTGACATCCTTTGATGCATGTGATCTTGAATACATCAAAATTTAAAGAAACATGAACCATTCATTATAATCGCAAAGGGACTACATAAGGACACACATATTCAATCTACCGAATCGCTGAACATCTCACTTAGCAAAAATTGAAGGATTAGGATATCATCAAAGTGTGCCTGTCAGAAAAATCAGCAATTACTGTAAAAGTATAATTAGCAATCACATGTACCACATGAGTCATAAAAAACGAAGACAGGGTTAAACAACATGAGATTTGACTACAAAATGTGAAGTCACCACAGAGAATCACAGACTACTGCCGCTCTCACAAGACATAGAGATAGGACAAAAACAGGACCCTGAATATAGATCAAGGGATAGCAACATAGAATTGAAGATACCACTATAGTTTCTTATTGTAGTTTATATTCTTATGTTAAAATGAGTCTTATTTTCAGATGTAGCTTGATAGTCTAGAAGAAATCAAAGTAGTCCCTTAATCTTGTAAAGCCAAAGAAGCATTCATAGAACAAATGCATGTGTTGGGGTTTATCGAGATTGAAGGTGATGTAAACAATATATACTTTGATGATAAACTAAAGTTGCCAATATATTAGAGCACGCAATGATTTGTTGTTTTTTTAGAAGATGCATGGGTTTTTTGGAATATAGAAGTTGTAAATCATATATATGATTATGTTGAATGCACTTTTTAGCTCATAAGCATTTTTTTTTTCTGTTTGATACGTTAGCTCAATTAAGTTGCTATCTTTTGTACATATGCACTACAATGACTTTTTTTTTCAAAATTCTACACAAATGTCAAAATTACATGTCTGCATAATAAACAACATTCAAAAGACTACGCAGATGTAAACTGTGAATGCAGTTAAATGAATGGGAATGAAAGTAGTAATTCATATGTGAAAAAACTCTGTTACATATGAATGGGTTCTGTAAAGAACTCGTGCCTTTTCACAGAAAACCCATCGGCCAACTCTACTAGTTGGACCAGTAGTAGTTGTTGATAGAATAATTCCAGCATCTACCAAAACCTCCAGAAAATACTCTACCACCTGCGGGACCGTCTCCAACACCACACACGAACTACAGGAACCCAGAACAAAATTGGGGAAAACCAATCATCAGAGAAAGTTCCATGTTTTTGGTGTATTCTCATACAGAAGCAAAAGGAAACCAGAAGATTTTTGCTTGCGGGGTAGTACCTGCTGAGAGTATCTGCGGAGAGCACGGCGACACTTTCGAAAACCCCGAAGAGAGGGGGTACGGTGGTGGTAGAAGACGTAGGTCTGGTGATTTGGGACCGCACTGCTGACGACAGAAGGAAGTTCGGAGAGAAACTTTATTCGCATATATACCTCTTTATTGAAGATAGTCGTGATGGATGCTGTTGGCGTTTGCAATGTTATGAAAACAGTGGGATAATGGCATAATGCATGGCGATTCATCAACATATAAATCAGTGCAAACCACATGGTAAACACAATAAAAAGTAACATGTACATAGGCGCATCCCACAAATCAAAAATAACATGAGATTACAGATAATAAGCATGGCGATTACAGCAAAAGGAAGCGCGAAAGACGACTATGGAGGCGTTCCATAATGGAACTCGCCTTAGAGAAAGTATCGCCCCCACTATACGGTGCGATGGGGTCCGGCGACCTTCTCCAGGGTACAACCACGAGACACGGAATCGGTCTCGCACAAGATCGATTCCGTAAAGTGAAAGCTATATATAAACCAAATCCTCCACTATGAAAAAGCTAGGGCAGGAAGCATGCACCGAACACCGGGAGAGAGCGTCCGACAATGACCGTGATGGCCTGAACACCAGAGAGTGACGGCGAAGACGCACCCGGACGGGAAGGCGGAGGACGCGACAGAGCGCGGAGACCTCGCGTACGGGGAAGGGGCGGAGAGAGAGAGCAGCAGGGTCGCGAGCGGTTCCTTCAGAAGAAGAGTCAACAGGCGTTTTGATTTTCGGTAACCACGATTAGGGAGACCCTAATCACTATATGAGACGCCTCACGCCCCCCGCAGAACCAAGACAATGGGCCGGTTCAGGGAACCGGTCTAAACAGGCCCAATCTCTCCAAGAAAAGGGGGAAAACGCAAAATAAGAAGCAAAAAAGGTACAAGGCAAGTCGGCTGAACGCGTCATCACACGCGCGCGCCCGCCCAGCCGGCGGCGCGCGTGTGGATATGGTCTAGCATAACTCACCTTGTCTATAAGACATAGTCCCATGGACATTGGGGTTAAGAAGTGATAGCCACGAATGCGTCGTTACAAACGTGACTAACAATCTCAAAATTATCGGCTTACACTAAAGATGTTAACAATAGTTAAGTGGTGAGAGCGAGTCGAATCCACAGGGAACGAGATTTTAGAGTTGAAAACGTTGGGTTTTTAGTTAGGAAAATAGCGTGATGACATTAATACTAAGTTGCACTAAATAAATCTAAACTATGCTAGATAAGTGAAGAAGGAGATAGAGAGGGAATGGGAGAACAAAAACACTATTAAAAGTTATAACTATTAAACAATAACAAAGAGTTTAACACAAAGATTTTATTCTAATTAAAAGTCAATAACAAGTACATTGAAATAAAGAGAAAAGAAATAGAAAGAACTACAGAGAAAAGAAGAGAGACAAGAGGAGAGAAAAGAGTGAGAGATAGAGAGAAAAGAGAGAGAGAGGAGAGAGAGAGCGTAAAAGAGAGGGAGAGAGGAAAGAGAAGAGAGAAAAGAGATAGAGGAGAGAGAGCGCGTGGAGAGGGGAGAGGGATAGGAGAGAGAGCGCGAGAGAGAAGAGGGGGAGAGATGGGAGAGAGAGAGAGAAGAGAGAAGAGAGAGAGAGGCGGCGAGGAGGAGAGAGAGGCGAGAGAGAGATATGAGAGAGAGAGGCGCCGCGGCGGCCTTTGCTAACGTGCAAAACGGGAGACGAAGGAGGGCGGCTGGCGCGGGGCGTGCTGGCGCGTGGAGGGTAGCAGGCGGGGCGCGTGGCAGAGGCGGCCTGGGCGCGCAGGCAGGCGGGCGAGCGGGCAGGCGGGGCGTGGCGCGAGCGCGGCAGGCGCGAGGGCGGGCTCGCGCGGGCGGGGGAGGCGGTGGGCGCGGGGCGCGCGCGGGGCAGCGGCCAGGCGGCTGCTGCTGCTCTGTGGCTTGCTGCTTCTCCTGTGAAAGAAGAGAGAGGCCGGGAGGAAGAAGAGAAGAGAGGAAGGAGGGGAGTTGCGTGCGGAGGAAGAGGGGAAGAGAGAAGGTGAGAAAGAGAAAGTTGTGTGCGGGGAGAGAGAGGGGTTTTTAAATAGATGAGAGGAGAGAGATTTTAAAATAGGGAGAGAATATTAAAAAATAGAAAGAAGAGAGAGAAAGAAGAAGGAAGGTGGCTAGGGTTTTGCAACTTTTGTATAAGCCAGATTTGCCCTGTTGGATTGCTTGATTCATTGGCCCGTTAAGCACTTCATAAAATGGCCCATAACCTGCAAATACAAACACATGATTGAATTTAATCAATTAACGTTCATGATAATAGAAATCATATGAGTTTATCAAGTATTAGTCATCAAAATGGCATGATTTCATGATAATTGTGATATTATCATGAAGCCCTTAACTCCTTAGGGGTATCCCATGTGGGACTAAAGACCCCTCACATAAGGACAACATAACACAACTTTTGATGTACCTTTTACTTATCAAACTTTTGTGTTTTTTTCTCCCATTCTTATAATTGCCCTCCTAAAGCCCTTTTTACCTAACATTCCCCACAAATACAAGGTTTGATAATGAGGAATAAATAAGAGGATAAACATACCATGCTTTCAGTAAAGGTACCTTTGGGTTTGAACCTTTACCTAAGTATTTCAAATCTGACTCCCACAGAATCGAAGTGAACTAAGTCTTGAACTTGATTCTTTAGGGTGAGAGTTGTCAAAGGAAACAACATGATATAGGTTAAGATAGCAATCGTAAAGGTGGAGCATTATGGCCATACGCCCTTCCTGTATTATAAGTACATTCAGGAATAACCCAATTCTTAACTGCGGCCTCACAGTAGTACTTATTAGGTGGGCTTCTCCAAGGATGCACTGCTTAATCCTGCCTTACCAGGCTTGAACCCATTAAGAGTATACAATCACCTAATCTTGCAGTCATAGGCACTAGCTTTACGATTCAGGGGAGGAACTCAGATATGAGATCTAATAATTGAGTGCCTACCAGTTCTCTCAATCAGCTTGTTATTACCACATTGAACCTTCTTTGTAGGTCTCTACTCAGATAGGTGGGTTGCTACTGAAGGAGAACTTCTGAGGGGTTTCAGTCCCATCCCCATCCTAAATTTCTGGACTTGAATTTTATTCAGTCTCTTAGTTAGAGGATCAGCTGTGTTGTCCTTGGTACCAACAAAATCCACAGCCATCACTCCTGAGACACTAACTCCTTACAGATTTCAATCTGAGGTTGGTGTCTCCTTCTTTCTGATTATACTTTGAAGTTTGATCTTGGCAATTGTAGTCATATTATCACAATGCACAGAGATCGCATAGGTATAGGCTTACTATCAAGGGAAGTTCAGAAAGAAGACCCCTGATCATTCAGCCTCCATACCAATAGTGTCCAAAGCACACAGCTCAGCCTCAAAAGTAGACGAGACAAGATGGTTTGCTTAGTCGACCCTCCAGGCGACAGCACCACCTCCCAGGGTAAAGACATACCCTGTGACACCATTGCTCCCTGAGTTTTCAGCTATCCAGCTTGCATCACTATATCCTTCAAGGACAGCAAGGAATTTCCCAAAGGCAAGCCTAGAGTCATAGTACCTTTCAGGTACCTTAGCACTCTATCCAAGCCTTCCCAGTGAGTGTGGTCAGGACAGCTAGTGTATCTACTAGTTTAGACACTGCATATGAAATGTCAGTCTAGTACAATTTGCAAGATACATTAAGCTTCCTATTACTTGGGATACCGCAATGAGACACAGGAATCTCATTCTTATCCTTGCAGAAAACTCTAGAAGGATCATAGGGTGTAGAGACAGCTTTGCAATTCTGATAGCCAAATTTCTCTAACACTTCTCAATATAATGAGACTGAGAAATAGCTATCCCTTCAGCTGATCTAGTCAGCTTTAGTCCCAGAATTACACTAGCTTCACCCATATCCTTCATCTCAAAGTTTCTACGTCAAGAATGATTTAGTCTCAAGTATCATTCCCAAATTGTTGCCGAACAACAAAATATCATCTACATACAGACATAGGACAACACAATCATCACATTTATCTTGTAGTAAACACATTTATCAGATTCATTGACTTTAAAGCCAAATGACATGATAGTCATGTCAAATTTTTCATGCCATTGCTTAGGGGCTTGTTTCAATCCATATAAGGATTTAACAAGTCTACAAACTTTATTCCCACTACCAGGTGCTGTAAACCCTTCAGGCTGATCCATATAGATCTCCTCATCAAGATCACCATTAAGGAAGGCAGTCTTCACATACATTTGATGGATGGTCAGATCATATATGGAAGCCAAAGCAATCAGTACCCGAATTGTGGTAATTCTAGTTACAGGGGAATAGGTATCAAAATAGTCTATCCCCTCCATCTATTTGAACCCCTTAGCAACTAACCTAGCTTAAAACTGTCAATAGTCCCATCAGGATTTAACTTCTTCTTAAAGACCATTTGCATCCAATGGTCTTAGAACCAGGAGGAGGATCGACCAACTCCCCAGTGCCATTAGCGATTATGGAATCCATTTCGCTCTTTATGGCTTCCTTCCAATGTCGTGCCTCAGGAGAGGCCATGGCATCCTTGAAGGTAGGAGGATCACCCTCGATTTGGAAGCAATAAAATCACTTCCAAAATCCTTGGCAATCTTTTGTCTTTTACTCCTTCTAGGTTCTACTTCCTCTTCCTGACTATCAGAATCAGGATGAGAGTTGGATGCACTTGCCCCCACATTTGTCATCCTTTCCACATGATCTGGAATGGATGAAGATGTGGATGGCCCAGTCTCAGAAGACACAGATTGAGGTAAACTAGTCTTCATGGGAAACACATTCTCAAAGAATGTAGCATCACGAAACTTAACTATGGTGTTATCTATGCCGGGAATCTCAGACTTAATCACTAGAAACCTGTATGCATAGCTGTTTTCAGCATAGCCTAGAAAGACCGTGTCAAGTTTTAGGTCCCAGCTTTTTCTTTTTGTGTTCAGGGACAAGTGCCTTAGCTAGGCACCCCCACACTTAAGGTATTCAAGCTAGACTTTTTATTTCCAAAGTTCATATGGACTACTATCTTTATGTTTCAGGGGAACATAATTCAGAATATGGCAAGTCGTATTCAATGCTTCCCCCCACATATAGTTAGGTAGTTCTGAACTCTGCAGGAGAGAGTTGACCATGTCTATGAATACACGATTCTTTCGTTCAGCTATCCTATTAAATGTGGGGATAGGGGGCAGTTGTCTCATGAACAATGCCATTGTCTTGGCAATATTCACTAAACTGGTTGGAGGTATATTCTCCACCCCTATCAGACCTCAACCTCTTAAGCACCCGACCTGTTTGGTTTCTGCTTCTTTCTTAAAGATGATAAACTTCTGTAAAGCCTCATCCTTAGACTTAAGCAAATACACATAACAATATCTTACTACAGTCATCTATAAAGGTAATGAAATACTTTCTATGATCCCTAGTCAATATGCCATTAAATTCACAGATATCAGAATGCACAAGATCCAGAATTTCTGAATCTCTCACTACAGACTTAAATGGCTTTTTGGGCTGTTTAGCCTGTACACAGATATCACACCTTTTAGAATTATCAATAGCATAATTAGGAATCAATTTCAGGTTCATCATTCGTTTCAAAGAATTGAAATAATATGTCCTAAACGTCCATGCCAAATTAGATGAATCAATGACATTATATGCCACAGAAACAGATGTAGAAACAACATCAACATCTAAATTTTATTCATCACATGGTTCACACACTTTAAACAAACCCATCAGATAAATAACCTTTACAATAAAAGTTTTCTGACACAAAATAACAACTTATTACATTTAAAGTTCAACTCATAACCCTCCCTAACCAACCTAGAACTGATAAGATATTCCTCCTAACACTAGGAATATGGTACACACTGTGAAGAGACAACACACGTCCTGAAGTAAACTTCAGATCTACGCGTCCAATTCCCATCACTGTAGCAGTGCTGCCATTATCCATCGTCACGGAGCATCACTGGTGGCCTGATAAGACACAAAGTTAGCCCTGTCAGCACATAAATACATTGGCTCCAGTGTCTACTAACCACTCATTAGGTTCATAAATAGTAAATAGTTGAGGGTTTAGAGAAACATACGTGTCACCAGAAGAGTCTCCACCAGTCACTACATTGACCTGAGCTGGATTCTCAGCAGTCTTATTGGTCAACTTTCTTTCCGTTTAGGACAATCCCCACAGAAGTGACCCTTTGACCACACACCCAGCATTCTCCAAACTTCTTCTTCTTCTGAATTTTTCCTTTGGGTTTCATTTGTGTAGTTGAACCTGTCTTGGGGGTTTTCTTGACATCTTTGTTCTTATATTTTACCATAGATTTGCACTAGCCTCCACAGGCATCCTGGTTTCTCCTTTCTATGCTCTCTCAATGGCAATGGCTCTCATCAAGTCATCAAGAGAAATAGATCCCTTTCTATGTTTGAGAGCCATTCCAAAGTCCTGCTAGGTCTTTGGAAATTTCTCAATTATGCACATGACTTGAAATTTTCAGGGAGTTTCATATCACCCTCTGCCAACCCCGTGATCATAAGGAGAAACTCATGTGCCTGTTCGGCTACAGATCTGTCCTCCGACATGTGAAACTGAGGAACTTGCCGACGGAATACTTTTCCAGACCTTGGTCCTCAATCGGTATTGTATTTCCGGTCAAGTTCATCCCACAGTGCCTTCGAGGTTAGAAATGTAGAAGAACTATAGACATCAAACATGACATTTGACAGTGCAGTCAGTATGCACCCATGTCCAAGTCTATCTTTCTCCTTCCATTCCTCAGCCTTTGCTGCACTTGCAGAATCGCCCTCAATCACTTTAGGGGGATCAGACTCTATAACCGAGATCAACCGATCATTGTGAACCAAATCTTCATCCGTTGTTGCCAACGTTTGAAGTGTTGCCCTGTAAATTTCGCAGGCATACCAGACATGTCCACTTTCGGGCTAAATGATGAGGATGAAGCCATGATCGATACTTTCTCTAAGACTGTTATGAAAACAGTGGGATAATGGCATAATGCATGGCGATTCATCAAATATAAATCAGTGCAAACACATGGTAAACACAATAAAAAGTAACATGTACATAGGCGCATCCCACAAATACAAATATAACATGAGATTACAGATAATACGCATGGCGATTACAGCAAAAGGAAAACGCGAAAGACGACTGTGGAGGCGTTCCATAATGGAACTCGCCTTAGAGAAAGTATCGCCCCCACTATACGGTGCGATGGGGTCCGGCGACCTTCTCCCAGGGTACAAACACGAGACACGGAATCGGTCTCGCACAAGATCGATTCCGTAAAGTGAAAGCTATATATAAACCAAATCCTCCACTACGAAAAGCTGGGCAGGAAGGCAGCACGAACACCGAACACCGAGAGAGAGCGTTCGACCATGACCGCGATGGCCTGAACACCGGAGAGCGACGGCGAAGACGCACCCGGACGGGAAGGCGACGACAGAGCGCGGAGACCTCGCCGGTACGGGAAGGGGCGAGAGAGAGAGCAGCAGGGTCGCGAGCGGTTCCTCCAGACGAAGAGTCAACAAGCGTTTCTGATTTTCGGTAACCACGATTAGGGAGACCCTAATCACTATATGAGACGCCTCACGTCCGCAGAACCCAAGACAATGGGCCGGTTCAGGGAACCGGTCTAAACAGGCCCAATCTCTCCAAGAAAAGTGGGAAAACGCAAAAATAAGAAGAAAAAAGGTACCAAGGCAAGTCGGCTGGACCGCGTCATCACACGCGCGCGCCCGCCCAGCCCTGCCCGGCCCGGCGGCGCGCGTGTGATATGGTCTAGCATAACTCCACCCTTGTCTATAAGACATAGTCTCATGGACATTAGGGGTTATGAAGCCCTTAACTCCTTAGGGGTATCCCATGTGGGACTAAAGACCCCTCACATAAGGACAACATAACACAACTTTTGAGGTACCTTTTACTTTATCAAACTTTTGTGTTTCTTTTCTCCCATTCTTATAATTGCCCCTCCTAAAGCCACTTTTTACCCAACATGCAAGGTGTAGGCCCGGCTCGTAGCACCTTGTGGCCCTGCGCGGAAAGGATGAAGATAGTTGTGATGGACAGTTGTGGCAGAGGCGGGTGGTGGTGGAGGAGAACCGCTTGTTGGACAGTAGATTGAGCATCTCTGACTTGAGGGAGATCAGATCCGCGGAGTTCACGTCGCTCCACCTGTTTTTAAAGACCACGTCGGAGAAGACGATCATGTGCTTGTGCTTGTGCTTGCGCAAGAGATGGCCGCTGCCACCACCCTCTCCTTCCTCCAATGGGGAGCACCACCTTCTTCTTCGAATTGTTCTCTTCTTCCCCTTGTCTGTCTCCTGAAGCTGCCCCCCCCCCCCAGGCGAACACAATGACGACGGTCTCTTGGCGGCGGGCTCCCTCTCCACATACAGGTCGGCGGCGGGCTCCCTCTCCACATACAGCTCGAGCTCAGTTTCCTCCCTTGGGACGGAGGCGACGGGTGTGGGGGGGGGGGGGGGGGGGGGGCGTAAAATAGGGCGGCCTTGGAGGAGCTAGGCGGGTTGGGAGGGAGAGGAGGAGGAGGAAGCTAGGCAAGGCTGGCTGGTGGTGGAGGAGGCGACGGGGGGCCAAGCGGGGTGGGGCGGGGCGAGCTGCGAGGGCGAGGCTGTGAGGTTGCAAAGCCTTCACGGAGGGGGATAGGGAGGGATGGAAGACGGAAAGACGCAACGCCACCCTGGGGAGTTGGGACTTGGGAGTAGCCGAGGTATTAAAGGTAATAAAGTTCAATAGGATTCAAATTTAAAGTGAGTTTTTGGCGTTCGGAGTTAGGAAGAGAAGTGGAAAAACAACCTGATGCTTACACATGTTTGGACTTAGTTTAGGCGGAAATAGGAAACTGTTTTAGTATTATAACTAGTTGGACACCCGTGCGATGCACGTTTTTTTTTCAAATATATTTTAAATTAAATTAAAATAATAACATAAAAAATAACGTTATATCTTTCTTAAGTTGAACATATAAAAACACAAACTAAATTAAAATTTTAAATTGTTTGTGAACAAAGCAAAATTCAATCTCCTAATTTAATTCCACATGACATATTAAATCAGTTCTATCTTTACCGAAGTATGGCTTGCAGTAAATATGTTTTACTTTGCTTCTGTTGGAAGACTCGAGCCTTCCGCTACCGTTGCAGTAGGTTAGTGTAAAGAAAATTCTGTAAACCAAAAAAAAAATAAGTGAGAGGATTTTGAGAACTATTCATAAAAAATAATTATTTAAAATATTTAGATCTATTTTAAAAGAATTGCATATTAAAAATATCACAATATGAGAAACCTAAAAAACTAATTTCAACCGATGTTATCTTTGTAGAAATACAAGGATATAAATAATCTATACTATAGAATACATATAGCAGATAACGAAATTAAAATAAGATAAATTTTCATGTATAAAAGATAATATTTTAAAAAATATTATTATGACTGTCAGTGTGAGTGGGGGGGCGGGGGTGATAAATTCACTGAATGTATCATATTCTCGTTAATTCTCTTCATCCTTCTATTTATACAATAACATAAAGACACATAAGAACTTTTATAATATATAATTTATTATTTATGGAAATATTAAAATATATATGATCAACACAAAAATTCTATAGTAATCATTTAAATATATAAATTGTTCTGAGCATGTGATTGCACAAAATCCTCAACATATGATTGTACAAAATATTTTTTATGTTTCATTCATATAAATAATGATATAAGTATAAATTATTATCTAAGTTATGATCATATAAAAAAATTGTAAATATTCAGTGTAAGTGTAAGTACACAAAATGTACTGTGTAAAAGTATTACCTAATGGAGTGAAACCATACAGATTTTCTGAATTTTTTTAAATGTTTTTTTTTCTTATGTTAATCCTATCAGTATAAATATTTAATGCACATATAATACTGAAACCAAAATATAAAGAATAAAAATTGTACCATGCAGCGCAAGTTTGGTGTGTCTACGGGAACAAATCTACATATGTTTTCAAGGTCCTATTATTTCTAAATTCATGAGTTCTATCCTTGGAAGAATAAACTATGATTTTTTAAAACTTTATTTAGAGAGATGTTTTATTTAAAACAACGGTCACCGGTCAAGTCCCGCGTATTAGTATACATAAATTTTTAATAATATATTTTTATATTAAAAAAACTATAAATTGGAAAATGACGTTTTGCAAAATCCGATTTAAAATAGAAATTTTAAATTAAGAAGAAAAATAATAAACTGATACTTACTGTTGCTGTTGCGCAACAAAAGTTCAAACAGTAATTACTCTTGCTTTTGTAGAGAGAGAGAGGGAGAGAGATGCCATACTCTTCGGGACAGAACATTGAAGAACGCCTCACTGGTGGGTTGTAGGCAGTTGCAACAGGAGGAGTTGGGCATGGCCACGCTTCCCCAGCTGCCTCCTCCCACAGCGGAGCCGTCATCTCCTCTAACTCCGTGTCCAACCACCTCTCCACCGCCGAGCTGTTGCACTCCCCTTTCCCCGCCTCGTCAGGATGGTCGGTGGTGGCGCCGACGCTGGTGACGTCGACTCTGTCGACAGAGGCAGCGGCGACCAGGAACTCGTCCTGCCGCCCCGCCGCCTGCGGCCCATGCCGACGATCCTGCCGAGGTCGATGATCACGGGTGTGCTGTCGCTGTTGCTCCGTTGGAAGCTGTGAATCCGGCGGCTAAGGTGGGAGCTCCCGCGGTGGAGTGAGGCAGGACGGGTGCGAAGGGACTGGAAGCCCAACATCGCCCTCACGCCAGTGGAAGAGGAAGGAGTCAAGAATGGTGAGCCGTAGATACCAGAGGTTGGGGGAGACAAACTTTGCAGCGGGCGGTGCCCCTACCACAGGGGACGTCGGCCTTCCAGGCTCCATGGAAGGACTCATCTGCCGCAGAGTCGACGGGCCGCAGTAGTACTGTATTGTGCACGGCGGGCCCTGTGGCTACGCCTGCTCTTATAGAGCAGATAGAGAAGTTGCTGCAAGGAGGTGCAGGCGCACAGAGAAATTGTGGAATGCTCTGATGGAACTCTATTTGAGAATCCCTATTTTATATAGATGTGTACAGAGTCTATACAGAGATGTCTGGGATGTGTGTGTGGCTGGCGAGCCATTACAGGGAAGGCAGATTACAACAGGAAAGCACAAGAAATAGAATACATCATATGAGGAAGGCAGAGATGCAAGAGGGATCATGACATATTAGAGGAGGATGAGATGCAGGATGATGATATCAGAGATGCAAGGAGGGAGGATTTGTTGGAAATGCTAGAGTGATTCATGATTATCATGCTAGAAGCCGATGGAGATTTAGAGAAGAGAGAGGAGTTGACAGGCGAGAGAGAGATTGAAATGACAAAGATTTTAAGGCAGATTAGAATTGAAAGAGACAGATCTGCTATGCTTTTGTAGGAGTTTGCCGGCGAGGAAAGGAAAATTTGAGTGATTAGAAACAATATGCAAGAATTCAAATTTAAATTGAGAGTTCTCAACATTTATGAGTTGGGGAGAGGTACGGGGGAAAAGAAATCTCATGCTTCAAGTGTCTTAATCGGCGGGAAACAGTGTTGCCACATGGCTGCTTTAAGATGAGTTTTATAAATATAGTATAGATGTTCTATGCCCGTGCAATAATGGAATATGTAGATAAATATATTTAATATAATTATAAAAAATTTATTTATTAACATATATTGATAATATTTTAAAAAAATCAGATTTAACAAATCTTTATTTATAATATAAAATTAAAATAAATATTTTCAGAATATAATAATTCACGTCATTTATGACCTATACTATAAGATGTACGGCGATTGTTTATATCATCTGAGCGAATATTGCCAATGTGGGGAGAAAGTTGCTTACCGAATTGGTTGGCAATGGTTGTTGCTCCTTTTCTTGCAAGACTTAAGAGGCAACTTTTCGAAAGAGAGACTACAGGCTCCCTACTGGATAGGCAGAAAGGTAGATGCTCAAGAAAGATTGCAAAAGTTGGGGGTGGTTTCTATACGACTCTATGGGTTATGAAAGGAAAGAAATGGTGAGATCCCGATCTTAGATTAATGCATCATGGATGTTGAGGTGATCATTCTTTTGGTCATTTCTGACATACAAGGGATCCAACTAAGCCCTGTTATACTGAGGGAGGGTCTGAATTCTTCCATTTTGGGTAAATTGGATATGTTAAAATTCAACACTATGTTGCTATATATGCTCATATGGGTTCAATGTTTGTATAGAAAAATGCTAAAAACACACTAATACCACGTTTGTACACCCTCCGCCTTCTCCTAATTGAATGTTCTTAGTGCCATTCACTCACAAAATAATTAAACAAAGTAAATGAAGGACCTTGGAAAGAAATTTAAGAAAACTGATATTGCCATCCATGGCTTAGCCTATATCTAATTATAAAATTTACGAACAATTTCTCATGAATTATAGGAACCGGAGCAACATAAAATTTTCTTATGCAGCAGTAATTGTATGTGGATGTATCATGTGGGGTACACCACATGATACACAAATAAGTTCAAATCGGCTTTGGTTGGTTAAGTAGGACAAACCAGGTCAGTCAGGTTGAAAGGTCAATACACAAATATTGATTCAAGTGTTTCACTTAGATTTTTTTTTTTAACGTGGATAGTACCACAAATCTTATTAGAAGAGAAAGGGGATGTACATGTGTAGTCAGATTGCTAAATATACCCCTTACAAAAAGAAATCCACACCCACCCATTGTGCCCCTCTTAAACACCCAAAAGCAAAAGTGCGAGCAGCTAGAACCATCCTCTGTTACGTAGATGTTTAGCCGTGCGATATGCCGTTGTGTAATTATATCTTCTTTCACAAAATGGCCTGCATCACACATACCGTGTGTAATATATCGAATAGTTTTCCATACTGTCCGATTATGTCATAGGGGACATATTCTTATCTTCTTTCACGAGGCAGTCTTTGTATTCCTCCAATGAAATGTAACGAACAGAAGAAACTTTTGTTTCCTACAAAAAACATATATATATATATATATATGAGCCATGTAATGACATGAATATGGAAAACTAGTCCTCTTCTGCAACATCGGATACTGGAGCTGGCATCTCAATATGTACTGTACGTCGCGCGTTTTCCGGATCCCCATGGATCTAGGTTTAGCGGGTTTGGTGGCCAATGTAAGGCCCATTAGTGTTGTTGTGTTTCTTATTGGATCCTTACCGAGGTTGGTTATGGATCTGTGTTGGTGTTCAGTGTGCTGGACATCAACAGTGGGTTGGCGTCGATCGATGTGGACGTCTATTGTTGAACTTGGCGGCAAGTAATGTGGAGTCTGGTTGGGGGCGGTTTGGTTAGCGGCGCAGAGGTTGACGTAACCGAGGCGCCTGTATTGTTTTTAGGAGCAACCCGAGCCCTCTCCTTTGCCCTCTCTCCCCTCCTCTTTCCCACTTCACCCTTAAGCCTCTTCATGAGTTCCGACAGCTGACGGGAGCACGTGGGAAGGCGTGATGCGCGTGGTAGCAGCAGATCAGACGGGGATGACGAATTGGAGCGCGTGTTCGCGGGACGTTCCTCGGGTTCGGCGTGATTCGAGGTTCTTGGAGGTTTACTAGCGTTTCTGAGGTAGGGACTGGACCCCTTGACTTTTCTTGTTTGAATTGTTATGTTCCGTTGCAACATATTACTTGTTAATTGTGTTTTGGGAAAAAGGGTTACCATGCGGGAAAATGGGTGGTTGATTGTCCAGGTGTTGGCTTGTTTTTTCGGTTTAATTATAGTATATAGATGTAAGGGGAAGTGTTTCCCTTGTTTTTCTATTGTATTTATGGCTAGATTGCTGTGCAACGGTCTAGGGCCATTTTGGGGTGTTCTGGCGGGTTTTGCAGTGAAGATCTTGGCGTCAAATCGCGTTGACGCAGAGTTCTTCGTTGGGAGATTAACGGCTAGGTATCTAGCCGTTGATTGTGGGTAAACGGCCAAGTGGTGGTCGTTTACTTGGGTTGACGGCAAGGAGCATTGTCGTCTATATCCTATGGACGGCAATCGATGTTGCCGCCAACCTGTGCATGCAGCAGCGCAGTGTGTTTTACGTTGCGCTCTTTGTTTAATATCATGAGATTGAGTGTGCATGGAAATGATAGGTGAGAGCCATGGTACTTGTTATGTTCATGGAACGTATTGCTTTTTAAGTGGACATGCTTTATGAGGTTAATATGTGATGTACGTAATGGGTTTACGTAGTATGTGTGGTGTGTTGCACCTATAGCAATCTTGGAGTGTGTTGTCCATGTGTTGGACATGTGGTTTAAGTGAATGACGTGTGGTACACCTGCTGGTGTACTATCACGTAATGTTTATGTATTTTGAATTATGCACGTGGGTGTGGGTGCATGGCACATTGTACGTTATGTGTAAATGTATATTAATTATTATGATAGTTTGTGGTGTTGTGGCGATGAGGTTCACGTCTGAAACTAGCCTTGATCCTTTAAGATTTTTATAGATTATCTTGGGTGGATAATTAAGTAAAGTGTAAGTATGATTATTATGTAAATTTGTGGTCAGTGTTTAGTGTGACCTCTACTGTCACAAGATGATCGATGACAGGCAAGTATGATTGGCTATCGTGGTTTATATGGTGTTTGTGTGAGTTAGCTTGTAGGTCACCATGTGACAATGACAGACCGTGGTATTAATATGTTTATATGCGTGATGTGTAGATAGCTTGTAAGTCACGGGGTGACTGGATAAGCTATTCCTAATGTATACCGTGATTGGTATAGAAAGTGTTTGTGTATATATCGTGGTTTGTGTTAGCCGAGTGTGGTGGTCCGGCGGCCTATTCCGGAATGCCTCTCTAGTGGGTACCCAGGTTCTCTGTGAGCCAGGCACGTGTGTTTGTGTGTCGGGGTTTTGTCCCGGTACAGTGTGGTACCGTTGAGGTCTGTGTCGTCTTCCTGGACACCCTCACTCCTGGTTGAGTTGTACGTCCGGCTGAGGGAAAAGACGACAGTAGGGCAGCGGCTTGTGTTGGTGGGTGTGCAGTCGCTTGTAGCGCGCTCGGTTGGGGGGTACGGACACCAGTAGTCGACACTGGTCCAAGCTAGTCCGTTTCCAGTGCCTCACTTTAGGGTGCTCCGGCCAGAGACCTTAGAGGTGCCAGGCATGGGCCTGCAGTGTGTGTGGCAGGTGTGGTGTTGGTTGGTCCACAGTGTTTGACTTGTTCTCGCGGAGCGGCAGTTGGACCTTTCGTCCGTGCTGCGAGGCTGAGAGGTTGTTCTTGTGTTGTGGTGTCCGGATGGATACTGGCCTGATCAGCCAGTAGAACGTTCCCGTGTGGTGGCGTCGTTCTTCGCGACTCGTGCTTTGTTAGCTCCAGTGTGGTGGTGGTGAGTCGTTCCTTTCCTACTCGTGCTTTACCTACTCTAGTTGTGGCTTGTGTGGACTTGCGGTCGAGGTTTCACTTATAACGTTGTGCCTAAGTGAAGCATAGTTAGTTGTGGTTTGTGTGGTGTTTACCACCTACTAGTACCTTCGTAAGGTTGTTTGTGTTGTGGTATCTGAGGGTAGCAGGTACCTATACCCTTCGTGGATTACTTTACAGTTTTGTGGTGGTATATGTGTCCGACCCTTTTCAGGTACTGTGTGTGTGGAGGTCTTGTGGTTCGACCTGCCACTTGTATCATCCTATCCGTTTTAAGTAGATCTTAGTGTTATAGTTTATTGTGGATTAGTTTGTGGTTGTCAGATGTGTACCCCTTGTGGGTAATTTGCGATGAGGCTATGGCTTAGGCGTACTGTGGTTTGGTGGATTTGTACTTTGTGGAGGCTGTGTGAGACCTTCCACTTTGTTGTGTTTTACCCTTCTGGGGTATGGTTCCGATGTATGGTGTTACTGTGTGATAGACTAGCTAGTTGTAGCCAGTCCTACCACTTTATGTGTGGCTTTCGACGTGGTGTGGTTGGAGTAAAAAGGACTAGCTTTTGGTTAGCAGTCCTATATTCAAGTGTTGAGGTTCGCTATGAAGCTTGTAGTCTGGGCAATGCTTTGTCTGTGTGGCTTTAGCTTAGGCAACCAGTTGTTGTGGCAGTGTGCGGTGAGACTGTGGTTTAGGCATTTCAGTTGTTGGGACGGACTAGTAGTGGTTATTAGTCATGTAATCCCACATTCCTTCGAGGACTTGTTGTTTGTTATATTTATAAGTTCAGCTATTACTACTGTGAATGTTGTGAGCATGAAATGGTTGGCTAATGGTGTGGCCAGTGAGACCCCTTTGAGGTTAATGTCTCTTTTGTTTAGTTGTTGTGGTCTTTGGGGGCCTCCCTATGAGCTTGTGACTTGTTGAGGCTCACTCCCCTACAGTTCTTTCAGGGCTTGCGTGGGTTTGGCTTGCAGCGGCATTGTGACAGACTGTATCACCAGCTGTAGTGTAGTAGTAGTGTGTGTGAGCTTGTGCTCCCTCGAGGTATGCCCCAGGTAGTTGTATTTTTAATTGGACAGTAATGGGTAATGGGACAGTTGTAAATCGTTATATGCAGGTATGAGCACATATTCTTTGTTGTGTTATACTGTTGTGGTTGTCTTTTAATTCCTACGGGACACGTGTGTGAGATATCCCTTGCGAGACTTCGGTCCGTTCGTGGGAGCCGGATCTGGATATGGAGCCTTATTGGATAAATATTCTGGGTCCGTCACATGTACTGTCCTACTATGATAGCTCAGTGGGTTACAATACTCAAAATGTCAGACATCAAAAGGAAATTTGAAAACTCCTACTGCTCTCTCCATAAAGAGACTGCAGATCCCAACAGTAAAAGTACGACGATCATAAATCATATTGTAAGCGAGCAGGAAAATGGCCATCTCTTCACCTGAAGAGTGAAGGCCTCCAGAGGAATCGGGTCCATGTCGTTACCAGATACACATCATTGAAAAATTTTATTACAAGAAAAAAAAATATCAGAGTTAAAAGTAAATAAGTCGAAAACAAAAATTTTATTACGCATGTGAAAAAAAACTGTACTTATGAAATGAAAATTTATAGTTGAAAACTAAATAATGGATTACAAAGGTTAATAAAAAAATTGGATTATCCAAAATATAAGTGGGTTAGGACAATGCTGAACCAAGTAAGGGGTTAAACCAGGATACCATCGAAAAATCTATTATCACATGTGAAATATTACATCAGAATCAAATAAATTATATATGAACTAAATAATATATTATAAATTTAATAAAGAAATTGAGGCAAGTCACACACAATTAGCAAAACCTAAAAGACGAAAAAGCCGACAATACTTATCACCCCTTATCGCATGTATATAACCCAATATATAAGCCATCAAAATAAAAGTGATATTTGGGCACACTAAAATTTATTAGGCTCAATGGGAGGTCAAATATGAGAAGAAAATATTTAAAATTCATACTAACACAATAACATCCATAAAAATGGGTTATTTAAACATAAAACCATGCAAAATAAGGTCATAGACATTGGCCCAAAAACCAGAATTACCCCTAGCCCATCATAGATGGGAGACTTTTAAGCCAAAACCCTAAAAAAAATCGGAGATAGAGGCTCAAATAAAGGCAAGAATTAAAAAAAAAACAGTAACAAGGAATTTTGTGTATGTTTAGGATTTTTAATGACCTAGCCCTTTAAATACACCCTAAAACCTTCCCATGGCGGACCTAATTTATTGTGGAGAAGGTTGGGGTTGTGAAGAGCAGCGTTTGGAAGGAGGAGGACGTGAAGATTTGAGGATTGTTCCCCATTCTTTCCCAAAACTTGAGCTACAAGTCCTAGGAAGGAAGAACCAAGCAAAAGTAGGCAATCTCTCAGACTTAATCTAATTAAAACTCCCTATAGGTATTTCTTCATGTCATGAATCTTAATTATGAACATCTTTATCCCAATTTCTATCTTGTGATTTGATCGTATTTTGTGCTACAAGATCTCTATTCATGTTCAACCCGACCCTTATTGAGTCATATATATCTCTCAAATCTCTTGACTCCATGATGATTAAATGATATTGTATATTCTTCTCGTAGTCTGAACATGTTAATATATATTTCCCCAATTTTCATTGAGTAGATATTTCGAATTTTGGCTTCAAATGTTACTATGTCTATTTTCATGATATCTGTGTTAGAAGCCATGACAACATGATGATCCTTGAATGAAGTCCTAATTAATGGTTACTATAGAGTCTCCTTAAGGTCTTGAATCATTTCACGTTATTTTTCCTCTTTTTAATCCGGTGTACACCAAGAATTAGAAGTTTTATGCATGCTATGGTAAGGAGACTCGGAGACCAACTCGCAATCCATGGAGGTCTGAGATCTATCTCAAAGGCAGACAGAGATCCCCAGAAGATGATAGCTCGACTGGTCGCCTTTTGGTTAAGAACACGACAAGGTACTTATTGTTGCACACCCTCCTTATGTTTTGGAAGATTAACAAAACTATATTCAATTAGATGATCTATTAATGAGTAATGTTTTACTTATATATGTCTGAACCTTGAAATAATCAGTTATTCCATCTATATGTCACAAAACAACCAGTTAATCTGCTAACCAGATTAATCAATTATTTCCTAGTCATGTCCAATAAAAAATTGGTTATTTTGTATTCGATGGCATGACTTTGTAATATGTGCTCTAAACAAAAAGATTAAATAGTATTTACAATGTGTTTGCTTGACATTATAGATAATATTTATTTGATAGCTTACGTATCACCATCTTAATAACATGAACATGATACACATTTTATGTATATTCAAATTATGAAAAGCACCTTTACACGTGTCAATCTTCTGGACGTAAAACACTTTGTTTACTGTTTACTCTAATGTTACACCCAGAAGTACATCAGATAGAACTACTGGTCTGTCCAGATAGAAAAATTTTTTGCAGGACATTTATTGCATACGACGTGCCGTATGAGGCTTATACCAAATAAGAAAACGTGGACTGGAAAAGTATCACCTGCACCTTGCCATTCTCGTATAATAGAAGATTCAACGGATAGCTATTCGGTGCAACATACACTTGTATGTGTGTAGTGTTAAGAAAATGGATTTCATGCATAAATCCTAGAGTTGTGTAATATAAAAACAACAAGAGAGAAAAAAGCCTAGAGTAACACTTTGAGAATTCAAGATTTGTAGCACACCGAAGGAATCTCTTTACTCCAGCATTCAACATCTTCCAACTTCTTCTAGCATACTGATCAACTACTCATTGAAGAGGGCTTCACCTGGAGGAAAGCTTGTGCTACTCAGCTGCTCATCATTCAAGAAATCGTTCTGCTGAGCATTGAAGGCCCAACCACATTCAGCTTTGCACCATCTTTATTCTAGGGCTCTTTATTGCGCTTTCACTATGTGCCATTTCTATCTAGTTCTAGACATTCTTTTAGGCACCGCTTACTCCTGTTAAGAGTATTTCCACCTTGGGTAGAAGGTGAAGGTTTGGTGTTCAGGCGTCTTGTTCCACCTTAGATAGGTGAAGATTTGACTGCACTGCAGTAGGTGTTGTGACCAATCAGAGGTTTGTATTTGGGGTGTTTCCTCTTGTAATCGAGAAGACCTGAAGAGTTTAGGTGTTGGTGGACCAACTGGAGGTCGGCATCCAGTGTGTGTATTGTTTGGCTAAGGCTTTCATTTTGTTAGTGAAAATCTCAAAGTGTTAGCCCTTGAAGATTGAACGTAGGTGTTGAGTGGATCAACACCGAACCAGGATAAATCGTGGTGTAATATGTGCTTGTGTGTTTGCTTATCTTTATCGTGGTGGTTTGCATCTCTAATCACTTCATTTGATTTTTGTATACCAACAAATCTTATTTGTGAAGTTTCTATTTAGGTAGATAAGATTTATAACTTGCTAAATCAACAAATATAATTTAATACCATGATTAGGACCTATTCACCTCCCTCTAGGTCTTCATAGCTTGGGCAACACATATCGCCTTTTGAAGGTGACAGCCCTTATGTCGCATTCTGATTGTCAAACCAAAAACCCACGTTGCCTTCTGACTGAGACCATGTCGCCTTCTAACTGAAACCATGCGTCTTATGACCAAGACTATGTCGCCTTTTGACTGTCAAGCCAAAAATCCTCTATTTGTTGGAAAACATGTCATGAATAGTACATTAATGGTTAATGACACTCAATGATGCTTTGTAATGAAGTGTTAAGTGAATTAAACATGGTGGAATTCTCTCTCTCTCTCTCTCTCTCTCTCATGTAAACTTGAATCCTCATGTATTTACATAAAATATTAATTTATTGTCTGCCATTTCGTACCACTATTTTCTGAGATTGTTGCCTCATGTTGCATGCTCTCGACCGTGATGTAGTTAAGATCACTCTTCTGTGACCGACGTACTTTCCGCTGGGTATTCCTCTTGTCAGATTAGGACATCTTCATGTAAGACCTCCGTAAGTCTCCATTGGATTTGGATTTCCACAAGGTTGTCGAGTAGGGTGTACCGTGAAAATCCAAAAAATCCTTCTAATTATGCCAGAGTCTTGTACGACATATATTGACCAGCTGAGTGTCGATTATTTTTGTTACTCTCATCTTGTCTTAACCCTGCACTGTCGATGCGTGTACGTGCCAGCGAAAGTTGTTTCTCGTGGTTTGGAAAGCCGGAACCAAGATTGGTTCTTAGATTTCAAGTTCTCATCTTGTCCTCTTGTTGAAATCTCATCTTTTTTTCGTGGCCATCAAATGATTGTCTAGACAGAATTGTGTGAATCTTCAGATCTATTGGATCAACAATGTTAGGCATTAATGGGGCTCAATCAGATCCTAGGAGGAACACCCGAAAATTGTGTATCTACAAATGTTATATGACCATAGTGTTGGTATTGCACCAATCGTGTTAATCGTGCTAAATTGATCTGAGACAATCAACTCGGGTACTACTATCTCGTGCTTATTGTATTGTGTGTATGGTCAAATCCCATGCTTGTTACACGTGATACGTTCTTGTTGCTTGCTCATGCTAGACTCATGAATATTCTGCCTTGTACTTGTAAAGTGTTCTTGCTTATTACATATTATCATTACTTTGAATACTTGTCATCATGATCGTGTCTTTAGTTATTCTACATGTTTAAAATACTAATTCATGTAAAATCTACCTAGTTAAGAGACTTAAGTTTTATTGAGCATTCACTCATACAATTGCTGCATCTATTTCATATTTTTAGGTGAGGATGAACACAACGAGATGCTTAGAGACAGACAAGAGTGATCGAGCGTCCCAATTATCCTAGTGCAAGCTCTTAACTAAGAGTTCATTTGGTTATATGTAAAACCCCACACAAGAAAATATTTTCAAGAAAAACATTATCAAATAAGTTATTTGGTACCTTTGAATAGTTAATCTATGAAAATATTATTTTTAAAATTATGAGATTTTGGCATCCGAAGTGAGACCCTATATATCATTTTGGAAATGTCTCACCGCACACCTTGCGGCACACCCAGAGAATGCCTCCTCCCCTCCCAGCCCCTCTGGCACACCTCGATTGGGGTGCGCTTGCACTAAGATCAACCCTATCATTTTCCCCCATTTCCGATTTTGCCTCGTTTCATAGTCTTTTCTCTGCCATGGTGAGATGTGCATCTCATGGCTCCTCATGGACTCCATCGCTGTGGTACACATCAACCTCACCACTTCCCTGAGAACCTCGGGCTTGCCCACGAACATCGCCGACAGGGCTTTGGAGGGAGCTCCTGGTAGTGCACCATGTGTGGTCATGAGATCTCGAACTTTGCCACAAGGTTGGACTCCACGATGTTGCTCACCGCGCTACCGTCCTCTACCACGTCGACGTACTCATGCACCACTGCCGAAAAGTGTGCTGCTTTCTCACTCTGACACATGTAGAGCCCTAAGGTGTATCACAAATCAATCCTTTCGCACTTCAGAATTTGGACGAAGTGAGTTCTGTGTGTAAAGATTTGGAAAAATTGCAGGAAACGAAGAATACTTAACACAAACATGAGAGATCAGCACTTGCATCGAAACCTTTCTCACGCGGCCCCCACACGAGCCGTCTCTTCTAATCACGGTCACCCTTTTCCTCTTCCACAACTCCTAGATTAGCTCCGATGTCCCACCACGTCACCTCGCCCTCCGCCCTTATCCTACCCCTCAACCGATCTCGGCATAACAATACCAATCCCACCACCATCTCCCTCTCACTCAACCCCCAAGGCCCCAACCCATCCTTCTCATCAAGGCAACCCCTTCACCCACGCTCCCTCCACCTCTACCTCTTGGTGAGGTCCTCGTCCCCTTCGATCTCGTCCTCGTTGTCGTAGAAGGAATCAAACACGAGATCCTCCAACTCTGCTGACCACTCGCTCCCACTATTGCTGCTACTGCCGGTGCTCGTGCCTCCCCACAACCTCGCCCTTGTTGCCTCGTCTAGTAGTCTCATCGCCCTCTTGGGTGGCGCCATTACCCTTTCCATTGTTTTTAAATTTGGGAAGATCTTGTAAAATGTTATTTTTGGAAAATGTTTTATTGAGAAAAGGGTTTTTTATTAAATTAACCATATTATAAAATTTAATTAATTAATTAATCACATTTTAAAAACATTTCCCAAAATAGTCACCAAGTTGCCACGTCGGCAACTTGGTGACTGGGAGACCGGATGGCAGAATAGGGTCGGTATTGGCAATGCCGGCTTTAAAATCGGTTTTCTCAATACCGAATTCAGAGTCGGCATTGAGAATGCTGATTTTGGAGTCGGCATTACCAACGCCGACACTACAGTCGGCATTGAGAATACCGACTCCAAAGTCGGCATTCTCAACGCCGACACTAAAGTCAGCATTGAGAATGCTGACTTTGGAGTCGGCATTCTCAATGCCGACACCCTCCCTTCACCCTCATGCGCCGAAACCCCTTCCTCACCTTCCTCACTGCTGCCTTGCTCACCGCGCCGCCCCTAGCTCGCCGCGCAGCAACCCTCGCCGCCGCCAGCTCGCCGCGCTGCCCCAGCTCTCTCGCCGCGCCGCCCCAGCTCACCCTCCCTCTCACATCCACCCCCCACCCCATCTCCACTGTCTCCTCCTCCCTCACCTCCCCCCCCCCACTCGCACGCCGCCCCAGCTCACCCTCCCTCTCACATCCACCCCCCACCCACATCTCCACACTTCCTCCTCCCTCCTCCTCCCGTCCCCCCACCACCCATCCGGCCGCCAACCAATCCGACCACCGACCAGGAAGAAGCAGGTAACCTATTTATTTAATTATTTAATATTTTTATTATATTATTTGATGTTAATTTTATAAATGTTAGATATATATGAAATTGATGTTTAATTATTCTTATTTGACAAATGTGATTTGTTTGAATATTCTTATTTGACATATGTAATTTATTTATCTTATAAATGGTAGATATGACTAGTTCAAACATTTCTTTAATGTGCTATTATAATGGTGTCTTTAATGTGCTATTATGATGGTGTCTTACATATTGTGGTCAACCAGGACATTATAGAAGTACATGTCCAGGGGTACAACCTCCTCATCACAATTAGTAAGTATTTTTTATGTTGTTTTACACATATTCTTGAAAACTTATTTATTTTTGTTGTTTACATACTTATAATTTTTCACGCATATACATGTCTGTTGTTTATTCATGTTGTTTATATACTTAAAATTCTTCTTATATGTAGGCTTTGCAGAGATGGACCAGTTTCCAGGTCCTATAGATGCTTTTGTATTATATGCACAAGATTCTCATAGATCACAGTTGGTTTACACTGGCCAGGTATTGTTATTGTAATTGTTAATGAATTGTTGTTGTTACTTGTGCATAAATTTAATATTAACAGATTTTTTTTTTCAGGAAACAGAAGTTCTTAAATGTTGGGAGCACCACAGGAGCTTGGGTGGTTGGCCAGTTGACCCCCGCATTGTAGAATATGTATATAGAGCTGGTTTCTTTCATTTGACTCAGGTTCAATGGATCAGGTTAGATTGGGCATTGATCACTGCCCTTGTTGAGAGATGGAGGAGTGAGACACAGAGTTTCCATCTTAGACATGGGGAGATGAGTATCACATTGCAGGATGTTGCTATTTTGATGGGATTACCAATTGATGGTGATGCTGTTGTAGGGGACACTAGTTTAGATTGGACAGATGTTTGCATGTCACTTTTAGGTGATCTTCCAGATATGATGAGACGAGGTTCTGTAAAATTATCTTAGTTGCGAGAAAGGTTTGCAGTTATCACGGATGATGCATCAGTGGAGGTTGTTAGACGACATGCACGAGCATACTTGTTACATCTTTTGGGTTGTACTATTTCCAGTGATAAGATAGGAAACTCAGTGCCACTTATGTATCTACCGCTTCTAGAGGACTTTGATCGAGCTAGTAGATGCTCGTGGGGTGGTGCGACGCTTGCTTATCTCTATCGTCAATTGTCTACTGCATGCAAGTCGGATGACAAGGCCATTTGTGGTTCATTGACTCTTCTTCAGGTAATTTGTCATTTAATGCATACTTATTTTGCCTCTAACAATTTATTGCATCTTCTAAATATTTAATTTATTTTGTAGTTGTGGTCTTGGGAATGACTACATGTGGGACGTCCTGATATTGCGATGCATCCACTGGCACAGGACATGCCTTTGGGTCACAGGTAAATTTAGAATGTTGTATGATGACTATTTGATTATAGAAATTTTACTAACTCACAAATAAATTGTAGGTGGAATGTTCCGAGAGCAGAGACAAATAACCCTCGACATGTTTTGAGATTATATAGATCAGAGCTTGATCATCAGGAGGACTATCAGGTAAACATAATGAAACCTATTGTATTGTACATAGAGGATATAGTACTTACACTTACACTTACATCATGCATTTTCAACACAGGTTAGGTGGGAGCCATACACTTTTGATATATTGCAGATATTACCAGCTGTTTCGAGGCAGGCATATGATCTTTGGTTGTCTCGGTTTCCTCTTATTTGTTTTTCTATTGTTGAGATGCATGTTCCAGATAGAGTACTTAGACAGTTTGTGTAACGACCCATAATCCGCATTACCAGTAATCAACCAGTAACCCGAATTCTGACCCGCTAACCCACGAGACAAGCTCGCAAGGGTAAAAAGTGAACGTCCGAGGAGACTATATATAAGAAGATACACACCATGTAAAGCTGTAAAATTTCACTATACATGAACATAACATGTACAACTCAGAGTCCGAACTAAGTACAGAGTACAGAAGTACAACAAAAAGTACTACTCACTGCAGCTAGGGTGCACCAACACCGGAGTGGCTAGACTCGCCTGGAACGGGAGTCGACGACGACCCACCTGGAAGGGAGGGGAGCGAGTCTCAAGAAAAGAGACCCATTAGGGAAAAGTAACCCCCACCGGCAACAGTACTAAAGTGCGGAAAGTAAAAACAGAAAGTAAATACACGTCGCACCACAACACAAAACTGTAAACCTCGCGGCTCAGTAACACACACTCACACACAGTAAGTAGGACTCAGCTAGGGTCTGTGGCTCGGCGTCCCGTCACCACAGAGTCTCTCAACCCCAACCACGTGTGCACACTACAGACGCTCTCTCTCGCGTCTGGTCCACGACCGGTTTTCCCCCTACGCCTGACCCTAGCGGTAGAGAAGGGGCTCCACGAAGACCGGCTCGAAACCACCACAAGGAGTACGCACAGGACAGAGACGCTCTCAACGTCCTGGCTCACCGACGGAGGACCCCCACACGTCGGTCATCTAGACAGAGCGTCGCTCTATGTCCAGGTGACAAACAGAAACAGAAGCACGGTAACTCAACGCGAGTACAGACGGTAACACTCTCAACGTCTAAAACACCGTACAATGGACGGACACCTCATGTCACGTCACGACACAGTTAATTACGCATATGCACAGGCGGAGCCACACTCTAAGCCTGGCAGAATGTGTTAACAGGGCGGACATCACACGTCAACACCTTGAAACACAAAACAGGACCAAAGCCTGCTGGGACACAAGATATTAACGGCAACATCGATTGTCGCCAATATTAATGTAGACGGTACTCACAATGCCGTTAACACTTAATCAACGGCAATCGACCTTGTCGTTTATATCAACTCTGAAGATCTCAGCGTCAACAGATGTGGACGTTAAGTTCTTCAGTCCCCTAGACCCAGAACAGCGCCAAGTCAGTCCAATTGGGTAAAACCACCCAATCAGAACACCTGCTGATGGAGGGAAATACTTCCTCACAGCTTCTAACACTACCAGAACTTCGAAAAAACACGATCCAACACTTGGATCGCCCAAACACCCAAAATCCCGGCATGGTATAACCCAACCCTAAAATGTGATTAACATACTAATCTACACAAATAAGCATGCTAATCTGTTAAGGAAGGTTTAAGGGGTTAAGTCCATACCTCAGAATGCCCCAAAAACTCCTAAACAATCACCAATCGCTTCGGAACCCCTCGAAGTCTCCGCGCGAATTACACCAAATCTTCGCGTTTCCCGCTCAATCTATCACCGCCACACGTACCAGGGCCTTCCCACGAACTCCCATCAACCATCAGAAGCGGTGGAAACAGACAAAGGCAGAAGTGGAGGGAAAGAGAGGAAAGGAAGAGAAAAGGCTTCTGCTCTCGGGTTGCCCTATTTCTACAGGCGCGACCAATAGACGTCCACATCCCTCGCCGCCTACTGAACCGCCAAAGGGTTGACGTCCGGACCGCTTGCCGTCAAGTTCAATGACAAACGTCCACATCGCTGGACGCTAACTCCCAGTCAACGGCTAGCCCCCTGCCGCCAACCACACAACAAAATATCCTTGTCGTCAACCACAACAGAACCTCTACAAGACCCAATAAGGATCCACTAAGACCCGAGACCTTACAGCCCTCCCCCCTTAAGGAATTTTGCCCTCAAATTTCAAACAACATAAAGAAGGAAGACTCACCAAAGAGGTACGGAAACTGCTCGCGCATTTCGTCCTCTCGCTCCCATGTCGACTCACCACCTGAATGCCGCTGCCACGCAACACGAACTAAGGGGATAGCCTTGTTCCTCAACCTCTGAACTCGGCGATCCTCAATATGCAACGGAAACTCTGGTACAGTCAACACTGGAGTCACCTCAGACCACTCTGTGCTCGGGAGAACGTGAGACTCGTCAGAAAGGTACTTCCGAAGCATCGACACGTGGAACACATCGTGGACTGCTGCCAACTCTGACGGAAGCTCAAGTCTGTACGCTAAACTTCCGACACGCTCAGTAATGGTGAAAGGTCCAATAAAGCGAGGACTCAACTTTCCACGCCTACCGAACCTCACCACTCCTTTCATAGGAGACACACGGACAAACACCTGGTCCCCTACCTGAAACTCGAGCGGTCGTCTGCGCTGATCTGCATAACTCTTCTGCCGACTCTGAGCTGACTGAAGCCTCTGCCTCACAAGCTGAACTACCTCAACTGCCTGATGTACTAACTCTGGCCCCATGACAATCCATTCGCCAACCTCGAACCAGTCCAGAGGAGTGCGACACGGTCGTCCATACAAAGCCTCATATGGTGCCATACCGATACTGGAGTGATAGCTATTATTGTATGCGAACTCGACCAACGGCAAGTGAGCTGTCCACGATCCCTGCCACTCCAGACAACAAGCTCTAAGCATGTCCTCCAAAGTCTGGATAGTCCGCTCTGACTGACCATCTGACTGAGGGTGGTAGGCGGAACTAAAAGCCAACTCTGTCCCCAAAGCTCTCTGGAAACTGCGCCAGAATCCAGAAGTGAAGCGAGGATCCCTATCTGACACAATAGATATCGGAACTCTGTGCAAAGGAACAATCCGCTCTACGTACAACGCGGCCAACCTACTCACACCCCAACTAGTCCTGATAGGCAAGAATCTAGCAGTCTTCGTCAATCTGTCCACAAGAACCCAAATGCTGTCAAAGCCTCCAACTGTCCTCGGCAAACCACAAACAAAGTCAGTCGTCACATGGTCCCACTTCCACGTCGGAATCTCTAACGGCTGCACAAGTCCTCCTGGACGCTGATGTTCGGCCTTCACCTGCTGACAGACCAAACACCTAGCAATAAAAGCCGCTATGTCTCTCTTCATCCCAGGCCACCAAAATTGACGTCTCAATCTGTGATACATCTTGGTTGACCCTGGATGAATCGAGTACCTGGAATCGTGTGCCTCCTGCAACACAACTCTCCTGACAGACTCTTCAACAGGAACATAGAGTCTATCTCGGAACCTAACAGTTCCATCCTCGCAAAGCTCAACCTCTGGGAGAAGCAACACATTGTGCAACTCGGGATCTGCCTGCTGAGCCTCAACAACCTGTCTCACAATGGCGGGAGCCGCCAACAAACTGCCCAACACACATAGTCGACGACTGGACGAAACTCTGAAAGACCCTTCTGCCGCAAACTGCCACAACTGCCACTCCCTTAGCATCAGATGACTCATCTGTGCTTTCCTACTCAAAGCATCTGCAACTACATTCGCTTTTCCAGGCTTATACTCAATGCTAAAATCATAGTCTTTCAGATATTTCATCCATCGACGCTGCCTCATTTCAGATCCCTCTGAGAAAACACATACCTCAAGCTCTGGTGGTCGGTACGGACTACAAAACTCACTCCGTACAGGTAAGGACGCCAAATCCTCAAAGAAACACCACAGCTGCAAGCTCTAGGTCATGGGTCGGGTACACTCCTCGTGGGGCTTAAGCTGGCGAGACGCATAAGCCACCACCCGCCTTGCTGCATCAAAACACCGCACCCAGACCAACACCTGAAGCGTCTGTGCAAACCTCAAAACCCTCCTCACCTGAAGGTAACGCAAGGACTGGCGCTGACGTAGCAGTCGCTTCAACTCTATGAAGCTCTGCTCACACTGCTCCGACCACACAACGGAACCCCCTTTCTCGTCACCGAGTCAAGGGTGCAGCAACCTGAGAAAAGTCCCGAACAAACCTGCGGTAGTAACCTGCAAGCCCAAAAAGCTACGAATCTCAGACACAGATCTGGGACTCTCCCACTGCAAAACTGCCTCGACCTTCGCTGGATCCACAGAAACTCCCTCACCTGATTCGACGTGCCCCAAAAAGTGAACCTGTTGTAGCCAAAACTCACACTTACTAAGTTTGGCATACAACTGGTGCTCTCGCAAGGTCTGCAACACGATCCTCAGGTGCTCGGCGTGCTCCTCCTCCGAAACGGAGTACACACCAGAATGTCGTCAACAAACACTACGACAAACGGTCCAAGAACTGGTGGAACACCCGGTGCATCAGATCCATGAAGGCCGTTGGAGCATTGGTGAGCCCAAACGCATCACCAAAAACTCAAAATGTCCATATCTGGTCCGAAAAGCAGTCCTTTCAATGTCAGAATCTCTAATCCGCAACTGATAGTAGCCCACCTCAGGTCGATCTTCGAAAAGACATGAGCAGACTGAAGCTGATCAAAGAGATCATCAATCCTAGGCAATGGATACCTATTCTTGATGGTCACTTGGTTCAGCTTCCTATAATCAATACACAATCTCAGGCTACCATCCTTCTTCCGACAAACAAAAAGGTGACCCCCATGGAGAAAAGCTAGGACGAATATAGCCCTTCTCCAACAACTCCTCAAGCTGCCTCTTCAGCTCCCTCAACTCTGCTGGTGCCATACGGTACGGTGCCTGTGCAAATGGTACAGTGCCAGGAACCAACTCAACAGTAAACTCAATCTCTCTCTCTGGCGGTAGACCAGGTAACTCTTCCGGAAAAACATCTGAAAACTCACACACTACGGGAATGTCCCCCACTCCCGAGGTAACCTGGTCAAGGGTAATAGCAGAACTAGAAAACCCTGACAACCAGAGGCAAGCAACCTCCCTGCCCTCAAAGCAGAAACTAAAAAGCGAGAAGTAAGAGGTACGATACCCTGGAAGTAGAACGCCGCTTCCCCAGGTATCCGCAAGTGCACCCTCTTCTTCTGGCAATCCATCACTGCACCATACCGTTCTAACCAGTCCATACCCAAAATCACATCATAGTCCTGCAACTGCAAAGCAACAAGCGAGCTGACAACCACTGATCCTGCAACTGCATAGGTACCTCCTCGAGACAGTAGGACGTAAGGACAAAGTCCCCTGTCGGCAACTCTACTGCTAGCTCAATAGACTCTCCCGAACTCAACTCTCCAAGGGAGTCTAAAAACTCCTCAGACCAAAAGAGTGAGAGGCACCGGAATCAAATAAAACTCTAGTTGTATAACCAAAAACTGTGACAGTACCTTCCACTAGCTGAGCTGCCTCCGTGTCTGCACGGGTCAAGTGAGTAACACGACCTCTACCTCTCGACCCACCAGAACCTCCGGTCTGCTGACGCTGCTGCACGGGTGCCTGCTGCTGCTGCTGCTGCTGCACTCGGGGCTGTGACTGGGTCTGCTACTGCGGCACACGAGGTAACAAAGGACAATCTCGCGCCATGTGACCCATCTGGTCACACCGGTAACACTGACCAGTAAAAGAACGATGTACCTGCTGCGAAGGCTACCCTACCGGCTGCTGAACACTCCCAACAGACTGCTGTCTCTGCTCTGCATGCCTCCTATCACATCGAAACTTCCTCCGAGATCCTGACTTCGCCGTCGTCCCAGCAGAAGTGGACGCGTAGGAAGTCGTGGTCTTCGGAGTCGCCTGCACACTACTCTGCTGCTGTCGTGGCTGAGTAGGAACTACCTGTGTCTGAACCTCTGCGCTCCGAGCACGGGTCCGTAAAGTGTCAGCCTCCAACGCTGTCACTGTCTGATAGGCTGCGTCCAAGTCTGTGACGCACGCAACTATCAGCGCCTGCCTGAGCTCTGGCCTCAAGCCCCTCACAAACTGCTGAGTCCTCAGACTCTCATCTGCCATGATCTGCGGAGCATAACGCCCTAGCTCTACAAATCTGGCCATGTACTGTACTACAGTAGAGTCCCTCTGCTGCAAGTCCAGAAACTGGTACAACCTCTCCGTCCGGACGTAAGTAGGACATAAGGCTCTCTCAAAAGAAACGACAAACTCCTGCCACAGAATCTGTCTAAGCGGGCGAGACTAAAAAGTAGTCTCCCACTCAGAAGACCACCAAGTCAACGCCTGCGCCTGCAACTGGTAACTAGCTAGCAACACTCGCTCCTCGGGAACACACTCCATGGAACGGAAAGTCCGCTCCACTGCATCCAACCACGCCCGTGCAATGTCTGGATCAGGCTGGCCCAAAAACTGGGGAGGCTGAAACTGCAAGAACTCCCTCAACACCTTCCCAGTACCACCCTGGGGTACCGGCGCATCACGGTGCTGAGCTACAAACTGAGCCATCCCCTCAAGAAATCGGGTCAAGTCTAATCCCTGAGCTGCCTGAGGAGGAGGTGGCGGCGGTGGCGGAACAATGCCACTGTGTGCGTCCTGTGGCAAAGGCTGCGTCTGCTGAGGTGGCGGAGCATCTCCAGCCTCCTGACGAGTCGCCTGCTCGGCCACTCCCTCTCTAGGACGTCGCCTAGGTGCCATAGTACTATACACAGAGCAAAATATACACACATAAATACACTAACTAACTCCGGGCTAAATAGCTGCAACTGTACTCTTTGTACTCTGAGTTAACATGATGGGTATTTCCTTATATATATCTCATCAGACCAGGCTCTGATACCAAACTGTAACGACCTAGAATCCGCATTACCAGTAACCAACCAGTAACCCGAATTCTGACCCGCTAACCCACGAGACAAGCTCGGAAGGGTAAAAAGTGAACGTCCGAGGAGAGACTATATATAAGAAGATACACACCATGTAAAGCTGTAAAATTTCACTATACATGAACATAACATGTACAACTCAGAGTCCGAACTAAGTACAGAGTACAGAAGTACAACAAAAAGTACTACTCACTGCAGCTAGGGTGCACCAACACCGGGTGGCTAGACTCGCCTGGAACGGGAGTCGACGACGACCCAACTGAAAGGGAGGGGAGTGAGTCTCAAGAAAAGAGACCCAGTAGGGAAAAGTAACCCCACCGGCAACAGTACTAAAGTGCGGAAAGTAAAAACAGAAAGTAAATACACGTCGCATCACAACACAAAACTGTAAACCTCGCGGCTCAGTAACACACACTCACACACAGTAAGTAGGACTCAGCTAGGGTCTGGGCTCGGCGTCCCGTCACCACAGAGTCTCTCAACCCCACCACGTGTGTGCACACTACAGACGCTCTCTCTCGCGTCTGGTCCACGACCGGTTTTCCCCCTACGCCTGACCCTAGCGGTAGAGAAGGGGCTCCACGGAGACCGGCTCGAAACCACCACAAGGAGTACGCACAGGACAGAGACGCTCTCAACGTCCTGGCTCACCGACGGAGGACCCCCACACGCCGGTCATCTAGACAGAGCGTCGCTCTATGTCCAGGTGACAAACAGAAACAGAAGCACGGTAACTCAACGCGAGTACAGACGGTAACACTCTCAACGTCTGAAACACCGTACAATGGACGGACACCTCATGTCACGTCACGACACAGTTAATTACGCATATGCACAGGCGGAGCCACACTCTAAGCCTGGCAGAATGTGTTAACAGGGCGGACATCACACGTCAACACCTTGAAACACAAAACAGGACCAAAGCCTGCTGGGACACAAGATATTAACGGCAACATCGATTGTCGCCAATATTATGTAGACGGCACTCACAATGCCGTTAACACTTAATCAACGGCAATCGACCTTGTCGTTTATATCAACTTTGAAGATCTCAGCGTCAACAGATGTGGACGTTAAGTTCTTCAGTCCCCTAGACCAGAACAGCGCCGGGTCAGTCCAATTGGGTAAAACCACCCAATCAGAACACCTGCTGATGGAGGGAAATACTTCCTCACATCTTCTAACACTACCAGAACTTCGGAAAAACACGATCCAACACTTGGATCGCCCAAACACCCAAATCCCGGCATGGTAACCTAAAATGTGATTAACATACTAATCTACACAAATAAGCATGCTAATCTGTTAAGGAAGGTTTAAGGGGTTAAGTCCCTACCTCAGAATGCCCCAAAAACTCCTAAACAATCACCAATCGCGCCGGAACCCCTCGAAGTCTCCGCGCGAATTACACCAAATCTTCGCGTTTCCCGCTCGATCTATCACCGCCACACGTACCAGGGCCTTCCACGAACTCCCATCAACCATCAGAAGCGGTGGAACAGACAAAGGCAGAAGAGAAGTGGAGGAAAGAGAGGAAAGAAGAGAGAAAAGGCTTCTGCTCTCGGGTTGCCCTATTTCTACAGGCGCGACCAATAGACGTCCACATCCCTCGCCGCCTACTGAACCGCCAAAGGGTTGACGTCCGGACCGATTGCCGTCAAGTTCAACGACAAACGTCCACATCGCTGGACGCTAACTCCCAGTCAACGGCTAGCCCCCTGCCGCCAACCACAAGTCAACGACAATATCCCTTGTCGTCAACCACAACAGAACCTCTACAAGACCCAATAAGGATCCACTAAGACCCGAGACCTTACAGTTTGGTAGAGTACAGCCTATTCCTGGTCCTGTTGATCCATTAGATCGTGTCACCCGGAGGGGTCGTGGGCATATTGATTGGGCTAGATATTTTACACATTTTGTACAGATGTGGCATCGTCGAAGAGATTACATTATAACACCGGATGAGGACATTGTTGGTATTGGTAGAGTGGAGTAGTATGTCTTGGTATTGGTCTATCACCAGACGGTACATTGGCGGCCAGGTTTCACTAATGATATGCGTTATGAGCCGCGTGATCACATAGAGAGGAGTCTGGTAGAAGGTATGAAGCATTTACATATGATGGCTACTGATGGCCTTCAGGATGATATATCGGATGGTACACAGTCTAGATTTATAGCCATGCAGATGTATATTGATAGTGTGTTATCTCAGGTTCAGCGGACAGATTCATCTACATCACATGCAGGACCTTCAGAGCCATGTGTAGGCACGCCACAACAGCCAGATGATGCAGGACCATCTCAGTGTTCTCTAGATGTTATGACAGTTTCACAGTATGGTCACATAGGAGCTTCACAGATACTGACAGATGAGGGCATGACAGATACACAACCACCATAGTCTACAGTAGGTACATATTGTCGCCAGCGACGTCACAGAGGTTCGACTAGCACACTATCACAGCAGAGTCAGTTTGATCTACTTGGAGAGACATTAGGCAGTATAGATGAGGACATAGATTCTGAGACAGCACAGTCAAAGTCATGTGATGCTATCTTAGTGTATGAGACACAGTCACAGTCGGAGACAGAGGTTGATGCACATTAGCAGTGTCACAGTCGTGGTCGTGGTCGAGGTCGAGCATCTAGAAAGGGAAAGAAGAGATAGTTTCCACAATTTTTTTGAGATGATTTCTGTACTTGATATTTTTTTGTTGTGTTTTTCGTGTGCATATGTTATTTTGATGTATTGTGATTTAGATAGATGGATATATGACTTGAACATCTACAAACATTTTGGCATGTTATTTGTGATTATCCTTGACATATATATATAAATGTTATCGTACATGAACATGTACAAATCATGAAAATATAAGTGGAACAGAGGAGGGTGTCTGTTTTTTTTAGATTAAATAATGTTTAAAATACATAGAGGTATGATTACAACCGTATAATTGTTTTATTAAAAATCTTCTTTGATATCATATTAAAAGACTCGAATTCTAATCCAAAATCTAGAAGTTGAGTTGAGAGAATTCTCTCTATATACATAATGATAAAACTCTTATAAATTTTCAATATAAAATTTAATAAAAAAATATAAAAAATATTCAAATTTTTGTTCAAATTAAATTGTTGTCTGGAAAACACAGTGTTTTCACAGAGCACTTGCGAGAGTTTTTTTTTTTTTTAAACATAGTGAAATCAGCATTGGCAATGCCGACTTTAGGCTCCAAAGTCGGCATTGGCAAGGCAAGGCCGACTTTGGAGCCGACGTTGGCATTACTGACTCCTAGCCTATTCTGCCATCCCCAGCCTGCAGCCTCCCAGTCACCAAGTTGCCGACGTGGCAACTTGGTGACTATTTTGGGAATTTTTTTTAAATGTGATTAATTAATTAATTAATTAATTAATATGATTAATTTAATAAAAAACCCTTGAGAAAATAAACGTAAAAAATCTTTAAAAATTTAATTTTGTGAATACCAAATGAATAATTATAATTTTATTTCTTATAAATATTATTTCTTTAAAATTTTTTCCCATAAATATATTTTACAACCAAACGGAACCTAAACCCCTCTTATATCCGGCAACCGGCCATCGTTGAGATCGTTTGCACGACAACACACCGTGGGCGCTCTTTGGGGGCAGCCGGAGAGGGGAGAGGGGAGATGGGAGGAGGAGAGGGGAGCAAGGTGGAAGCTTTCCTGCGATGGGTGGCGGAGATGGGGGTCTCCGACTCGCCTTCTCCAGCGGGTCCATCCCAACACTCGTCTGATTCTTGCTTGGGGCAATCCCTTCTCCTCTCCGACTTCCCGGACGTTGGCGGGTAAGAATCCTCAATTCCTCCACGCGATCTTGCTGCAGTTATCTCCCTGAACCTTCCGCCCCTTCCAAAAGGAGAAAGCTTGAGAACGTATCCCGATGCAAGTTTCTTGACCCTCTCCTTCTGCAGGAGGGGCCTAGCAGCCGCGCGCGAGCTCAGGAGAGGTGAGAGAGTCCTGAGGGTACCCAAGGAGGCGCTGTTGACGAGCGAGAGCGTGCTAAAAGACGAGAATTTAGCAGCTTGCGTAAAGCGGCATCCTCACCTCTCATCTAGCCAGGTATAACGGGGCGGCTGTGTGAGTGTGATTTTAACATCAATCGTTTGTCAAACTACACTTTTGGGTTATGAATCCCTTTCAAAACTCACTAGGAATAATGCAGAAGAGAGTGTATTGAAACCCTTGTTCAACATTGATATTTTCAAATCACTACCCGTAGAAGATGATTCTCTTGGATGCCGTCTCTGAACCTTGTCATTCTTCTTCTCCGACAATGTCCGCCATGTTGAAATTTTCATGAACAGTTTTCGGGGGTTGAGCTGCTCCTATCTTGTGGCTTCTTCTGTCATGTGGTTCCTGAATTTGATTCGGGACATCTTATAATAATAAACATCTTTAAAATATAATGCTATTATGTGTTTAACTTTCCTAAATGATTTGTTGCACATATATTATATTATTTTTATTTGAAATTTTGTATTATTTGTGTGCTCCATGATTATAGATCTATACGTCCATTCCTTGATTTCATGTGTATTAGAGGAGACCACAATCCTCGAAAATTATTGCAGCCATTAAGCTAGGATTAAAGAAATTTATTCAGAATGTTCACAAGTTTCTAAAATGTGGATTGCTGAGAAAACTGAAGTCATCTAGGGACCAGTGTAATATTGCTAATAGCAACTTTATGGCATTCCAATTCCATGCTCTTGCAAAAGTATTCTCATTGGGTGTGGCACTGGCTTGCTGCAGAAGTAGATATTAGTCCTAACTTTATATATAGCACTCTTACAAGTTGATCAGGCTCAAAGAATCTTGGATGAGTCCTTGTACAACTTCAAGGGCGGTGAAACTTGGAAGAGCTCTGCCGTTCAGGGTATATATTGACATTGTGGACATGGTGGCAGGGGATAGATGGTATGCGAATAATGTTTTCCTGCCTTAGAATCAGGATTCAATCATTGTGCTTCGAAGTTCATCCTTTCTTTCTTATGGCATGGGGGAGGATCTTTGTCCCAAGTTTGATCCTAATTGAATGAGAATTATGTGAGTCATCACAAGGGAAGCAAAAGAGGGATGGCATGGAGACTTCTTCGTTGTCATGATTTTTGTAGACGTTCCGTTTTTCCTCATTTTCTCTTTGATTTTTCTCCCTGTTACTTTGTGTATTTATACAGATTGGAGCTGTGCAAAAGTTCATGCATAATTCTGCATTTAACAAGTAACTTGTTGCCTTTTGCCATTTTTGTTTCCTGGATCCTTAAATCTCTGGCATTCCTGAGATGTGTTTCTCTGCCAACATCCTTGCTTGCTCTGTTTCTTTGCTTTTTTTCCTCATGCATTATCATTCGTTTTGCTAATAAATTTGGGCTGCCTCAACCTTGGGCATGAGAGAGAGGAAAATATCCTTCTTATCTTGTGTTGTGAGTTGCAGGACATAAGTCAGTTGCTATCTTTGATCAAATATCTAATCTCTTATTCATTCTGCAGATATTGACCGTTTGCTTATTAGCTGAAGTGGGGAAAGGAAGGACTTCCCATTGGTACCTTTATCTGACGCAGTTGCCTCAGAGCTATAACACCTTGGCAAACTTCAGTCCAAATGAGATCAAGTCCTTGCAAGTTGTCCATTTTACTTTTCTGGTTTTTACATGCATTAGCATCCCCCCATTCATGATGGCAATTTGTGTCCATAGTTCTCAGTCAACTAGATCCAAGTGGGATCCTAGCTGTCTGAATGAGCTGTGGTGATCTTGCACGGTGGTCATGGGATCTTGTCGCATATCTAATAGACTTTGGAGCAACAATCTAGTGAATTTAGTGAAGGTTATGATTTACTTGGAAGATCAAATTTTGTCTTTAGGTTGAGGATGCTGTCTGCATTTCTGAGAAGATTGTTTCGAAGGTTCACTCAGACTGGGAAGAAGCTGTTATTCTCATGCAAGAAATGGGAATCAAGCCTCAGTTGCAGACTTTTAGGTCATGGCTTTGGGCGTCTGGAACTGTGAGCCAGTTAGCCTTCTGAATAATTGCACTCAGTTCTTTCTTCCCATTACTTTGGTGGTACATTTATTTTTACTCTTTGGTTGAATCTTCAAAGGTATCTACACGCACATTACATGTGCCATGGGATGAGGCCGGTTGTCTGTGTCCTGTTGGTGATTTTTTCAATTATGCTTCACCAGAGGATGAGCTTTCCTCTGAGAATTCAGTTGCTGAATCTTCATCTGCTGTGCATATGTATGTTGATGGTGCAAGGAATATGGAAGACATTGATTTTTCTTATCACAGATTAGCAGATGGTGGCTATGAAGATAATGAAGTTGCTTACTGTTTCTATGCAAGGAAGAGATATGAAAAAGGAGAGCAGGTACCTATTGTTTTTATAAACCCTTGGATATTTTTAGCTTTGGTTCACATGCTTTTTCTTTTACTGTTTTCTGTGCTCTGTTGTCCATACAAAGCAGATTATGTGTGTAGGTGGTGGTAAGGGCCTTCGTAGCTCTCCTTCCAAAAAGAAAGAAAGAAAGAAAGGGGAAAGAAAAATTATTGAGAAAACCCTCGACTGATACCACCTATGTATGTGATGAACAAACAAGGAGCCCATCTATACATCTCAAAAAGAAGGCAGGAGAGTTTAAGTCAAGGTTCTATCATCGTAAGAGAATCAATTTCATCGGACTACAAAAATGAAAGCAAATATTCTCTGCAGAACATGTGGCAAATACCAGCGAGTTATGGTGGTTCTGATGTCAGTTGTGTATATAGTCAATCAAGTCATGGTTCCTGCGATCTTTGGATATGGAGTTTCTTTCATAATTTTTACTTCTTCGGTGTAACAGTTGCTTAAACACCAGAAACTCCGCTGACAATTATGATGTACTTACTCTGTAGGTTCTTTTATGTTATGGGACATACACAAATCTGGAGCTTCTCGAGCATTATGGTTTCCTCCTGAATGAAAACCCAAATGACAAGGCATTCATTTGGCTTGATCCTGATATCTACACGTCCAGTTCTTGGCCGAAAGATCTTCTATACATCCAGCAAGACGGAAGGCCTTCTTTTGCCCTACATTCCACTCTGCGCCTGTGGGCAACGCCGCACAACCTACGGAGGGCAGTAGGCCATCGAGCTTACTCAGGATTGCAACTGTCAGTAGAAAATGAGGTATCTGGCATGAAATGGCTGGCAAAGAGATGCCAGCATATGTTGCATCAGCTGCCAACCACAGTTGCAGGTGATTGTTCAATAATGGATACCATAGACAAAATGCTTAAGTGCACTTCCTGGGAGGACTGCATGGACCTGCTATCTAATGAAGGGGAACTTAAGGAGCTCCTTCCACTTCCAGTGAACAACCCGAGGGAAGGAGATAAAGGTTTCCAATTACCAGGAAAGTTGAAGAGATCGTTGGAGAGATTTAGATTGGCAGTGCACTGGAGACTCGTCTACAAGAGAGTGCTTGTGGATTGTATTTCTTACTGTGCACAGTCAGTTGATATGTTGTCATCTTAGTGTTCTTCACGCAAGGAAACAACGTAGATATAATTCTCAAGCTCGTTTTGGGGCTCTTCTCATTGGTCTGTTTAGGGGGGATTAGTTTGAAACCGATGTCGCAAAAGGGATACTGTTCCCACCACTACTGTAGTTAAAAAACAAACTTGCCCGAGCTCGCGAGTAATAGATTGTAACTTCGTGAACATGCATGGGGCCCAACTGCCGAATTGTAGATTATTAAAGTCAGGTGTATTATTAACTTTCAAAATTTGCAATGTCCGATTAATAAATTGAAACCAAATTCAAATTTGTTAGTACTATTAAACGTTGTTATGTTCCTTTGGAGGAGCGATCTACTACTACAAACCCATTACTAAAAATAGCATCTACATTTTAAAAGTCATTGGCCAATTAGAGAAGTGCAAAGTGCACTAAAAGTGTAGTAAAAAAATGCAACAAGCCTTTCTCTTCTAAATTTGATATTTTGTTTGCTTCATTATACAACGGGTTCACTTGGCACTCCTTTTGCTGGGTTTCAATTTTCAATTATGACAAACTATATTTAAACATGTGCCCTCGTAACTTTCTTAAACTTTAAAATGAAATATCAGCGTCTCTTTGGATTTGGAGACTATCAACTATACTCGGAAGCATGCTTATTACAAAATTGGTCGAAACTGTTGAACTGGGACGAACTAAAATTCTCTGGATACGGTGCGGATTATACTGTGCCGCACGGGTTCAGCGGTCCGGTGTTGTCTCTCTCGAGTGGGGGAGGCCTTGTACGTATGTGTTCTCAGTTTTTAGAGACGCATGAGGTGGTTTCTTGCGGTGGGGAAGATTGGGTCTTTTGTGTTTCGAAAAGGTGTAACGTGGAGATGTGGCCTGTGGCTGTGGGCGCACAACGAACCGCCCCCCCCCCCCAACCCAAAGCATAGGGGTGTGCTGCCGTGCCCCTAGACGGAGAAGTTTGTAGCATGGTTTTACACTAAACCTGGCTTCTTAAGTAAGAAATTCATGTAAGATTTGAAGTTAAATTGGTCATATTATGATTCGACAGTCGTTCTAGTCTATAAACACCATATTGTGAATTTGTGATGTTGAATGGGGTTAATCTGTGATGCAAAATCACCCTTGGACCTACCGTACCATACTGGTGTAATACACTTATATCGTACGGTATAAATTGGAGCAGTTTGGTGGTACGTTTAGGCTTGATTTGATAATATAATTATTTATTATTAAATTTAAAATTAAATTGAACTAAGCCTAAACGTACCACCAAACTGCTCCAATTTATACCGTAACATATGGAGAATAAGGTACAACCCATATATTGGGTACGGGTAAACCTTGTGCAAGTTTCTAAGTATTTACTTAATATATTACTAGAACATGATTTCATTGATACGACACCTTTAATTGATATACTGGAGAATTTACTGAAACATTTTTATGTGAGACAGCAATGAGATACATATCTTATGTTCACTTAAAAGATAATAATTGAACATTTCTTTGAAGCTAGAAAATTATTGAATTAATGTGTATACGTGCATCTATGCAACAATGTATTTCATCATCTTTAGGAGAAGCATGAAAATGAAGCGCGTGTCAAATCACCTGGTTTCTGTAATCAGGTAGAATTCAACAAATTTTATAGAAAAAAATGATTGAAGAAATATACTTGATGTATACTTTATCAAAAGACTCATATTTTCTGACAGAAATTCCGTCAGTATGACCATTAGATACATGTGTCATATAATATGGGAAAACTCTTACATCTTGAAACTTGTCTCAGGGGTGGCCAACCATAGCCCGACGATCCGTCGTCGACGCTCATCAGTGACAGTCTCGTGGTGGGGGGAGCAGTCGTCCGACGCTCCCCTCATCCCCCTTTTCTTCCTCTCCGTTCCTATTTTCTTTTGAGAAAAAAATATTGCACTTGTGTAAAGTGCACAAGTATAATTCACATGAATTTTTTGTCCATGTGATACCAACTTTTATGATGCTATATGAGTAAAAAATATATGTACATGATGTCACATGGATAAAATATTCATGTGACTTGCACTTATGCACTTTGCACAAGTGCACAAAGCCTCTCTCTTTTCCTTTAGATTCTTCCTTCCGCCCAGTGATAGAGCGTCGCCACTGCCTCCGGCAACCCCTGCCCAACCCCCCGGTACCCCACTTCACCACTATCGCCTTCTTTCTCTCGCTTCCACCTTTCTCTCTTCGTTTCCACCTCTATTTCCCCGTCCCTTTCTCCCCACACCACCCATCGTGCCACCTATTCCCCTTTTGATATTGGATATATTTTATATCCTCTTCTTCGGCTTAGTATAATTGTTGGTGTGTTTTTTTGTTGATTTCTATATCTCGTGGATTTATATCAGTGTTGGCCAACAATTGTATCTATTGAGGATCATTTTGGTTTGGTTTATCCCAGTTGGCCAAATTTTTGCAGTGAAGAGCTTAGCAGGATGTTGCATTTACAGGTGTTGATAAATCTCTCGAGTTCTCAAGTTGGAACTTCAGAGTCATTGATTTAGCTCGTGTAAGAAAGCTCATTCCCACACCATTTTGTCTTGTCCGAGCTATTGATCATATTACTGCACATATCGCCGCGGAAGCACGTACATAGGCAGTGTCAACTCCGCCGCGATACAAAAAAAGGTTTGAAAAAAAAAAAGATAACTGCTAGCGTTGCGTCACAATGGCCAAAATTTTTCAAAAGCGGGTTCTCCGCAGCTTTTGAAAAAACAGAGCGCCCATCTCTCGTAGGTCTCTCTCGCTCCGCACCACACAAAAACCCAGACACTTACAAGCGTTTGAAAACCTACATGACTTTGTCAGAGTTTTTACATTTCAAAATTTTTTAAACGGTGCTCCCAAACGACGCTCAGCGTGGATTCAACAATTTTCAAGCTAGTTTCATTCTCTACTACTACTTGTGCGTTCCTGTGCGTGGTTTGATATCTTCTTTGTTCTGCTGGTCATACCTTTCTCTTCTTTGGGGCACCACCTCATGTTGGGATCCCATTGTACGTTCTTTGCTTTTCATTTGCATTACTGATCAGTATGATCAGAAGGGTGCTCTATGAAAATCTGTTTATTTAGTATGAAATATTGGAGCTAATAGCTCCTTATCTTGCTAAAAAAAAAATATTAGATGCAACTTATAAATGACAAACCATCAGAAGAAAAAAAAAGTTGAAACAACGAGATAATAAAATTCATATTGTGTCTAAAAAAAGAGATAATAAAATTCATAAAATAAATTGGGATGGGATAAAAGAAAGTTTAACTCCAATCTCTCTTCTACATACAATTGATTTAAACATAACCAAATCTAGAAAAAGAACAAAACTAAAAACATTTGAAATAAGATTAGAAAGAAGCGAAGCGAAAGAAAACAAGACTTGAAAATTTTAATAGCACGGATCAGAATCCTGGCTTGGATCTCCAAATCCTCCGAGGAGGAAACGAAGTCATTCTTAGCGCACGGCGTAATCAGCGTCGATCAGCTGGGGAAAGGATCATCACCTCCATGCAACAGTAGGCCACAAGATTAAAAAAAAAAAAACTAAGGCAGTCTAATCAGGGGAAATAAACAGGAAGAAAAAATCTCCCCAACCACGCCTTCGGAGGCCACGACGGAGGAGATCGTCGGCCTCGTCAACCTGGGGCATGGGTCGGGTGGGCTGTCGCGTCGCCTCATACGCGGCGGCCACTGAATCCGGCAGCCGGTAATCAGTTTTCCGACGCAACGAAACGATGAGACGGTATACAGATATGGTAACAGGAGAGCAAACACAGACAGTAATCAGTTTTCCGACGCAACAAAACGATGAGGCGGCATCGACATGAAGTAACAAGAGAGTAAACACAGAAAGATAGTAGAGGAGGAGGAGGTGAAGAGGGAGAGGGCACCGGCGCCGTGGAGGAAGAGAACGGAGGGAGGCGGAGAAACCCTAGATTTGGAGAAGCCGGCAGTGTCTGTGAGGGTGGCGATGGCGAGTGGGAGTATTAATAGGGGGGCAAGGAAGGAGCCGTAAATGTGCAAGTTACTGACGGGAATCTAGACGGAGTTTTCGACCGTCAGAATTAGCTGTCGTTTTTCTGAAACAGAAGTTTATGGGAGAGTCAAAAATCACTAAAAAGGTACAATGCCACATCGGCCCCATCAGGGGAGTTGCAGGGGCCTTCTCGCCGATCGCCATCATATTTGCTTGTTTGGAAATTTCTTGAGGATTCGTTGTTTACGTTTCAACCGTCAGTGTCTTTTTTGTTGGAGATGGTATCTTGAATTTTAATACTTATTTTTGTTATCTCGTTATGAAAATAATTCATTAAATGCTCTTTGGGGATTTTATTTATTTTTTAAAATGTACGTGTAAGCTGTTCACGAATAACTTAAACTAGAGATTTTTAGTTTTCGATGCTGAAATTCTCTCATCATTCAAATTCTTAGGAAAGAGTCTGTCTAGTTAACACTTATTCTAAAAAAATAGATATTCAAATACATATTTCTTCTCTGAACTTACTATATCCAAACTACCCTCCCTCTCCATTCTTTGAGCCTACAGCCCTAGCCATCATCACCTTATTCGGCCCCGACAGACATGCCGCTTGGAACGCCACCATTGGCCATCATGTCACAGGGGCTGCACACCACCTTGAAGAACCATTGGCCATTTGCCTCCAACCTCAGCGCCAGCTCTCGCATCTTCTTCGACGATAGGGTCTCACCGATCCCAAAGGAGACGAACAACACGGACCCACGGGGCTACCCGTCAAGCCACTTCAAGCGCCCCTTGTGTGGTCTCCAACAACAACACCATCAAGCCACCGGTATAGATTGAGCAATCCAATTGGGTAGATCGGCAACTTCTCGAGCTTTGGTGTCCACAGGGCCATGATGGCCCTTGATTCCAAGTCCTACGTAGGTTGGGTACTTTTGGTCTTAAACAGGATCTAGCGGGTCCCTCCCGTGGATGGGGATACATCCCGACACCCTCACCGGCTAGGGGAGGAACATATGTCGATGACCAAGACCATCTTATAAACCTTAAAATCATGGTGTCAAGGTTTATGGGCCCAGAACTATATGGCACATGGAACTCATGAAATTTGTGATATAAGATTATCTTTCATCGGGACTCCAACAATACCCCTCACGGCCAAGATGGGCTGTGAAAATTGGATTAGAAAGATAGTGTGGCGCAATTATCATAATGGACCTTGACTTTAGCTTTGATACTATTTTACAAAACTCAAAACCACGGTGTCAAGATTGAGGTGCCCAAAACTATATGGCAATGGAACCTATGAGATTTTTGATATGAGATTATCTCCCATCGGGACTCTAGCAGGCCACAAGGTTGGCATTCTTCCTAAGCACGAAAAGGGCGTCACAGAAGGGCAGGGTTGATGCAAGCAATGGTGATGGTTATCACCGTCTCCATCTTGACATGTAGAGGGAGGTCATTGAGGTCCTCTACCAGTTGTTGAGATGGATAGGGGCCTCTAGAGCAGCTCACAGGCGCGCACAGAGAGGGGAGCCACCAATAGTGAGAGGGCAGGGCCGAGCAAAAGAAGAAGCCCCTGATGGCATATTTTTATCTATTTATTTATTATAATAAGATATTTGATATTTGTATTAGATTTTTAGAAAACTTCTAGATTGCCCCCCCCCTTCTGTTTTATCCAATTTCCCCTTCTGTTTTATCCAATTTGTATATTTTCTTATTTGACCCTCCTTTATGTTTTGTTCTACGATCACCCCTGCGCAACTGCAAAGTCGATGGAAGAGCCAACTGTAAAGGGAAACAAGTTAAAATGTATGAGCCTAACAAGTCAAAAATTGATCCCTCGCCCACACCCAATTCTTTTAGGATCAGATTTTGGAGCAAGCCCAAGCAGCATGAAGGTAGCCGCTTCTGTTTGTTGATGTCGATGTTGCTACTGTTCTTGTTGCACTACAAGAAACATCACAAATGTCAGCGGTTTAAAATCGTTGACAAAAGAAGAATAATCGTTGATATAAATATATGTCAGTGGCTCGCAAGCCGTTGACAAAACTATTGACAAATTGGTCATCGACTAATATTTGTCAGCGGCCACACAAAGTCGTTGACATATGAGACATATGTCAGCGGTTTCCAGCCGCTTACATATATAGGATATCTCAACGAATAATAGCCGTTGACATATGAGATATGTCAATAATTATTATTTATTGACATATCATTAATATGTCAGTGGATATCTATAGTCGCTGCCATTAAAAAAAAAAATCTCCATCACCTCTACCCTACAACCCCCCCCCTCGGTCCTAGCGCTGCACACAACGAGCAAGCACTCCCTTCACAGACTTCTTCCTCCCCACCTCTGCCATCGTCCTTCCTCTGATCTGTGCCTCCTCGCTCTCGTACATTGACCCCATGGCTACAGGGAATCGCACGGCCATGATGGCGGTGGTGCTAGCGGCTCTACTCGCCATGGCGCTGGTGACCTCTCTGTCGCAGGCGCAGCTGTCGAGAATCATATGCCACCAAGTGCAGGGTGGAGTTCATGGCGTGCCTCGTCGGGTGCCCACAAGAGCAGTGCAAGGACTTAGTCTCCGACGCTGAGAAGCCATTAAAATGGCTATTGGTGTGGGCGTCGTCACCATCGTAGCAGAAGGACATCGGTGTCGGCCCCTTGGCTGTCCAGCCAAGCTTCACCGTCGTCTCCGCCATGCAACACCACTCCCTCATGGAGATCTCCAAAATTCGAGGCCACCTGCACCTCCTCAAGCTCTGGCAGAGGGAGAAAGGAGGTGGAGAGTGGGAAAGAGCAAAGAGGGGAGAGACCGAGAGGTGGGGTGGGAGAGAGGAGGGGCGGGTGGGAAAGAGAAGAGAGGGGAGAGAGCGAGGGGGCGGGGTGGGAGACAGTAGGTGTAGTGTCTTGCTCGTTCGGATCATGACTTAGTGGTTGTTGGGCCAGTGTGTGGCCTATTAGTGTGTGTTACAGGTGTTTATGCAGGTTTTCAGGGCTTTGTGGGCCGGTAGTTCGGGCCCAAAGCACCCGCTGGTTCACTGTCTGTGAACGCGACAATGAGGAACGTTGCGTTCTGAACGCGACGGCCCTGAGTGTCGCGTTCTTGTTACTGCTGTTTGCGGTCCTCGTATGCATGTCCGCCGCATGTTGCGCGTCGAGCGGGCTTGCTGACGTCGACAGTGGGAAGGCGACGGTCTCTTGCGTCGCGTTCATGTCGCGATGGCAGGCTACGTCGCGTTCTCAACTGTGAGGCGTTTTTAGCTAAGGTCGGCCGAACAGAGCTCAGAAAGCTCTGCTCGGCCTAGGAGGAGGTTTTGTGGTGAATTTTGGGGTGATCTGACATTTTAGGGTCATTTTTGGTGTGGTCTCGCTGCGAGGACGTTGCACGGAGCGGGGGAAACGCCAGGGCATCGCCGTTCTTCGCATTCTTCACGAAGGTAGGGAGATTCTACCCTGTTTTATGTTGCGGATTGTGTGTGATGCATGTGTAGCTTGTTAATGGCCTTATAGATGCTAGATATCATGCTAGGGCATCATATAGAGCATGAATAATCGATAGTTTTGATGTTTTATATGGCTTGCATGGGAAATCTGGAGATGGGATCTCGGATTTGGGTTTCGCCTGTGAAGGGGACGGACCTAGGTGTCGCATTCTAAACGCGACAGCCCGACCCGTCGCGTTCTACTTCTGAACGCGACATATCGAAGGGCCGCGTTCTGAAGGCGACCAGGGACCCTGTCACGTTAAGGGTTCCGAGGGCTATATGTTTGTGCAAGGTTTTATCATTATCGGATTATCGGTATGTGTTGTGTATGGTGTTGGTAGGCGGTGCATTGGCACCTGTAGAGCACGAGGTGCGTGTTGTTCACGCGGTTGTCGAGGTGTTCACGTGGTTTGTGTGTGCATGGAGAGTAGTACGACGCCTATCGACTTCTTCAGTTGGGAGCCATAGGTTTTGTGTGAGCCAGGCACGTGAGTGCTCGGGGCTTGTCTCGGTACTTGTGTACCGTTGAAGTCTGTGTCGTCTTCTTAGACACCCTCACTCTTGTGTAGAGTTGTGCGTCTGACTGAGGGAAAGATGACAGTGGGACATCGACTTGAGAGAGTTTGTGTTTGTCGCTTGTAGCGCGCTCATGGTTGGGGGTTACAGAGACCAGTAGACGTAATGGGCCTCAACTAGTCATGTTTTCTAGTGCCTCACTTTAGGGAGCTCGGGCCGGAGTCCCTAAAGGTGCTAGGCATGGACCTGCGGCAATGTGGTCTGCAGGAGTGATGTTAGTTGGTCTCCACAGCTATGGGTGTACAATGGTTCGGTTCGGTTTTTCCAATTTTTGGAGAAATCGAACCGAATCCCTTTATTGAACCGAACCAAACCGGATTCTGGTTCGTCTGGCGTTTCCCAGGCAAAATGTGGCGTTTTCCTGAAAAAAAAAAAAAACAGATAAAAAGAAGGATTTTGCAGGCGGAAACGAGTTTCGAACTCGCGACCACCCGCGCGCCCTCCGCGCGCCGCGCCAGGATGCCTTCTTCCACTGCACTTCCAACGCTTTTTGTTTATTTATATTATTAATATAATTGTATATATATATATATATATATATATATATATATATATATATATATTTGGTTCATTTCGGTTTCCAAGTCTGAAACTGAACTAAACTGTGTGATCCTCCAAACCGAACCGAACCGGCCCATAATTTGAATAGCCCCATTCACAACTTCTTGACTTGTTCTTGTGGAGTGGCAGCTGGACCTTTAGTTCGTGGCTGTGAGACTGAGAGGTAGTCCTGTGTGGTTTGTCTGAGTCAGTAGTTGGTGTCGCGAACCAGTCTTCGTGGCTCGAGTGTGGCGTTTTCCTACTTTAGCACGTACACCTGGTTGTAGTTTGTCGTTTATTTATTAAAGTTGAATCAGTTAATAGCATTTGGTAAGTGACATTTACAGCTTTAATATCCTGCTTAGCTAGTTCTATAAATTGTTAGCGTAGCTTCCTGCTTTGCTACTTGTGAGTTTGGTTTAGCCCAGTTTTTTGGGGAGTTTCCCTACTGAGCCAGTGATTTGTGAGGCTCACCCCTACTCCTTTCAAGTGAGGGAGAGTAGGAGGTTTCTCGTCCTTCGTCTAGCTCTGAGCAACGTCGTAGCGGAGTTGGGTCTGCACCACTAGCAGTGTAATTTTCTTTCTTTGTACACCTCGGGGTATGCCCCATGTCTTTTATGTACTAGTGTCTGGTTATTGTTGAGAAATTGTTATGTATATTTCATGTAAATATTTGGGAGATGAAAGTCTTATATATATTTGAGCAGTTTCCTTTATATTTCTACGGACTTGTGAATGGTATCTCTTGCGAGACTTCGATCTGGTCGCGGGAGGCAGAGTCGGATCAGACTCGTTATTAGTTAACAAGTTTGAACGACAAGGACTGCTACAGCAGGGAGGTGGTAGGGTGGGAGAGAGAAAGGAGGGGGCGGGGGGTTTTTTAGATTTTTTTTGAAGTATATGTCAACGGCTTATATAGCCGCTAATAAATGGGACATATGTCTACGGCTATTTGGAGCCGTTGGAAAATATTGAGAAGTTGGAGAAAAAAATCTCGTCATTTTTTTCATCAACATATGTCAACGGCAATAGCCGTTGACATATGTAGCTAAGGTCAACGACTCCCAATAATCGTTGACATATGTTAAGCTTATGCCAACGACTTTAGATTGTCATTGGTATAAGATTAACATATGTCAATGACTATTGGGATCCGTTGATATATGTTACATTTATGTCAACGGCTACTTTACACCGTTGACATATGTTATACTTATATCAACAAATTCCATTAGCCCATGTCAACGGCCTCGTGTAGCTGTTGAGATATACCTTATATATCAACGGTCGCTATTTTTAGCCGCTGACATAAAATAATTGACAAATCTTATTTTCTTGTAATGTTGTTCGCATCGTCCAAACAACCGAAGGGCTTTTGGCCAAGAGAGGACACGGTGGCATTGGCAGTGGTGTTGGCACTGGCGATGTTGGTTGTTTGGGTGATGCTGCCAAGAATTTCGATATCCAAAACTAAAAATCTTTTAAAATAATGAGAAATAAACCATGAAATATGACATTTGTGCGAGTAAAGAATTTACGTTATACACAATGAGTGGATTGAAGTCACGTAAACTTCACCAGAGATATGTAAAGCCAATCGAACACGCAAAACGTATAACGAACTTCCATCAATTGATATATATATATATATACTTCTGTTTATACATTTTCATCTAGTTAGCAAGTTTTATTTTCCTTTGGGACCTAACCGGAGATAGATTGAAGCCAACACTACTTTTTTGTGATGGATGAGATACGAACGTCTGGTCTTGCATCATCCATATATTTGTGAGGAAGAGCCACGACAAAAGGCCTATGGTTCCAATGGCAATTGACAATTCTTTTTTTAAGAAGATAATTGGATGGAATTCCACCTCTTCTTATGGATATGAAAAGTATATCGCACACATTCATGATGACATATATTTACGGTGGATTCTATCAAGAGATGAAGATAACATTGTTTTGTAACAGCGTAGGAACTTCAAAATTGTTATAATGACATGAAAAAAAAAGATTTAGGAAAAATAATTAATAAATTATTTGTTGCATCATCTATAAACATATGTTTTTGCAGAAAATTGATTGAAATGAGGTGGTTTGTTGTACTTTATCTAAATATATTCTGACATATGCATGCCATTTACTACCGCTGTGGACATGCCCAATCCAATATGGCGGGGGTAGAGAGTGAATTAATGAGGGGTATCAGTTAGTTTAGATTCATAGGATGATTTGGCAGAGAATAAATTAAACCAATTAAAATGTAAAATTTTTAGGGTAAAGGAGGATAAAAGCGGAGTTTAGCTACTCTATTTTTTTAGGGATAATTTTAACCCCCTAATTTTTAGATATAACTCTTCTCAAATTAATTTTAATTTAGATATAAGCTAAACAACTCTCGATTAAAATAATAAAAAACATCTTATATGGTGTTTGGAAGTAAATTTTTTTAAAAAATTATTTCTATCTAAAAATTAAGGATGTTTCTGTTTTCTACTAAAATTTTAAAATTGTAAAAGAGTAATTTTATATGTTTGGTAAGAAGTGTTTTTTTTTAATTGGGGTGGGGGTGGGAGACGGGAGGAGGAGGGGGGGGGGCCGCCGGCGGTTGAAGAGGGGTGCAGGGGGTTGAGGGGGGGGGGGGGGGGTGCAGGGGGAGACGGGAGGAGGAGGGGTGGGGGGGGGTGCCGATGCTGTAGGGGGGGGGGGGGGACGCCGGCGAGACAGGAAGGAGGAGGGGTGGCCGCCGACGGTTGAGGGGGGTGCAGGGGGTGGGGGGGGGGGGGGAGGGGGGAGACGGAAGGAGGAGGGGGGGGGGCGCCGTGGATGAAGGGGGGTGCAGGGGGTTGAGGGGGGTGCAGGGGGCCAGATGGGAAGGAGAAGGGGGGGGGGGGGGCGCGGTGGTGGGAGGGGGGGACGTCGGCAAGCTGACGGGGGGGGGGGGGGGGGGGGGGGAGCCGGGAAGGAGGAGGGGAGGGCGCCGGTGGGGGGGGGGGGGGTTGTAACGTCTCATGCTTTTTGGATCCTTATGGATCATGTGTGTAATGGTTGTAGTAGCCTTTGTGAGGCCAGTGTAGTTTGGACGTGTGGTGTGCGCAGGTTTGGTCCTGAAACAAAATAGGACCTGCTGTAACTAATTAGGGGTTGACGGCCAGGTGTGGTCGTTAACTGGTTTGACGTCCATCGAAGGTGAAGTCAACCTTATGAACTTAAGGTCAGTCTTTGTGGACGTTTATGGTGGCGGTTTTCTAAGCGATATCAGGGTTGACGCCAATCTGTGCGACCTGCAGAATATAGGGTCACCCGAGGGCAGCTTTTCCACTCGGTTCTCCCTCTCCCTCGCTCTATTTTCATGTCCTTGCTTCCCTAGTGCTTCCAATGGTTGCAGAAGGCTAGTTGGGGGATCGTGGAACGAGTGGCGGTGACCAATTGTGCCAGGAAACGCCAGTGCGAGGCGTGATTCCCGTAGAAGCTCGCGGAGGTTTTGGTGCGAATTAGGAGGATTTAGGAGGTTTAAGCGCGTCCGGGGGTAGGGGATGATCCCTTTAGTTCATTCTAATCGCTTTAATGTATTCTGAAAGCATGAAACGACATGATAATCAGCGTTTCTGGGAAGGAAGTGTTCCATGCGGGTTAATGGGTGGTTTGATTGATTTGAGTAGTGAAACATGCTGTTACGGCTTGGTTGTAGTGTGTGGATATTAGAGGAAGTATTTCCTCATGTTTTCTCGATGGTTTCGCGACCGAAAATGCCTGTAGAATCGGTTTAGGGTTTCTGCAGGAACTGGAGTTAAGGAGTTTGGCGTCAACATCGATTGACGCCAGGTTCTTCAGCTGGGAACTAGACGGCCAGATCCCTTGCCGTCTATATTCCATCGACGACAGTCGATGTTGCCGCCAACATGTGTTTATTTAAATATTGCCATGCAGGGTATTTATCGATAATAAGCGGTGTGTTGGTACTTATGGTGCACAGGGTGCACGTGGTTTCTGAGACTAGCGTACTGGGTACGCAGTTAGTCAGTTCTTTATATGTTTACGTGGTGTTCACGTGTGGTGAACTATCAGTGCACGAGGTTTTGTACGAGACTTCACGTGGTTTGTGTGTGACGTGCACGTGGTTTTGTATACGTGGCGAGTAGTGCGACGCCTACCGTGGCTACCTCTCCAGTTGGGTGCCCCAGGTTCTCTGTGAGCCAGGCTGTTAGCTAGGGGCTTTGTCCCAGTACTTGTGTTGTACCGTCGAGGTCTGTGTCGTCTGACCTGGACACCCTCACTCCTTTGCTTGAGTTGTACGTCCGGCTGAGGCAAATACGACAGTGGGATAGTGGCTATTGTACTTGTCTTTTGGTCACTTATAGCGCGCTCGTAGTTGGGGGTACGGACACTAGTAGTCGACACTAGTCCCCAGCTAGTCCTTCTTCAGTGCCTCACTCTAGCGAGCCCAGGCCAGGGTCTCTGGAGATGCCAGGCATGGGCCTGCGACTGTGTGGTCCGCAGGTGGTGGTGTTTAGTTGGTCTCCACAGTTGCTTGACCTTTTCACGTGAAGCGGCAGCTGGACCTTTCGTCCGTGGCTGCGAGACTGAGAGGTAGACCTGTGTGTGTTTGTCCGAGTCAGTCACTGGTGTCGCAAATCAGTTCACGTGGCTCGAGTGTGGCGGACTCTACTTTAGCTCGTACACCTGTTTGGGTTTGCTGTTTATTTAATATAATTGTTTTACATAGTCGGCAAATGGTGAGTATATTTACAGGTTTAATATCCTGCTTAGCTGTTCTATAAACTGTTAGTATAGTTTACTGCTTTCGTACATGTGTTGGGTTTGCTCGGTGTTGGGGGAGTTCCCTACTGAGCCAGTGACTAGCGAGGCTCACCCCTACCCCCACATGTGAGGGCGAAGAGGACGTTTCTCGGCCGTCGTCCAGTTCGGAGCCGCGTCATAGCGGTGCAGGGTCAGCACCTTCAGCAGTGTAGTGTAACTAGTGTAGCTAGTTGTTTACTTCTTCCAGTTATATCTCGGGGTATGCCCCATGCTCTTGTACTTTCTTTCAGTTTTGTGGAAATATGGCTATGTAAACTTGTGGTATACATATATAAAATGGTGTGTTCCTTTGTGTTTACACGGACTGTGGTGTGGTATCCCTTGCGAGACTTCGGTCAGTTCGCGGGAGACGGACTCGGTTCAAATACGTTATCGGTTTAACGGGCTTGGACGAGGTGTTCCGTCACAGGGGAGGAGACGGGAAGAGGAGGGGGGCTGCCGGCGGTTGAATGGGGGTGCAGGGGGAGACGGGAAGGAGGAGGGGTGGGAGGGAACCCAGCGTTGTGTGTTTTCAAAATAAAAATAGGTTCGAAGTTATTTTTTTTTTCTAGAGAGATTTACATAGAGTAGAAACTCTTCTCTAAACAAAAGTTACTTACCAAACGCGTCTGTGTGTCTGTACTTTTTTTAAAAAAAAATTAGAGAAAAAATAAGTAAAAAATTGTAACCAAACACCCTGTTATCTTTTAGACAGATCGGCTCAACTATTTGGAGAGGCTTTAGTTATCTAAATAGGCGGAATAATGACAAGAAAAAAGATGCAAGATATCGCAGGTGGACAGAATAATGTAGTATGTGGTGGCCAAATCTGGCCACCTAGGCCCATGATGGTTCATTACGGCCCGCTCGCGTCATATCAACGGGCGTGGCCCTATGTCATTGTGCCACGTCCTCATCAGGGTGGTTCAGAGGCCTTCGAATACCTTTTCGCCCCCACGAGCGGACTTCGCCAAAGCCCCTCTGCTTGTTTCCGAGCAGGGTCATCTGCCTTGATTGTTCCGAGCAGCCGCAGACAGTGCCGAACAGCAGTTCTGTTCGCCTCCTCGCGAGACACCTGCTCGGACATCACATCTAGAAGTGGCCGAACAGGTCCCTTGGCATACGCAACGGTTATAACCGCCACAGGCCACGCACCCCACCATCAAGGGGCGCATTGACTGCCGGGCATCCCCACGGATACCGGAGCGCGTAACTCCTTCCGTTGTGCGCGCCCATCAAGGCGCCTTTCCAGGCACGATCTCTAGGCATTACGCATGCCTGCCTCTGCATCCTCGTCTATAAAAGCACAGGTACAGGATCATGCAACGGTACGTTCTCCCTTACGCGAACACACTCTCATACTCCGAAACCCCCTGCCTTGCAAGCTCTTGACTGACTTAGGCATCGGAGGGTTTCCCTGGTCTTCACCGGGCCCCCTGATCCATTTCTGGTCTTGCAGGCCCCCGTCCGCACCGGCGTCCGTCTTCCCAGTTCACTCTAGTGGAGGCCCTTTTGGTTCCGGCCCAAACAGGATTACACCACCACATTTGGCGCCGTCTGTGGGAACGACGTAGCCATGGCTCGCGGACGATCCTCATACCAGAATGTGGGGAGTAGGGCGACGAGATCCCGTCAGTCACGAGGGGACTCTCGCCGGCGATCCCCCCCTGTGGACGTCGCCATCGCCCCTCCCGGCGTTACCAACGACGTCCCTGCGCCAGCGGCCGCCGCACCTGCAACAGCCCTTGAAGTAGCAGAACTTCGAGGATAGATGCAGCAGTTGACAGGCGTTTGCCTCGCCCTGCAGGCCCAGATGGTGGGAGCAGCGGCCCGGGCGGTTTCCCTGCCGCGCGAGCGGCAGGCGGAGTCGTCGCATCGACGCTCTCGCGTCCTCCCCGCCCCTCAGGAGCAGCAGGTAGACTCGCCGCGTCGCTCCCACCGAGCCCCGTCCGAGGAGCGAGCGCCGGAGCGCCGCGGACGTTCACCCCATCGCTCCGTCGCCTCCCCCCGTCCGCCACGATCGGTCGTGGGAGGCAACCCCCACGCGTCCGGACGAGGAGGTCCCGCCAACTCCAAACAGAAGCTCGCCAGGCGCCTGCGACGTGTGGTCGACCTTGAGCGCCGCGTGGACGCGATGGTTCAGCGTGCGGAGGGGAAAGCTCCGGCGGAGGATGACTTGGACTTCCGCTCCCCTTTCAGCAGGGAGATCCTGGAAGCCCAGGTCTCCTCCAAGCTCCCTCTGCCGCACCACGAAACCCTACGCGATTACCGCCATCCGGCCGACCACATTCACGGCTTTGAGTCGCACATGGTGTTCCATGGAGATCAGATGCGGCCAAGTGCAGGGCCTTCCCTGCAACTCTTAAAGAGACTTCCCGGGCCTGGTTCGAAACCCTCCCGGCGGGCTCCTCACCTCTTCCGCCAGTTGAAGAAGTCCTTTCGGGGACAACTTCCTTGGCGGGGAGCAGTCGCAGCCACGACGGCGGCTTCTCTTCTGGCTGTGCGCCAGAAGAAGGCGAGGCGCTCTGGGACTTCGTCAAGAGGTTCCGAACAGAGGCGCTTCGCATCTCGCGCTGGACGTCCCTTGAAACCAGTGCCCTTATTCAGGGCACTCGCGACGGTTTCTTGCAGAGGACCCTCGACGTCCAGCAGCCCGCCACCCTCGCCGAGCTGCTCTCCATCGCACAGCGTCACGCGGCTTGCGAGGAGAGCCTGGTGGCAAGCAGGGCCGAGCAAGGGGGAGCAGTCAGATAAGAAGCGGCCTTCCGACAACGGTTCCGACTGAGATCGGAAGAAGGACGACGCAATGGTGATTTCCGCTTCCGGCCGCCCCTTCACCACTTACACCCACTACGACCAACGTCACAGTAGAAGCACGAAAACAGATCCTGGCAGAGATCAGGAACGAAGCATGCGTTGTTCGGTGGCCCAGAGGATGCGCTCTCAGACCCCGGAAGCGCGATCAGAACAAGTACTGTCGCTGTAATCGCGACCACGGCCACGACACCTCCGTGCCGCCAGCTTAAGGACGAAACGAAGACCTTATCACAGCGGGCTATCTTGGACGGTGTCTGCCGCGAATGAAGAGCGTCCCAGACGCCGAGAGCGTACTCCCGAGCAGCAGATCAACAACGAGCCCAATGGGCAGGAGATCAACGTGATCTCGGGGAGGCTTCGGCGCAGGCGGCG